>JAKSZT010054470.1:7703192-8190931 GCA_026826555.1 Tolypeutes matacus
CGGCGGAAGCGCGCGGCGGCGGCGGGCGGCGCGGGCTGCGGAAAGCGGGAGCGCGGAGGGGGCGGCGCCGGCGGCTCCGCATGGGCGGGGGGCGGGCTCTGTCCCGGAAGGAGCCACAGCGGACTGCGGCGGCCCCGGGGCGGGACTAAGGAGGGGCGGGGTCGCGGGGCGGGGCCCGGGGGCGGGGCCGGGGCCGCGGCCGGTGTCATTGTGAGGGGCACAGACGACCCGCAGTGCGAGGGTCGCCGGTGGGCAGGCGAGCCGAGGGCGGAGGGGGTGGTGGGACCTGGCATGAGAGAGGTTTCTGGCAGACACCTTGTTGGGTTCTGATTAGATTTCTTCACTTGAGCCCCGTTTTTACAGATGAGGTATCTCAGGCTTGAAACAGTCGAGTGGTTTGCTCAAGTCAAGCTTCCCCAAACTAAGAGGCAGGATTGGATTGGATTGAGCACCAGGCTTGTGGGCTCGCTCTTTCCAATTCTCTTCCACTGCCACTTTATATCTCTGATATTGCTTATCTTGACCAATATGCTGAGAAATGACAGTAAGATGGTTTAAGTTGAAACAGCTGAAGAGAAAACCATCACTATACTTTAAAATAACATCCCAACGATAGTACTAAAGGCTTCATTACCAATATAGATGAAATTGTGCTGCTTCACCATCACTCTTTAATCTTCATCTATTGGCCTCTAATCCTACCTTAAAGATTAGGTTAACATTGCAGTTAAGGGATAATATTTAACCAGTAAATTTTGGTCTGACTAGCCCAAACACCATATTATACAAGATATGTACAACTGTTGCAAACAATTTGATAAGGTGTCAAAATAGTATCCTAATGTCAAACACATTAAGGTGTCAAAATATTTCATTATAATGTGGAGAGAATGTTTATATACATCAGCTGTTAGGTGTGAGTTATATGTATAAACCACATGTAGGGTTAGAAGTGTTAGCTATGTTGCTGCTAACAAACATCTATTGTACAAGGTTGGGGTACCCACATAGTTTAGGAAGATTGTCCCTTTCTTCCCTATATCCAGCCCTTGCACAGTGAAAACAAACCAACTCTAAGCCTTGTCAGATTTTTCAACACACCACTGTCCAACCAACTTACTACTCAAAACTCATACACTTGCCACTTCCAGAGGAGGAAGATTCTATAATGGCTTCATTAGTTGGCAAACTGGTAATGGATAGGGACTAGTAAGAAGCATGAGCATGGGGGAAAATGGGATCTTTCCCCACCTGGGAAGGGAATTGGGGAGAAGAAAAAGTGACAAAAATTCAAAGATTAATTACATGGGCTATAAATTTGTCTAAAGAACATCTTTATTAAACAGGTTGCTAAATAAATATGGACTTTTGAGACAATCCATTTCAGAGGAATCCTCATTCAAATGAGGCATTCACACAAATGACTGCAAAAGGAAGTAATTTGGGACATAGCATCTCTATACAGAAACCAAGAATTCAAATTTGTTAAAATGGTGTTGCCACCAAAAATCTATCTACACCCATCAGAAAGTATTGTCTGTCTACTCCAAACCATAACTTCTTCACGGTTTGTTTATAACCTGTAATTAACTTCTTGAGATGTGCTTAAAAACAAATCCTGAATATGGCTCTTCTCATCCAAGGCTATATAAACTAATGACCATTTTGTTTTCGCACTTATCCAAATTTGCCTTGAATTAGCAGAATACAGGGATTTCCAGGGAATCTTTAACTTGAATTACCTGCATAATTTAAATTATTTCAAGATTAGTAGCCTAATTTACACTACTTCAAGATAAATAGCCTAATTCAACATAAACTTGGAAAAGTCTTTTTTTAAGCATAAAGTTAGAGGAAAAAAAAACATAATGGAAGTTTGAGAGTTCTGCCTAAAGATAAAAATAGATTAAAATGCAAATGAATTGGGAAAAATATCTAGTTAATAGCCTTACTATGGAAGAGATCTTGTAAATCAGTACAAGGCAACCCTACCACAGAAAAACAAGACTAATCCAGTCACAAAAGAAAAACCACACCAAACAAAAAAGTATTCACTCTTTTCTAGAATTTTTTCACGTATCAAATTGACAGATTATTTCCACTTTGGCAATGGTGTAAAGTAATGAACACTCAAACCTCTAGGGAAGTACAATCATTTGGAAAGCAATCAAAAAGCATTAAAATGTTAATAACTTCTAACCCAAGAGTTCCACTTCTAGTAAACACAAGTGTTCTGCAGAGATTTATATATAAAAATATTGACACAGGAACCAATGCCAGCACACACACAAAAAAGGAAAAACACTAAATACTCAACAGGGTATTGCTTATATAGATTGTTATACAGAATGGAATACTGTATAGTAAATATGTTGTAAAACACACATGGAGAAATGATGTAAAAATAAGTGACAACACAGGATATGCATTATCCCACTTTACAATGCCTTTATCTATCCATACCCTCAGCAGCTAATCTCCATGGCCACTAGCACCCAGTGCTATCTTCTTCAGAATATTAAGACCAGTGTTCCCTTTCCATCCAATAAGCATTTCTTTTTCATGAAGGAAGAACTTATGTTGTGTTCCAAAAACTTTCTAATTTACAAAATCCTGTGAACACATTATTCACCAACTCATTTGTTTCTTAAAATCCTTTTTTTTTTGGAGGTACCAGGGCCCGGAGATTGAACCTGAGGCCTTGTATGTGGGGAGCCAGTGCTCAACCACTGAGCCACATCAGCTTCCCTAATTGGTTTGTTTGTTTTGCTTGTTCGTTTTTGCTTTTTCAGGAGGCTCCCTGGAGCCAAACCCAGGACCTCCCAAGTGGTAAGCAGGCGCTCAACTGCTTGAGCCACATCTGCTTTCCCTAAGAGGTTTTATTGTAATCTCTGATGAGAAAATAAGATCAGAGGTTGAATTTTCCAAGGCCTCATTACCTGGTGACTCAGGCACTCAAACCACTCATTAGGCTACTTCCCTTTCTACCAGTTTACCCCTTCTTTACAATCCAGAAACTACTCTCTCACAGTGCCTAATGCTTTGTCATACAAGTAGCAATGACCCAATAAAACTGTCTGAACTTCTGAAGCTTTGCTAAAGCAAACATTTTAATTCAAGAGAGCAGGCCTAAAGTTTAGGTGTGCTAAATTTTTAATTAATACCAAACGAGCTCTGAAAAGACAAACTGATGAATTCTGGGTATATTTTATTCAGAAAAACATAGACACTACTGAAGCCACAAGAAATCCCTGGCATTTTATTTTTTATTTCTTTTAAATGCCACACCAATTAGCTATAAGACAGTTTTGGATAATGAAAGTATTTACACATTGAAACAAAATAAATATAACATAACTGAAAAACAAATTGATTCATTTTGCATTCCCCTTGTTCATCTTCTGGTTCAATTTTCTTTGCCTTTTGTATATCTTTTTTTTTCGTGCTTTCAAATCAACTTTTGGCTCTGGTTTTACCCACTGTATTTCTATAGGTTTTTCTTCAGCTGGTATAGCAAAAACATCTTCAGTGGGATCGTGTGGAAGAACAGTCTTTGGTTCTTTCTTTCTCAGTTTCTGCACATCTTTCAGTTGCTGTTTCTCTTTGTATTTTGCAGCTGTGATGGATCTCATGATACGCCGATGCTAGAAGCAGAAAAATATATGTTTTGAAATAAAATAAACATTTTATATAAGGCAAGGGCATTCACTCATGACCCTACTTCCCTCCATCCTGTGTCATTAAAAAAAACAGCATTTTGCAAGACTATATGCAGCAAAAGCCAAACCCCTTAATTTCAGTTAATAGAACTCTTCCCAGAATCATTTGGCCAAAGAGAATTTTGGGACACCGAAGACCAAAGAATAACTGAAACAGCTTACCATGTTTGGTGACTGGTAATGAGGGTTTTCATATAAAGTTGGCCCTCCAAAACTTCCCTGGAATATCTTTATGAGATTTAAGACAAAACGAGGTCCTATTTCTACAAGAGCAGCATCTTCTTCTATAATCTTTAACAAAAAGAAAACATTTCATTTTGGGATTTAAATATACTCTTCTTGAAAGGTATACTATCTATAGCCTCGTTACCAATGTATCTAATTTGAATTTGGTACACGTTATCTTGCTTCTCGCAGTCCATATGTTCCTGAAATAATGGTTAAAATGGATTTTAAAAACTGTGACCACTACAAAATGTATTAAAAAACACTATAGAGAATCCTTTAAAATTTTAAACCAACCTCTAAATTGTTTCTGTAATTCTAATTCACATTAGATTAAAAGGTATTACAGGGGAAGCGGCTGAGGCTCGATCAGTAGGGCTCCCGTTTACCATATAGGAGGCCCGGGGTTCAGTTCCCGGGGCCTCCTGGTGAAGGCAAGCCCGCCCGCACGGCGTGGTTAGCTGACCCAGCGAGCACAAGCAGCAAGGGGGGATAAATGAATAAATAAATAAAATCTTAAAAAAAAAAAAGGTATTACAAAAAGATAAATGGTCAAATTTATTTTTGAATGGCTACTGGAGATGGAATTAAGAGGCAAGTGAACTACAAATGTTAATATTGTTGATTGGTTCAGGGACCTCTGCCCTCAAAGATTAAGGGGAAAGGTTTAACTCACTCAGTGAAGTACTCAGTATAACAATACATGCAGAAAAGAGCCCAGTTTCTTCTCTATGATGCATGATACTTTGTTCTTGCTGCTCCCTTCTACCTCTCTACTGACTTAGTAACCTGCCAAAATTTCCTGATTGAAGATTTCTAGAATCCCCTCTCCTTCTGAATGAGTCACTGTATGATATATCTAGTACTGAATGCCTTCTATAGGGGTTATGTCTTTCTAGGTCGTAATCCCACAGGTGGATTCTAACCTCTTTTGAGAGAAACTTATACTTTGCTGTATACTTTACAGCACCTACCAAAAATGTGGAACCCAATTCACTCATGGCTCTTCAGACTATTAATTTTCTTTTATAAAATTAAATATGCAGTAGCTTGTTAGGAAACCTATAACCCATATCAGCTGACCAGCAAGATAGAGATCACTTAATGTATGAGACATTACAACATTATTTGCTGTAAATCTCTGTGCGGAGGAAAAGGATACTACTTAAAACAGGAGGATTTGTCTTTCACAGTTTCTGTGTCTACATACTTATATATCCTTATTTCAAAGTATAATTAAAAATTAAGTAAGGCTAACCTGAAAGTTCCGAAACCATATTCTATTATCCAAAATGGTGAAAGTAAACACGTGGTCCACAAATGGCTGGCTTTTGGGATGATACCGTGGTGTACAAAAAATCTTGTGTGTGGGGGGGAAAAAAGCATATATTAGTTACTTATTCCAAGATATACCTTATATGTTTAGACAGCTAAGTTTAAAAAAAAAAAAAAAAGTCCAAAGAAAGATACTCATTAATAGTATATATTCCTAAAAAAGACCACCCAGAAAAGATATTTACCTGAATTAAGAGTTCTTTTAACAAAGCATAATGTGGTAATTCATCAAAAGCCTATAAAAATAAAGTGAACACATCATTGGACAACAGCAGAGTGCCTTGTTTAAAGATACTGTGAATGTTTTCCAAATGCTAACTAAATTGGATTATACAACTATATTCACAAAAAACCAACCATGCAGAGTAAGAAAATCAGACTTCATATGCTGAATAAACAACTTACAGGGTCAAAAGACAAAAGTGGCCGAGAACCTTTCAAACAGTTTCCAGTCAGCTTTAGTTCAGCTAAGGTATGAACTAGAAAAAATTAGAACAACAACAACAAAAAAAAACAGTTACAACTTTGGCACAATTGTTCCAAAAGACTGGTTTTAATTTTCTCAAAATTTTTAAAAATTTAATCAACTTACTATTTTGAACAAGGAATTTAGCCGATGGCCCATGAGGTGAATTTGAAAGCCTAAAAAAAAATAAGGGAAGCTTTTTTAACAAATTAGAATTAAAAATGTATTAAACGCTTAATAGCTATTCGCAGTTAAAAGACACCACAATGTGCTTATAATCACATTTTTCTTGAAGGGTTTCAAGTTTTAGGAAATCAAATGAGTTTTATTCCCCCCCCCCCCTTTTTTTAAACATAAAAGACTAAAAGGAGTCTGACTATGAGAGGCTCTAAAGCATAAATCCATTTAAACAAAAGAGTTCTACCTGAATTTTACTTAATATATTCTCTTACCACATATAAAGGTCTTGTTTTTTCTTAGCTTCAAAATAGATACATTTATTGCAGTTTTTCATTTCACAGACCTAGATGAAGCAAAGCAAAGAAAAATGAAGTAGATAGTAAAAGTGAGAACTAAAAAAATTCAATGCAAATAACATGTACATTCTTCGGAAAATATTTAAGTTAATAGGCCACAAAGATCTAAATCTAGATGTAATTCTTTTTAGGTGTTTTGTTGAAGGTAAACCAGAAACTGTACCCACCACAGCTTACCACCTATCCTAACCTTTCTGTTCTAGCATTTAAAAGTAACTGGTCTCACTTCTGATTACCGGCAACATCTTATTCTTGATCCCATGGACAAACTACAAAGACTAAATATAGATGCCCCAGAGTTTAGAGCACACTACAATAACCAATCCTATGAAAATACAATCCTAATAGAACAATCAATGATAATTACTATGATTTTAACTTCTTGGTTTTAAGGTCAAGAAATTTAAATTTTTCTTCCTCATTTATACTCTCATTTCTGATGATTCGGCTCTGTAGCATCACTAAGGGATTGGTGAAAAGTAGAAGTATACTAAACATATATTGAATTAAATTAAAATTCAAAGTCTGGAAGGTTTACAAAGTAACACTTAAGAAATGAACAAAAACAATATAGGAAAGACATCTTGTTGTATTTAAACTTCTTGAACCTGTAAACCTAATGACTTAAAAATTCTATGTGCTAATGCTTTTGTTTCCTACTGGTATTTGAATATACATAACGATGTTTATACCATTCCCAGGCCTCTGTACTTGCCATTTTCTCTGCCTAGAATGCTCTACCCACCATCTTTCTCCTTTCCTTAAGTCTCTGCTCAAATACTGAGATGAACATCATCCCTTCAGAAAGGTCTTTCTAGTCCAAACTCAGTTGCCACAAACCCATACCCTGCTTTATTTTCCATATCTCCACTTGAAGTTATAACACTTGATTATGGCCTGTCTCCCCACTTAAAACAGCTTCATTATCACAGGTGCTTTCTTTAGTTAAACATTATTTCCACAGCACCCAGAATGTCACATATAAGAGGTTCAAAAATTTGTGCACTTTAAATGAATGAATAAAAGAAAAAAAAAAGCCTGTTTAATAGGTAGAATTATCTTAATACAATTCTTCTAAATTTGGGGGGAAAAAAAGCTTTAAAAAATACACATTTAGAATTCCAACAATACTTCAAAAAATTAAACTATTACTAGCCTGTAACACCTTAAGAGCAAATACCACATGCATTAGTTTTTATTTATTTATTTATTTTTTTTTTTAGGAGGTGCCAAGGAACTTACCAGGGGCCTCATACACAGGAGGCAGGCACTTAACCACTAAGCTACACCCGCTCTCCACATGCATCACTTTTAATATTGGCAAAATACTTTTTATAATGTGGCTTTTCGGCAAATATTTAATTATGTTTTTCAAAAATTTTATACATGTTGACTGATAATTTTTATGAGCGCTTATTACAAACTTAGCACGGTACTAGACATTATGGGAGAAATGAGATAGAATCCTTGTCTTCTGGAAATTTCAGTATGTTTATAACAAGCCAAACAGAGGAATGATCTAGAAATAAGAATATATACTGGAGCACTAAACTGTGAGATAAAGATGTGAGTATTATAAAAACTTAAAAGAGAGGTTATCAAAGAGTCAGTGAAATTTGCCTGAATATCTTTTACAAAATAATTTAAAAGTAATTGAATAACTTATTTTTTAAATGAACTATCTTCAATGTTATTAAATATGGTGTTCCTAAAATATTTTATTGCAATTCATTTCTATAATTACCTCATTAATAACAAATAACTTATCTTTACGATCCATTTTAGTATCTGTAAAAAGAAATAAGGCAAGTAAGTAAACAAAAGATTTCACAGCTACTTCAATCAACTCACATATACTAACTAGAAAGTAATTTAGAGTGTTTTTACTTCTTCCATTTATAGAAAATTTTACTATTGTCAAAATGCTAAGACCTGAAAACATCTGACCTTTTAAAAAAATCTTTATTTTTGTTAAATCAGAAAATCAGTGGGTAAAAAAAAGTCCTCAAGAATTATAGTCTAAAGGCAGTGGTCTCAGACTTAAGTATTCATCTAATCTCCACCCCCCACCCCCCACCCCCATTTAGGAGGTATGGGGCAATGAACCCAGGACCTCGTATGTGGGAAGCATGCGCTTAACCACCAAGCTAAAACTGTTCCCCCTACCCCAGATTTAAACAAACAAAAAAACCCCCCAAAAAACTCAGAAAGCAATACATTGCGGTTTTAAAACACTTAGAAGGACAAAGCAAGCATCCCCTGTATCTCATGAATTCTGAGGGCATTACAACGAAGGCATTCCTGGACCTTGAAAAAAATGTTTCCATAAAATCAGGATATTCTGTTTAAGAAAGTGAAGAAAACATCTAATGAATTCTAAAAAGAATGTCTAACAAAATCTTAACTGGAAAAACTTGGCATCTGAAAGGATCAATTTATGAGGTACTGGTGGTTCTTTACTTGACAAGACTGAACAAATGAAATGTGATTTTAAGTAGAACTATAAAAACAGATAAGTTTTTTTCAGGAGGTACCAGGGGTTGAACCTTAGACTTCATACATGTGAAACAGGTGCTCAACCACTGAGCTACACCCACTCCCCAATACAAAATTTTAAAGCATACAATATATAGGTACCTGCTTTCGAATGAGGCATCAACGTTCTTAAATCTTGCATTAAATGTCTTGTTCTGAAATTTATTCCTCTGGAAGAAAAGATGAGAATCCGTTCCTTATTTTTCCACTTGCCCTAAAGAAAAAAGAAATTAATGTTTAGATTTTAAAGTATCATACTGATATTCTCTTGGCTTTTTTAAAGATCATTTAAAAAATATCTAGTTATTTTAACAATGCACCATCTTAATTTATCAAGACTGGTAGAGTGGTAACTCTGCTTCTTCTCCCATGTGTGTAATTCAGAGAACCGAGATACTTGACTACACAGAAAGATACAAGAAAATATGCCTGTAATATCTGTATATAAACCTCAATATAGTACCTGAATGTTTAAAATCTCTCCACACCTGAAATCAAAATAGGCTCCTCAGTCAACATTTCTTGCACAACAGAACCTTAATATTAATTTAATGTTTACCAAGTTCCTACTAGGAGCCACGTACTGTTCTCACAGGGGAATATAGACAATAAAGCAAATTAATAAAGACATAGAGGCATGAAACTGTGAAATGCTAACAGTAGCTCATGTTTCTAATAGAATGACAGAGACCTCATAATCATTCACACAGCTTCAATTATCAACTCTACACAAAGGTGAGAAAATCTCTCTCCAATCTAGTAATCCAAATATTTGACTAACACCTCAAAGTCAATTACCGAATACTAAACATCATCTTATACCTTAAATCAGGTAAGTATCCATGCCACTTTTCTGATAATATCACCAGGCTTTCAGTCCCCCAGGCTTGATATTTCAGTCATCTGTAAATCTTCATTGTCTTTATTCTCCCACAGCATAAGCACGACTAAATATTGCTAATTTTCCTTTCCAAAAAGTCTTAATCCTTTCCTATTCCCACTATCCTAGACTAGATCCTAATAACTTTATATTGACTGCAAATCTCCTAAATGGCAAGACTTTCCAGACAGGAGCCCCTCCAATCAATGTGGCACACCACCACCAGTTTGATCTTTTTAATCAACGCTTCGATCACATCCTTACCTGAGAGATTTAAAATGATATTCTAAAGTACATTTCATTTTACCTCACTATTGCCCCAATCAGCCTACACTTAAGCTAACCTGGCTCTTTTTTTTTTTTTTTTTAATTTATTTAAGATTTTCAGCATTTTCTCACTTCAACACCTTTGCTCAGGTCTTTTTCTCTCCCTTGAACTGTTCCCTCCCATTTTGAATATCAAAATTCTATCCTTCCTCTGAGATCCAGCACAAAGGCTAAGCCCTTCATGATTCCTTCCCTGATTATCCCAGAAAAAAAAATCATCTCTATTCTCTACACTTCCAAAGACTCTACCATGCTGTGACACAGATCATAGACACTTATCGTACTTCTTTATAGCTCCTTAAGGGAAGAGCGAGGGCACTAATATTTACTGAAAATCCAGTTTATTATTCACAAAAAGTAAGTCATAGTTTCTTCCTCTTAATTTGCAGATAAGAGCCCTTAATACGGCAATTAATGAAGAGCAGCGCTAGAATTTAAGCTCATTTTTCATTTGTTAGGGTTCGCTCTTTTCCTTGAAACTGCCACCACACCACACAAAGCACTAACATTTATTCCAACATTTGTCACATTTACTTATCACCTACTATGTGCTAGCTTACTATCATAAACGTGGGAGAGACAAATTAATAAATCAAAGTCGTTACAGTACTCGGTCTAGCTTAAGGAGTTCTCAGTTACATGTATATCAAGTCCAGCAAGTTGTATTCACCTTCTTTTGAATAAAAACCACCCATTCTTAATTACCTTCTAAACTCCAAGACTTCAGAGAAAGAGACTACGTTCTAGTTACTTTTGCAATCCCAAGGCCAAAGAGAACCTATACCTCGTACAGGGCCTTACACGTTAAGCTTGTTGTGTAGAGGTAAAGGTCACACTATCTGGTCTAGTTTTCAGTATCCCTTGAGAGTTAATGACTTGTTCAGACAAGTCTCAAGGACAGCAATTTCTCTAAGGACCGCAAAACAAGCTTATGATCCTTGACTGACAGTGCCTGATTAGGGCGAAATGTGAGAATATTACTAAAAGGAAGAGATATAGTCAACGACAAATAACCTAAATGAAAGTACTAACCTACCAAGAAAACTGCGTAACTAGAGAACAGATGACGGGAATCGAGTACCCCGTAAGTCCCTTCCAGTGACAGGGTAAGTGCTCCAAAGCCCGCCCAATTGTTCAGCCCGTAGCCACCCGAAGAGCCGCCACGAGCACATGGCTTGCTCAGCGCCCAGTCCGAAGCGGAGGAGAGATAAGACTGAATTCCTGTGACATTCAGGCTACTCTACTCCTAAGTTAACCGAGCTGAAGTTACTTAAGTAGACAGGAAGGCGCGTGGAGTCGCAGAAACAAGTGAAACCAAAGGGTAGCTCCTTCTACCTTGCAAACAGGGCCTGGGATACGGTCTCTCTCTTTTTCCTCGGCCTCTTCTGCTACGTCTCGTCGCTTAGCCAGCGGCCCGGCATCTTTTTCGTTTCTTTTTGGCCTCTTGGCCTGGCTCGCCAAGCCTCCACGACGCTTCCTCTTGGACACCACCATCTTGCCTTTGCTCTTCGCCTTCCTTCCGGCTCTGTCGCTCTCTCCTTTTTCTGATCTCTATGGTAATATGATGACTCATTCCGGTTTCTGTGGTTCCTTAGTCTGGGCGCTCTAGCCCTTCTCCAGCTCTGTGGTGACGGTGGCCGAATTGGCGGGCCGGATTGAAAAGAGGTGGGACAGTTTTCACTTCTTCCCCAAATATCCCAGGAATTGGAGCCCGCTTCCCCAGTGAACTGATTGGCAAGAGTCCTCTGGCGTCCAGACCCCAGCGCAAAGGTAGAGTTTCCGCGCCCTGGGCTTCCGCGGGAAACGGATAGTTTCCCGGGCCTGGCTGGTGAATGATGTCTGAAAGTCTTCCAGGACCTCCTGCGGAATCAGGGTCTGTGGCGCGGGACAGCTCCAAACAGACCCTGTGGGAATACGTAGTCCCTGTTTGTCTTGGCTATACTGGCCTCGAGTAGAACTACTGTGTGTCAGTTGCCTATTTTCATTTTTCACAGGTTTTCAAGTAGAAGTTATTGTTCGCATACTAAAGACGAAGAAACCTTAGCTTAGAGAGATCAAGTAATTTCCCCCAAAGTTAAATGACAGTTAAATGGCAGAGGTGGGGTTCAGACCCTAGTGGGCCGAATTCAAAGCCCGGGTCCCTTCCACTTCGCCTCACTGCCTCAGCGCGGTTTGAGATCGCCGGACCTCCCCAGCATTAATGGGGTGTTTCATTGTCTAATCTCTTCAGGTATTTCGTTATCTGCAGGAGCAGTCGTTGGCCGCAGAAGCATCCCTTGGAGCCAAATGTGCAGTGAACGATGCCTCTCCTAACTTCACAGATCCAAGCTGAGAATGATCAGTACAGCTTAGTTGCCAGCCTAGACAACGTTAGGAATCTCTCCAATATCTTGAAAGCCATTCATTTCCGAGAACATGCCACATGTTTTGCTACTAAAAATGGAATCAAGGTTACAGTGGAAAATGCAAAGTGTGTACAAGCAAATGCTTTTATTCAGGTATGAAAGTAGACGTCTTTAAGCCTGCGACATGATATTCCTGACCCAGTTTAATGACTTCCAAAGTCTTAATATACAAAATTTAAGATAGAGAACAAAATGTGGTTACTTGAATTATTTTTTCCTCCTGGAAACAAATTACTTTTTCCATCTTGTTTTACAGAGATGATGGTTAATAATAATGACTAATATTTATTAAGCTAAACTATAGGCCAGGCACTCTTCTGAGTATTTTATATGTTTAACTCATTTAATTCTCACAGAAGTCCATATTATTCCCAATTTAAATTTATGGAACCTGAGGAACAGAGTGTTTTAAGTTATTTGCCCTAGTCCTACAGCTGGTAAGTGGCTGAGTTGGAATGAGAACCTAGAAAGTTTATGCTCTTCACCACTGCATTATTACTACCTTCCTGTTATTAAAAAAAGACTTTTATTTATAATAGAATCTGTTTAATATTTGTATGGTCCAAATAGGATTTTGGATTCAATGCAGCATTTTTTGAATACTTAAATGCCAATCACATAGTGACCTCAGGGATAGAGGGATAAATGAGACATGGTTTTTGTTCTCAAAAAAAATTGAAAACTAATATCATGTATATATTATCAAACTGGCTATTTTGCAAGTGACCTTAGTGGTACAGATGGGCATGAAAAGGAGATGAGAGTCACATGGGGGATAGTTTTTAGATCCAGGAAGCTAGAGGAAGGACTCTTCATAAAGTTTGCATGGAGCCTAAATCCCTGGTACACCTTTACCGATGAGTAGTAGTATTCTAATGAATAATAGTTGAAAAATGTAAGATGTTTTGATTGGTAATCAGAAATGATTCTCATGGCGTTAGTACAATATTGTTAAAACTTATAAAGTGAAATATAGAACCTTATATGGGAGTTTTCATTCTTTAATAGATATAATCACATTTTCATGTTTATTTTTTTCATAGGCTGGAATATTTCAAGAGTTTACAGTTCGGGAAGAGTCTATTACATTTCGAATTAATTTAACTGTCCTTTTAGATTGTTTATCTATTTTTGGATCAAGTCCGATGCCAGGTGAACCATCTTATACCATCTTATTATCATTATAACGACATACAAGCATTATACAGAATGATCAGAAAAATGCAAGAAAGTTATTTAGAATATAAACACCTCTTTAAAAAATTGTCAGTTTATTTTTCATTGGTCACAATCATGGACTCAATTCTAACTTTTCACAGTATTTACAGAAGGTGTGTATATGGTTCTTTTCATATTTGCAAAAATATTTACAGTCATCTTATCATAAGGCAAATTAGAGTCAAGTTGTAGTTTACAGAATTTTATTCAGGACACCAAGATTGCTGCTGCAGCAAGGAAATATTTTGCTTGAAAAATCAAAAGCAACTTCAAGGCTGTGAAGTTTTTGAGCAGTTTTATAAACAGAAGGAAGTTGAGTAGGTTTTGTCGGTTGGAGCAGGGACTTGTTACTCTTACAGAGGTGGGTTAAATATAAGCAGGGCTTTATTTTTTGTCATTTATTTGTTTGGGGGCTTTATTTTTAATTGGCTTGATGTGCTTAACCTTGGGGCTTAATTGGCTCTGTGGGGTCGAGTGTCCTGGAAGTGCTTTCTGAAGAAGTTTGTCTAATAATTCTATGCTAGTTTGGGGAATTTAACTTTTGTGTTGGTTCTTAGAAAACCTAGGAACTATTTTTGATTATACTTTGTCTCTCCCTTTTTTTTATTTACAAGGCTTTCAGGGATTTTAAATCTGAACTGACAAGATCTTGAACATGTTTCAAATATCTTTAACTTTGTGAAATATGTTTTAGTTGCTTCTTTTCACTAACTTGCCCAGAAATTAACAGCTAGGTAGTGGCAGAGAAAAACAGAAACCAGTTCTCTCAATTCTCAATTTACTGTGTTCAGTTTGCTTTTTTTTTCCTTTAAGTTCTGCATTATGAATTATGTCTATTTCCCCAAATATTTTCATTTTTTTTTTTTTTTCATTTGTTTAGGAAGTGATTTTTAGGAATGATGAAATTCAGTTTCTATGGCTATAAAACAAGGGATCCCCAAAGAATGATTTTATTTCTTGGGAAAGGAATCCAGAGATGAGTTGGTCAGTTATGGCTCCCTAAAAATATATATTTTAATTAATATTGACAATACTATATTATTAATTATATACTTTCTAATGCAGCATTCCGTAGTTGGTTTTACATAAAAGCATGTATATTCTCCATCTCTCTCACTGGAGTTCTCCATCAATTTAGGGGAAGAAGCTAGAATGTCTTATCATGTTCCTCCTCCTCTCCAGTGGCTTACAATGTTGAAATGAATTCTCTGGTTATTCCCTCACCACCATTAACCATCCCCTCTTTTTCCCCCAATTTGATGTTAAAATTGGAGAAAATGTAAAGAATATCTTCTAATAGAAAAGGTTGAAAAATCCTTATCATAGTGAATATATGGAAGGTATCAAAGCAATCCACTTTTGGACAGATTGAAACTTCAAGAAATAGCATAGCCTATTCTTCAACAATTCTTTTACTTTGAGTGTTGGTCCATGTCGATTTTTCAGTCCTGAAATTGTATATACAAAATCAATAACCTATTTCTGAGGTATTTTTGGCAAGCTTGAAAATGATTTCAAGAAAGTTATATTACATTTTAGTTCTGGGTCTCAATTTTCTTGCAGTTATTTTAGTAATTGTCTACATACAACTGTCATCAGGGAAGATGTAATTCCTTCTTATAAGGAGATACATCACATATGTTAGAAATTGGGCAGAATAAATTATTCTTGAGGAGTTTTATGTATCATTTTGAATAGAAGCTGATTTATTTTCATTGCAGGGACTTTAACTGCACTTCGGATGTGTTACCAAGGCTATGGTTACCCTTTGATGCTATTTCTAGAAGAAGGAGGAGTAGTGACAGTTTGTAAAATCAATACTCAGGAGCCTGAGGAGACTCTGGATTTTGATTTCTGTAGCACCAATGTGATTAATAAAATTATTCTGCAGTCAGAGGGACTCCGTGAAGCATTTTCTGAATTGGATATGACGAGTGAGGTCTTACAGATCACCATGTCTCCTGACAAGCCTTATTTCAGGTATTTGTAAGCAGTACAGTTATAGTTAACGCATTCTATACACCATTTCCCCACTTAGACTTTTGCTTAGGGTATGGAATTTTTGTTACCCAAGTTCCTAAGAATTTTCAGAACTTTAGAGAGCTTTTAATCTTACCTCATAATTTTACAGATCAGGAAACTTAAGACCTAGGAAGGTTAGCTCATTATTTAAGGTTCCATAGTTAGGTAGTGTTGATTTCTAGATGAGAAACCCAATCTAATTCATAAACTATTGCTTTTTTTCATTGTTCTACTTCCTATTGTAGATCAAGTTATATCAGGAGGAAAATTGAGTTTAAACTTACTAAAAAGGTGTTTGGAGTATATGGTAACTTATTTTTCTTTCCTTTCAAATTAGGACAGGATTCAAAAGGAAGTAGTTGGTTTTCTATATATGGTTCATTCACTGAGTATCTATTGATCACCTAGTGTGTGCATATCCACCTTATTAAGCACCATGAGGAGGAACAGCTTAAAATCAAGGTGAAGAGAAGATATGTGAAATAGCATTGAAAGAACAAAATTGCATATCATTAAGTACCAAAATAATATACACAGATACTTAGGGAAATAGTACATAGGTACTTAGAGAGTATTGGGTGAGATAAGTTTCCTAGGGAAGGGCATTTCTCAGAAGGAATATGTCCAAGACCATCAAGCTACCCTGAGATATGTTGACCCAGCAAATTATAAAATGGCAAGTCTCTTCAGGATTAGTCGATTTAGAGAAAGGATCTAAATATTTCTTCTCTTTTGAAATATTTCAAAGCATTAAAGAGTAAAGGAGCTAAGTACATCAGGAATAAGAGGTATAACTTGTTCTTTTTGTACCTACTTTAGGAGAATTGCAGGCCCTTTTCATGTTTTTGGGCAGTTAAAATTTTTGCTTAACATCTAATAAAATAATGTCAGTTAACGAAAATATAAATCAGTGGAACTTTTTCTTAACTGGTGATATGAATTGAAATTCCAGGTGCTTAAGCAGAGTATTTCAGAGGCTCCCCTTCTAAATGATCTGTCTCAGCTTGCGTTTCTAGATGGATCAGGCATCTTTCAAGTCCAGTATGGGAAATGATTTGGTGGTGGGAGGGTGGGAGTTGGAATTTTCTTCTAGATATGTTAAATTTAAGGTGCATGTGACACTGAAATGTAGCTGAGTATATAGGTATAAAGATTAGAAGATCAGTCGAGACTGGAGATTTAGATTTGGAAGCCAATATCATGGTTGGCTGTGAATGAGATAGCCCAGAGAAATAGGTTATGTTAGGAGAGAGAAGATGGACCTTGGGGAAAACCAGCACCTAGGTCTTATACCGCTCTACTATATAGTATGAGGTGCTAACCCTGTAATAATTGATCAATCAATTCTTGTAATTAAACATAGAAACATTTATAAATTGTCTTCACACAATTATGGATATTACCAAGCTAGGGAAACCATATAACAGCCTTAAGAGAAGTCTAAGATACAGAAAAGCCTTAATTGCTTGGTAGGTCAGTAAAGATAGAAGATTAGGACTAAGGCTTACAGGGAATTTAGATCAGGATCTTCCATCACCCCTACACTCTCTCCTCTGTTAGGTATTTCTAATTTAAGGATGAGGAGAATCAATATCAGTGTAAGATTAAAGTAATGAAATCGAGGCAAGCACCCCTGAACTCTTTTTTTTTTTTTTAAGTTTATTTTATTTATTTATACCCCCCTTGCTGCTTGTGCTCACTGTGTCCATTTGCTGTGTGTTTTTCTGTGTCTGCTTGTCTCCCTTTGTTGCGTCATCTTGCTGTGCCAGCTCGCTCACTACGCCACACGGGCCCACCTCACCGCGCTCTGCGGGCCAGCTTGCCTTCACCAGGAGGCCCTAGGAATCGAACCTGGGGCCTCCCGTATGGTAAACAGGAGCCCAACCACCTGAACCACATCCGCTTCCCTGGACTTCATTTTGTGATTTTTTTTCAAAGCTGTTTGATAGTTGCTCCTTCCCCTGTACTCCCACAGCATTCTGTGGGAAGATTTATTATAGTACTCATTTATAATATTTGCTTATATGTCTGTTTCACCAGAATGAGCTTTTTAAGGAAATGTTTTATTTGGATCCTGTTGCTAATTGTTGGACTAATGAATGAGTTGTTCATTTTCTATAGGTTATCTACTTTTGGAAATGCAGGAAGCTCCCACCTTGACTATCCCAAAGATTCTGATTTGATGGAAGCATTTCATTGTAATCAGACTCAGGTCAACAGGTCAGTTCTTAAAAGAAGTTGCCATTGGTGATAAAGTTGAAGTTAAATACTAAATTTCATCAAGTAAATTAAACTTTCAGTTTATTAATAAAATGCACAGCATTTTTTAAAAAAATGAACAGTAGGATGCTGGATTTACTTGGGGATTTGGGGTTGTAATAGTGGATGAAATTTTTAAAATCAAGAAAATAGAAGCAAATTGGACAAGTATTTATTATATTTGCTACTTGGTAGTACTTGGCTAATTTCCATTCTTTACTTGGAGTTATAGGCACTGCTTTAAGTGTACCCAAATAACATCTTTTATTTACTCTATTTACTCTTCTGCAGCTACAAGATTTCCTTATTGAAACCCTCCACAAAGGCATTAGTCCTGTCTTGTAAGGTATCTATTCGAACTGATAACCGAGGATTCCTCTCATTACAGTATATGATTAGAAATGAAGATGGACAAATATGTTTTGTGGAATATTACTGCTGCCCTGATGAAGTTGTTCCTGAATCTGAGTCTTAATTCTGAAAATTGACTGTGATATTTATGTATCCATTCATGACAGGTTATATTCTCATTTTGGGAATAGTGCTCTTATGATTTCTTTTTGGATTTTCTATAGGGGAGAAATAAAGAGGAGATAGGAGCAACTTCCCTATGCTGTAATAGTTGCTGGGTATTTTGTAAAGAAATATTTCTTTGTAGTCACACATTATCCAGTATTATCCTGTCGTTCTGTTTGGGAATCATTATGAGCCAAGATGAATAAATTATGTGTTCTGCTCAAGTAGGACATTTCAAGAGCCTAAAAAAGTTTGATGACGATTTATCTGAAATGTTCTTTTATTTATTTACCATTACGAAAAACATAGTCATACAGGTGCTGCTTGGTATGAATTCTGGATAATATATCTTAAAGCAGTGGTTCTCAAAGTGTGGTGCCCAGACCAGCAACATTGGCATCACCTGGGAACTTGTCAGAAACTCTAGAGGTGAGGTCCAGCAATCTTTAACAAGCCTTCCCCCAGGAGATTCATCAGAATGCTAAAGTTTGAGAACCACTGTTTTAGAGAATCATAATCTTTAAAAAAAAATAGCATTTAATTGCATTGAAAGGATTGTTTTACATGTGATTTCTTCATAGCCATAATTTGAAATGTTTAGGCATCACTAAACAGTCCGAACAATTCTTTATATATTTTTTAGTATGCCTTTTGAAGAAATCTATGAATGTGTATGTAACAGTCTTCAGAGTTATAGATTTAATGCGTAAGTACTTACTAGATAACCCTCTATTGCCTAAAAGAGGTTCTTGACCATACCAAGAAATAGAAAATCACTTAAGTGGTTTTGTACTTTTCTGAATAGTGTTCATTGAAATTTTTGTGCCATGTATTTTTTTTATTTAATAAAATATATTGCTAAAATCCCCACTAATGCCAGTCATTGTGACCACAAATAAAAAGTGCCCCCATACTATTGATTGTAGAAAGCCACTGAATGACATTACCAAAATTTGAGGGTATATTTAGAATGCCTTACCTAAAAATAGGCCACCTAGCATTAAAACTGGTTTGGAGAGTATTGCAGCAAAGCACCTCAGGAAAAGACTCCACCAGCAACAGCTGTAGGCATTGGTTCACAGGCACATGCGCAACACTGGGCAGCTACTTCAGGAGGAGTACCTGATAACAAGTTTCCCAAGCAAGCTCAGGATGCCCAGCTGGCACAAAATAAGTTGGAGATTTGGAAAATGTAGTATAAGGGCAAGAAGGGAATGAATGAATCTACTAAATGTCAAAATATTTTTGTTTAGAGAAGGGGATGTAGCTCAAGTGGTTGAGTGCCTACTTCCCATATACAAGGTCCCGGGTTCGATCCCCAGTACCTTCTAAAACAAAACAGAACAAACGAAAAAAAAAAAAACCCAACTCTCATTGGGATCAGATGTAGCTTGGTGGTTGAGCGCCTGCTTCCCATGCATGAGGTCCTGGATTCAATCCCCAGTACCTCCTAAAATATATATATATTTTTGTTGTTTAGATAAACACCAAGAACAAAACAAATTTAAAACAAAATTATGGCAGTATTTAATCAGTCAACATTTCAAGGACTATATTTTTCCATTAAATTTAAAATTGAGCAGTGATTTTTTTTGGTAGTTCACTGGCATGTTTAGTATTTAGAACAGTACCTAATATGTAGCAATAAATACTGGATGAAAGAACCTCCACTTTCAGGTTATCTTTTAGCATCTTTTTTAGTCACTGTTTAATTCTGATTATTTAGCTCTGAATTTCATTTTGATCTAACACCATGTTTTTCAAAGGTTGGACCTGTAATGAATTTAAATTGATTTAACGAGGAAGGGCTTCCATTTTGGCTGCTTATAGCAGCTATTCAGAATGTAGAAACTAATGAATTTAATTCTTTCAGGGTCATTGCAACATCAAGGTACAGATTCAAATAAAGAATTTCCTCTTTATGTGTTTTCTATTTACCTAGTAATTTTTCACTTTACCTTTGCTGTATATCCCATGAATGACCACTAGGGGAAGCACTTCCTCAGGCAGAGCCTTGATGACTACAAATTCATTTCATGGACTGGAATACAGTTTTATTTTTAAGAGCTTCACTTTTGCCTTTGTGAAGTTTATTTTATTTCTTTTCAGGAAAATTGTGTTTACCATGAAGGGATAGGCCATCTTTTTTTTTTTTTTTTCCATTTTAAATTTTATTCTCCTAGAATTAATTTCACCCAGAATCTATGAAATGCTTCAAAGTATTAAAAATAAAATGATTTGTTAAATTCTACTTTTAATAAAAATAAGGCTCATAGTAATCATTTTAATAAGAAGCTGCAAGATTTCTGTGTGGTATCAAGTAGTCTAAATAAGAATTGTTATTGCTGAAAGAGCTGTCTATAGTTTCTCAACAGTTTGGGATAGGGAGTTTTTCAGAACAATGTAGATTTCCTTCTCCCCTTCCCTAATTCACATTGCCTATCCCCTGTCCATACCTGAAACAAATCTATTGGGTCCTGAGAAATTAGAGAAGTTGTCTGTCCCCCCTCCCCCCATTTATGTTTGTAATTTGCTTTCATTCACTCCAGAGCAGCTGTGAGTAGCTCTAACTTGGAATTCCCACTACAGAAGCAGACAGCTAATATTCTAATCAACTTTTACAAGTACTTCTGGTATCCATATCTTAGCGGTCACCAGTGGTTGGTTTTTTTCTTCTACCAGTAGTTTTGATAATCAACAGTAAATGAAATAACGTTTTTGAAATTAGTAGGTGATCAATATAATAGATAATAGTGACTTTCACTGGTAAAACTAGGAATTCAGGGTATGCAATTTGACTAAATTATTTCAGAGTAGAACCCCATCTTTGCTTGAAAATACAGTAATTTATATAATGAGGCCTGTGGCCTGTATCCTTAGGCATGGTGCATGTGGCTTGATCCCTAAATGGTTTTGCTTCCTGCTATTTTGTCCAAGGATTTCTGGTTATTTGTTGCTGACTGAGTTAGGAGAGTCCTGTCTCTGGATTATTGTCAAGTCTACCTTAAATGAATTTTTCATGCAAAGTAGGTGAACTACCAAAACAGAGAAGTAGGGCTTCGCTGTCTATAAACTGTCTTGTTTTGTTTTTGTGTTTGCTAATAAATGTTTATTTAAATCCTTACATGGGCACTAGGTCTGGGCATGATTTATTTTTCTAATTTGGTACAGAGATTGTAAGAAAGTTACTAACCCTCATCTACCTCAAAAATTTCAGTGCCTTTTAACTAGGTAAAAAGAATTTAATAGGACTTGTGCCTGACCATATTAGCTCAGGTCATTTAGAAGCAAAAGGTGCTCAGTTGGATTGGATTATCCAGATTTCTGGTTCCCACTGATTGAATTTAGAAAGTAACTTGGTTCTCATCTCCAATGTGCCAGTGAGGATGCAATTTCATATTAGGTTGTACTCTTCTGAACATTTTGCTTGTTTTCTTATTTGCCAAACATTTTTGATATGGTTTCTTAAGACTTTGGGATTTCATAGACTATAGTAAAATTTTAAAACTTTTGGGACCAACATAGGTGCAAACTTACTTTTTCAGGCATGAGAATATTAAAACTATAACTGCTATCCATTATCACCACCATTTCATAAAACATTTTAAATCCAAAATGCCAGACTAATGGACAGTTTAGCAACTTTACACTAACAATAAAGAAAATTTAGAAGATTGGAAGCAAATTTCAAATGCAAAAAGCTATACCATAAAGTTTTATTTCACAATGTCATACTTTTATGCTATTATTTTATTGTTACAGGTTTGTCATTCGGGAGATCTTAATACTTTAGGATATCACAAAATAAGTACAATTTTAAAAATTTTGGTGCCACCCAAAATGGAGGTTGAATGGCCACCTCTTTGTGGTACTTAGTTTTTAAACAGTCATTGTTGAAAATCCATTTTGAACTAAGTATGTGAAAATGGAAGCAACTTTTCTGATACTACCTTGGTCAATTCAGAATATCCTGGATAAAAAGAGTAGCCCAGCCTCCCAGCAGGGCTAAATTTAGCAGTACAGAGAAGAGCAATGGGATATAGTTGCTTTCAGCCAGGGCTGCAGCTTGGGACCTTGATCCTGAGTGTCACGCCCAAAGCAGTCTGGGAATTAGTCAAGGGAGAAAGGTAGCCACCAAGAGAAAGTGCACAAGTCTACGGACAAGTCTTTGGATTAATTGGTATATATGTTTTGCCCTAGCAGAATACTACTCACTACTCATACCTCAGGTACAAATTGACTGTTAGATTTTAGAGAACTGAACAAATGACTAAAATGAGGTAATTTCCTAAAGGAAGGACCAAATGTGGTTCTAAGCACTGAGTGAGTGATAGTGATGTTTGCAGAGAGAGTTTTTTGGGTCCACAAACATCCAGGATCTTTTAGCTCCATTAAATCAGCTCAGGTAGCAGGATGAAAAGGGGAGACGTTTTCTGTAGTGTAAACTCAAGTGTATACTATAATTCCTTTACCCCTGAATACATGAATAAAGGAACAGAATTCAAGAATGTCATTTTCTTTTTCTGGATATACAGGGGATGGGTTTTGTGGGTTTCTTTTGTTTTTTTATAAAACAATCTCAGCATTCCTTTTCTAAAAGAAGCCTCTTTAATACAGTTTGGTGGAGGCAGCATATATGGATGGTAAGAGAAATCTGAAATTCAGGAAGTGTTTTGTAACTACCTGGTTGACCTTGAACAAATGATTTAATCTCTCTAGTCCCTAGTTTCTTCAATTATAAAATAAACAGGTCTGTTTTAGTTTCCTAAGCTGCTCAAAGCAGATATGAAATGCATTGGCTTAAACAATGGAAATTTATTAGCCTACAGTTTGAGGCCATGAAAATGTCCAAATCAAGGCATCATCAAGGTGATGCTTTCTCCCTGAAGACCGGCTGCTTGGCAATCCTGGGTTCCTCTGCCACAGGGTAAGGCATATGGTGGCATCTGCTGGTCTCTCTCTTCTCTTCCAGGCTTTGTTGATTTCAGCTTTTTCTCTGTATTCATTTCTCTGTATTCATTTGACTCCAGTAAGAAAATTAAGACCCATCCTGAATGAGGTGGGTCACACCTTAACTGGCATAGCCTTATCAAAAGGTCCTACTTAAAATGGATCTACACCCACAGGAATGGATTAACTTTAAGAGCATGTCTTTCTGGAGTACATACAGCTTCAAACCACCACACTCTACCCTCCAGACCCCAAAAAGACATTCTACATGCAAAATACATTCATTCCATCACAATATCCCAAAAGCCTTAAGTCATTTTAGTAATAATGCTTAATACAAAGTCTCGTCAAAATTGGTTATAGGTGAGGTCTGTTTCCTGGGGCACAATTTCCCTCTGCAGACCTGTGAAACCCAAAGAACAAGTTATCTGCGCCAATATACAAAGAAAGGACAGGCATAGGATAAACATTTTCATTCCAATAGGGAGACGTTAGGAGGAAAACGGGGGTCATGGGTCCCAAAAATTCATTAGATTTCAAGGTCTTAGAGCCACCAATGGAACTAATGTTTTGTCCTCTGGGGCTGATGGAGTGGCAGCCCCATCATTTCCAAGTGCTTGTACAGCCCCACCCTTACCCCATGTTGTCTCCAAACACTGGGGTGAAGGCTTCACACTCAGCATTGGGGTGATGACCAGGTTCTCTGCAATCCCCAGGGGATAGGCTCCATCCTTTGAGAAAACTGGGGTGGTAGCCAGCTTCTCCACAATCCTGGAGGAATAGGCTCCAATGTCTGATAACACTGGGGTAGGAGGATTCTTAGAGAGGGTGGAAGGCCCGTCGTTTCTAAGGTCTGGGACAGACTCACCTTTTTCACACACTTGGGTAAGCCCACTCTCTTGGCCTCAGAAGATATCTTCAGTCTAGACCTCAGCTTCCAAGGTCTTGCCCTTGAAAGTCATTTTTCCTTCAATCTGTCTCTTTTCTGTCCTTTTAGTCCAGGCCACCAGTGGTTCTGTTCATACAGATCTTGCGAAACACTTGTCTGTTTAGCATGTAGTACACAAAGTCCGAACCATCTGACAAAAGAACTTTCCACAACTCTTTTCTGGATAACTGCATTTCCAATCTTGACTTGCACTGAATGGCTGGCTGGTTCCATGTTCAGTTAAACCCTCATATGGAGCACTATTCTCTGGGGACTCACTTTCCAGAAGCTCAGAGTTTTCCCAAACCACCAATTTCTATTTGTTTTTTTGCCCAGGACTTCAGTTCTCAGCTTATCCCTTTCCTCTCACATTTTACTTTATGCTACAATGGGAAACCATACTGCACTTTCCACATTTAGCTCCAAAATCTTCTCAGCTAAATATTCAGCTTCATCACTCTCAAATTCTGCCTTGAATCCAACATCAAAACTCAATTTTGCCTGTTCTCTACCACTTTTAAAACAAAGATTGGCTTTCTTCCAGTTTCCAATGACACATTCATTATTTCTAAGGCCTCATAGGAAGTACCTTTAGCATCCACATTTCTATCAACAGTTTCTTCAAAGCAATTTAGGCCTTTTCTATCAAGCACCTCTACCTCTGCCTCTACCCATTACCCAATTCTAAAACTGTTTCCACAGTTTTTGGTACTTGGAATAGAAGCACTGCACTCTCCTGGTACCAAAATCTGTTTTGGTTTCCTAGGCTGCTCAAAGCAGATATCATGAAATGCATTGACTTAAACAATGGGAATTAGTTTACAGTTTGAGACCGTGAAAATGTCCAAATGAAGCCACCATCAAGTTGATGCTTTCTTCCTGAAAACCAGCTGCTAGCCATCTTTGGCTCCTCTGCCACATGGAAAGGCACAGGGCAATGTCTGCTGATCTCTCTCTTCTTTTCCAGATTTCATTGATTTCAGCTTCTTGCTTCTATGGCTTTCTCTCTATATTCATTCCACTTATAAAGGACTCTAGTAAAACGATTAAAACCCATCCAGAATGAGGTGGATCACACCTTAACTGGCATAGCCTTGTCAAATGGTCCTACTTACAATGGATCCATACCCACAGGAATGGATTAACTTTAAGAACATGTCATTCTAGGGTATTTACAGCTTCAAACTATCACAGGGTCCTTTCTGCCTCTACCATTTTATGACTTTAGTAGATCAAATGGGGCTAATGTCAGAAGGCAAATGTTTCCAATATTTCCTCACAAAGCAGTGTTTCTTTTAGTGACCTCAAACAGATTGTGACTGGAATCACTTCCAAAACTTACATTAGAAATGTTCACAATATGGGCAGAAGTTTTTGGACTAATGCTTCTGTAACTTGTTAAGCTCCTTTTTGTCATTTTATTTTTTTAAATTTGAAATAAAGTTTACTTTAAAAAAAATAAAATTGCGGAGCAGGTATAGCTCAGTGGTTGAGTGCCTGCTTCACATGTACCTCCAAAAAAATAAAAATAAAATAATAAAATACAATAATTCACAATAAACTGCTTAGGTATTCCAGAATTAAAAAAAAAAAAAACAAAAAACAAAACAAAACTGAAAGGAAGGGAATTTAGAGGCAGAAAAGGGGAAATGAAAAGTAATGATAAAAGTAATACAGAAACCATAAAGCATGTCTAAAAATGAGACTTTTTCTTTTCAAAGCTTTAGATTACATAAATGTAATATACAAAACATAGAGGATTCCCATATACCCCACTCCCTTCCCCTCCCACATTTTCCCCCTTTAACAATGTCTTTCATTAGTGTGGTACATTTGTTAGAATTGGTGAACACATATCAAAGCATTGCTACTAACCATGGTCTATAATTTTACATTATGGTTTATACTTTGTACCACACACTTTTATAGGTTTTGACAAAACATATACTGGCCTGTATCCATCATTGCAATATCATGCAAGACAATTCCAGTGTCCCAAAAATGCTCCATGTTACACCTTTTCTTCCCTCTCCCTCCCCTCAGAACCTCTGGTGACCACTGCCTTTCTATCAATGTTACAAGTTCTTCCATTACTAGAATAATGTCTACTTTAGTCCATAGTTGCATTCCTCCCTTTTGTTTGCTCATTCCTCAGTCTTGAGGATTTGGAGATGGTGATGCCCACTCTGCTTCTAATTGAGAGGGGTCTTAGATCCCATGGGGCAAATGTAACTTTCTTGCTTGCAGTTGTAGATAATGTGTTTTTTGGGATGGGAGTTACCCATCATCATTTTGTTAGTTGTCCTGGGCAAGTCCGATGAACTGGAAAGGAGGTGTTGGCTGCAATTCTGCTGATATTCAGGGCTCAACCGGCATGTGAACAGCCAGAAGATTTAAGTCTCTGGGACACATATTTAATGGATATAGTGCTAATTATAGGTTCAAATAAAAGGGGCAGAAGAACCATGTGTAGGAAAATTATAAATGAGTCTAACTCTGATATATCAGGGAGATATGTTATCATATATTCCAAGGTAAGGCCCACTGATGGAGTGCCAATTTCCTGGGGTTGTTTGCCTGCCTATAGTGTCTGGATCGCTCTAGAGCCCTTGGGAGCACACCTGCTTGAGGCCATTTACTGTGACAGTCAGTGAGAACCTCCTGAGATGTACATAAGTGTAACCTCTGGAATGACCTCCCAACTCACTTTGAAATCTCTTAGACATAGAAACTCATTTGTATTTAATATTTCTCCTTTTTGGTTAAGGTCTTTTTCTAAATGTGTCACTAGTTGGTACTTGATAATAATCCCTCGGTGCCAGGGACATCCCAGGGGTCATGTCCCACACCAGGGTGGAAGCTAGTGAGTTTATATGCTGAGTTTGGCTTAGAGAGAGGACACATTTGAGTGAATAGGAGGCTTTCAGAAGGTAACATTTTTTTTCCCCCCAGAAAGTAACTCTTAGGCAATATATATTACTAGGCTAAGTTTCAATTTCATAAGAACAAGCAAAAAATAAATAATAAATTAAAAAAAAATTTTTTTTTGCATTATGCCTTTCATCACCGTAAGATCTGTTATCTTTTATGTATATTGACAATTTCTTCTGTATATTCCCCCAGTGTCTTATTGTTTTTCACTTCATTTTCCAAAAAGGTTTAGGTTACAAAAAAGTCACATAGGAAATATAGGGGATTCCCATATACCCCACGCCCCCCCCCTTACATTTTCCCATATTAATAACATCTTACATGAGTGTGGTACATTTGTTACAATTGAAAAAATATTGAGGGAAACGGATGTGGCTCAAGAGGTTCGGCATCCGTCTACCATATGGAGAGACTGGGGTTCGATCCCCGGTACCTCCCGGTAAAAAAAAAAAAAAAAAAAAAAAAAAATATTGAAGCATTGCTACTAACCATGGTCAATGGTTTACATTATGGTTTTGACAAAATGGATAATGGCCTGTATCCGTCAAGGCAAGATCATGCAGAACAATTCCAATGCCCTAAAAATGGCCTATGTTCCACCTCTTCTTTCCTCACCCTCCCCTCAAAACCTATGGTTACCACTAAGTTTCAATTTTTGAAGAATAAGGTTCATAGTTACATGCATTAATATGAGGGCTTGACATACTTGTTTGTTTTCTTTTATTAAGCACTGCCTATGTTCTTGAGAAATACTTGCCCCTCTATTTGAGAATGCAGGACTCCCCAGGATGGGAGTTTAATATTTTTTTGTTAATTGTATGTGTCTCCACCCACTGAGATAACACTCTATGACATGATGAACACATTCATATTACACAGAAGCAGGCCCCAGGTTCACCCTTTCCCATATATCCCCCCACCACCAACACCCTGGACCAGTGACCCTCCCCTGCCAATATTTGCCAAGAGAACATTCCCACCATTGTAGTTTCAACCACAGGCCTTCAAATCCCCAGAGTTCACCTGTTCCTTCCTCCAGCCCTGCCCGCAGTTCCATGGATGGTCTAACCCAAACCCCCACCACTGCTCATCCTCCCATTCCAGCACCATAGACCCCACTCACCTCCCTCCACTGCCAAACCACCCCCCTTCCACCTTATCATAGGTTCTGCCCATATTGAGCATTGGCTCACTGCACTCTACTCCCTCCCTGTCTTCTGATAACCTATCTTCCAGACTTAAAAAGAGCCTTCTTTGCCCCTATTTATAGATCAGGATCCTGGTTTCTAATGGCTTTGGGGTATTTTATCTGTAATGTTGCTTCTAAGTGGGACTTCTCCCCTGTCCCCACAGTCCTTAGCAAAAAACTGCTCCTCTGCCTTTGATCTGCCACTGCTTTTTGTGTTGATAAACACATTTTGTGGTCCAGAATTTTTATTATCAATAAGGTTGGCTTTATTGATGTCTGTCTTGAATAGATTTTTCCTCTTTTCTGATATCAGATGACCTAGAAGGAAAGGAGAAAACTATTTATGCATTTTTCTTGGTTCTTACCTTCTCTTCCTCCATGACTGACCATGTCTCTCCCCTGTACAGAGTCACTCTGCCTTAACTGAGCTAGAAGGCCAAACTCAGTCTGAGGCAAATGACTGTTTCACCATGTTGTCATATCCCCAAGATGCAGTCTCTTCTGACAGGCCTCCTAAATGGTACTAGATAATGTCTTGGGTTTTCTCTCTAACGAGCAGAAAGCTTTTCCATTTGATCTGAGACAAGAAAATAATCTAGTGCTTGAACTTGATTCAGATGGCAACCAAGAATATCTGAAATATTTGGATTGCTTTAAATCACAGTGGAAAACTGAATCTAGGGCCTTTTAAATTGTTCACGATTTTCAGGTGACTTCTCACAAACACAAAGATTTAGAGCCCACAGGCCCAGTAAGCACTAAAAAGAGGATCTATTTTTCCCATTTCCAGCTTTCAGGATTTCCATGTTCTGGCTTCCTAGTACTGGAGGAGTAGGGCTGGAATTAGAAGTAATATGGTCCAAGAATGATGACCCAGATACAGTTTGTATTAAGTGTTCCTCATTTATTGCCTATTTATACCTCAAGCTGGCAAAAAGTATGGTTTCCTTAGCCCATATTTACCTGAAAAATTATTTTTTCCACAGAAGTATGAGATATAAAATTTTATGTGCAAAATAAGGTCTTTTGCATGTAAATCCCACTAATGGCTACTAAGCTGTATAAAATACAGAAAGCTATCTGTTGCCTCCTCAATAAACCAAAAAATGTGATTCCAAATTAGAAGAGGAAAGAGGAACAGATTAAGTCAATTGCCCAAGGGTCTCAGATAAAATTCCAAGGTGGGCAAATCCCTAAGAGGCTGAAACTCTACTAGGGGTAGTAACTAGGAATCAGCCTTAGGCTGACTACTTTCCCACCACAAGGTGGTAGCATTCCCTTGCCTGAAATCTTCCATTCGCTGCAAGGACAAATGATTTCCAGAGTGTATATTTCATCTTCTTTGGATTTAAAGTAATTGTGTTAGACTATCTTGTCTATGATATGATCTATGTTTCTAGGGGCTGATAAGCTTTTGATCTCTTTTAAGATGTTAACCAGCAAGATGTTTTCTACCCGTTTAGTGGTGGTTTTGCACAGTTAACCAGTTCCTGTCTCCTGCTTCGTGCACCAAGGATGTAACTAGAAGGTAATGAAGCTAAAGCCTAGGTTTCAATAAAAATAGCTATAATTTATGACATGACTATAGTTCCAAGGCACTCTGCTAAGCACTTTACACATATGATCTCATTTATTCTCAGTGACACTAAGAGATGGGTACTATTCTCATCCCACTTGAGAAGCAAACCAGGGTCACACACAGCAAAAAGGGGTGGTTATGGGATTGAATCCAGGTTTTTCTGTCTCCAAAACTAGAACTTTTAGCCACCATGACTCATAAAGAAAACTTAGTTCATAGGGATGTATTGACATCATGGTTCTAGGACCAGAGAAAATAGTTCGTTGGTGAGACAGTCGGTGTTCATAAAGACTTTATTGTGTCCTAAAGTGGGGCCCAAATTCTTTACCAAACTACAAAAGCATTCTTGTACCTTCAGTTCCAGCATGTACCAAACCCTTAGTTTTCCTACTTTGGTTCTAAAGACAGTGAAAGTCTTTATTTGTCAAAATTTAAATCACTGACCATTTCCAAAAGGATTCAGGTACATATAAGTACTGTGGTTTTGAAAATTAATTTGTTTTCAATATGTCAGTAGGGAAATTGGGGGTGGTAATGGTAAGATGAATTCACTGACTCTTAAGAATTAGAAGGGGGCTCCATAGATTAGATCATGATTATCTATGGACCATAAAAGGACTCCCACATCAAAAGAAACTAAGTCAGATACTTTTCTTAGTATCTTAGTCTTGAAGATTTCCAAAAGAAAAATCCATACTTTTCCCATAGGCATCTTCTTTCAGTGAACCAGTGAAGAACCAACTCTTTGCTCTTAGAAACTTGCTTGCAAAATGATGGAGGCCAGTAAACCACCCACCTGTCCTTCCCCATAATTCTAGGATTCTTGCATCACAGAATCAGTTGTCTGCCTGGAAGAACTTGAGAGGTGAGATCATCCAGAAGGATATTTCATAGGCCCCAGGATTCCACAGGGCAACTCTGGAGAAGCAGGCACACAGGGCTCTCCCGTCTGACCTCAATGCTCCTTTCTAGCCTTTTTACCCACCACTCTCCTCCCCTTCCCTTTTCCTTTCCCATGCATTCATTCCATTCCAGGACTTTCAACTGAAGCACGTTTCTTGGCACATTGTTTTCTGGAAAGGCTCAAGAAACAAAGGGTTCCATGGTCAATTAAGTTAAGGAAATGCTGCATATCACCACAGAACACATACATGCACACACATACACATATGTACCCCTGGGGAGATTTACAGTGGAGCTTAGCATATTAAAAGTTCTGAGAAGTCCTTCAAAAATTAACCTGTATCACTTTGTTTAGCCCAGTGATTTTTTTTCTAAACCGATTTGACCACAGTCTTTCTCCCTCCTCCAGGCAACCAACCCGTGCACATCCCCTGGAATCAGCATTCCCTGAACATCCTTTAGGAAGTGCTGCCCTGTACCGAGGCCATAAAGAACTTACCATTCCTTCCGTATGCTGCCCTCTGTCATGCCTCTGTGCCTTTGCATATAGGATTCTTTCTTCCTGGAACGGCTTCTCTTCTGGATCTGGATAAACTGTTACTCGCCCTTCAAGAAACAGCTCAAATGTCATGCTCTCTATGAAGTCCCTTCCAGCTCCCATAGATTATCTCTCATTTCTGCTCCCACTGCACTGAGGCCTCATTGTACAACTTATGCTTCATGTTTTATGTCTTCACTCCCTCACTATTATCTGCTTAATAGAAATGACCAAGGTTTACTTATCTTTATTTTCATTTGCAACTCCTCTAACTGCACCTGTCACTTGGTAGAAGCTGAAGAGATGTTTGTTGAATGGATGAAGATGAGGAAACTGAGGCTCAGCAGGTTTAAGTGACTAAAGGTCACATAGCTATTTCATGGCAGAGTTGGGATTCACACACTGCATGCCTTGATTCAGCGTACAGTGATTTTTTCATTATACCAGAATAGCAAATATGTGGCAAAAGTTCAGCCATTCCCTGACCCATGCTCCAGGCAGACAACGCTAATAAATTGAGCTCCACCAAACCTAACATTTTACTCTGGAACCTCCCAGATCACTCCAGGATGCCACTAATAGAGCTGGTTCATGGGGTGAAGTATGTTTGCTATCCTTGCCCTATTCCAAGCTATACTCTCCTATTGATCTATTTTTGTGGGCTTAACAGTGGCTGTTGATTTTAGAGCTCCCCACTGCTAAAGACAAGGTGCCCTGAACTGGCTCTGTATGGCTTAGCAGCTTCTGTTCCCTATAAAAGAGACTCTAAGGTGGGGGATTAAGGACTCTTGAGTTTTTACTTCTCTATATATCCCTGTGCCTCTGGCTATTCCTGGAATCCTGATTTGAAAAAGCTTCTGCCACTTGGCACCTGAAGGCTGGAGCAGATTGTGCTCCCCAGCCATCCATACCAAGGTTTGGCCAAATTCTTTCTCCTTTAATTTGGTAGAGGCAGCGTTGGAATATTTACAAACAAATGATAAGGAAAAAACACTAGTGCGGCAGCCTGGAAACAATCCAGTCTATGAAGCAGGGATTCCATTACTAAGGTCATGCCCAAGAGTGGTTTTGCTGACACAAAACTTAGAACATATCGCCTATCCTATTTCTCCTTGCTGCAGTTCACTCTGGAGAGAATAACTGCAAAACCCATTTCTACCCTACTTTTCTCTGGCTTTCCACTTCAGCACAGCAGAGGCTGATCCACTGCGTTCAAGTGACCAAGAGGACCGTGGATCACTAACAGGCACCGAGGTGCCTGCCCTCTTTCGCCTCTTGTGAAAAGAAAGTGGTGGTTTTTCTTGTTCCTTCTATGGGTTTCTACATCCTAAGACCCATCAAAAGTTCTATCAAATTAACTTCTCAGCATGCAGCTGTCTGACAGGGACAAACAAAGATGAATTTGATGCCCCATGTTTTCATCTTCCAATAAATTTGGATGACTAGAGTTGTAAAAATTGTACTATTTATTGAATATTACAATATACCACTGTGCTAAGTATTTCTGTGAATAATTTCTTCTTTATGCTTCTATATTACATATGTATAGTATCTTTTATATATATATGTTTCTAAGTCATTACTCTTTCTTATTTTCTATATTATAGATAATATTCTAATTTCCATTTGGCAGATGAGAAAACTGAGGTTTAGGCTAACTTATCTAATGTCACATAGAAAGTGGCAGATCCTGGATTCAAACCCAGATCTGTCTGACTCTAAAGTCCATGACCTTAACTACCTCATTTTTCTAACTATTAGACCTCTCCAGTAATGGAAGGGGCCACTATGTGAGATAATGAGTGAGTTCTCTATTATGGGAGGTGTTTAATCAGGTACTGGTCAAACAGTAATCTCAACAATCTGTTCTATCAATCCAGCTCACTCTACTGTCAAAGATGATTTTCTATTTGCCAATATAATAGTTTCTCATTAGTCATCATTCTCTTCACATCTTCAATCATCCTCAGTCATCATCATCATCACCATCTCTAATTAGCACATGCCATATGCCAGGCATTTTTCTGAGCAATTTTAGTTGTAATCACTCATTTACTCACAACCCTATGAGGTAGGTATTATTATTATTCCCATTTTACAGATGAAAAAACTAAGAGAAATAAAGTGACTTGCCCAAATTTACATAGCTAATAAATAGCAGAGCTGGTATATCCTAGGCCATCTGGCTCCAGTCCATTCTCTGAACACTATATTATGTCTCTTAATGTCACACATGCTATACTCTGAAAAAATATATCTTTATTTTTGTTATCACAAATATAATACATATTTGTTGTTAAAAATCAAATAACACTGCAAAGTCCCTCATAATCCCATGCCCCAGAGATAATTACTATAATCTTCACTAACTACATATTTACATATATTTATACATATTCCTCAATAATATGTATTTTTCATGTTTTTACCCTTAACAATATATCTGGCATATTTTTCCATGGCTCTTCAAAGCTCTATTTCATGCTTTTGAGTAACCATATTAAGTGGCCATAAAAATGTACCATTGTTCACTTAACTGCTTTCCTACTAGTGGACATTTGAGTTGTTTCCACTGATTTGCTATTACAAAGAAATCTACAAGGAACATTATGTGTGTATTATGTTATATATTTATTATAAAATAATATATTCTATATGAACTGTAAAATAATTATAGATCTTAAAATATATATATTTATAAAATGTATTTATGCAGTAAATATAGCTTATAATATTAAAATATATCTTTCATGCAAGTGCTTCAAAAGAGGGATTCCTAGAAGTGGTATTTCAGAGTCAAAGGATACATGCATTTAAGCATTTAATAACTTTTGCTAAAATGTCCACCAAAAAAAAGTAATAGTAACAAATAGTCCCGTCAACAGAATACGGAGAGGGCTGATCTCCATATATCTTTGCCAGAACAGTATTTGTGTTACTTGTATTTTTAATTGCCACAAATATATAGATTAAAAATGATATTTCATGTTTTGAATTTGTTAATTCTGAATGAGATTGACTTTTGTGTCAGTGATATTGGCCACTCCTTCCTTGAAATTTTCTCCTCTTTTTGATTTCTTTTCTGTTCTTTCCTGACTTTCCTAATTTTCTAAGGACTCTTTCTGAGTTTCCTTCCTGATTTTTCCTTCTTCTGTATGACCACTAAATAATTATTTTAATATAATTATAAAAAACATTTCACAGAAACTTACTATGTGCCATACATTAAGTAAAGCACTTGAAATAGAGGTGCTCTTATTATTCTTTCTCTCTCTCTCTTTTTTTTAGGGGGTACCAGGGATTGAACTCAGGACCTCGTACATGGGAAGCAGGTGCTCAACGAATGAGCTACATCCACTCTGATTCTCTTTTTATAAATGAAGAAAGTGAGGCCTAGGAAGTCTCACTGTAAGTGGGAGAGCTCAAATCTGAGCCCCAGTTGTTCTGATTCCAAATAAGCACATTATATCCTCTCAAAAATAAGTGTAAGTGTTCCCCAAAGTTCTCTGCTAACCCTTCTTGTTTCACATATACATATTCCGTGGGTTAACTCATCCATTCTCTTGACTTCAAAATCTATCTCCTTGAGTTTCTGGCCCATATGGCCAGTGACCTACTAGACACTGCCAAGCAGATGCATGTGGGTATCTTCGACTCAACACATCCAAAATGAAAATCATTATCTCCCTTAGGCCCTGTACACATCCCCCAAGATGATATCCTCTTGTCAATAATACTTCATTTAATAGCATTGCCATTTACCCAGTTGCCCAAGCTAGAAACTTAAAAGCGACCTTTCACCAATGACATCTCATATATAATTGACAATGTCTTGTCAATACAGTTTCTCATCCCATCTTTTCCACATTCCTTCTACAATTGCTTTAGATAATTAAGGCTCTCAACATCTCTCCCTTGGACTAAGGCCCCTGTCTCCTAACTGATCTCCTACTTCTTATATCTCTCTAGGTCCCATCTATCCTTTCCACCGCTGTCAGTTATTGTTCTAAAGCCAATAACTGATTGTGTCACATCCTGCTCAAAATCCTTTGATAGTGAGTTGACTTCTGCTTATTGAACAAATTCTGAACTCCTTAGTCCAGCACATAAAACATTTCATAACCTAGTCCCAATCTTATCTTTCCAGACTCATCCCCAGCATTTTCCTATTAATGCACCGTAAGCTACAACCACTCAAGACCACTTGCTGTTCCTCAGAAATACCAAATACCTCCGTGCCACTCTACTTTTGTTCAAGCTACTTGGAATTTCCCCCTCTGGCTTCTTCTCTACCTGCTGATATTCTACGTTTCTTTGAAGACCTCTACATAGTTCCCATCCACACAGTTCATTCCGGTCTCACAATTTACTACTTGTCCTCTTTTATTACATTTCTATTATGGACTTATCATAGACTGACTTATAATCTGGCATGTGTGTCTGTTTTCCCAGCAAGGACTATATATCTTAAACGTATTAGTATTTCAAATGCCTAGACGGGGCTTGATATGAAAGTGATTAAAATTCAAGTATATTTGTAATATAGGTAAAAGTTGGGCCAAACAACCTCCAAGTTTACTTCCAACTCTGAGACTGTCTATGCCTTTTCTATAAATTAAAATCTTATTTGAGGCCCTTGCAACTATAGTTTAATTTTGGAATTAACTCCTATTTCAAGGGGTCAGTTCTGTTCTTATTTCTCTATAGAAGCTTCAAAAGCCAAGAAATGAGGCTCCTGGTAATGAAAATCCAGTGAATGTTATCACTAGGTTTCCAGAGAAGGTGGGGTAACAAGCACATGAGCACAGCAGAAAATTAGTGTAGTTCCAGGACATCTGGAATTGATTTTTCCAGGGAGATGCTGAAGCAAAGAGAACAATTCTTATACTGGTTTTTGACATCTGGGCTTTGGCAGCTATTCCTATGGCTTTGCTCAGCAGTTCTTGAGGAATGAGATAGGGGCTTGTTTCAGGGAAAGAAAAACCTTTATTGATTCAATTTCTGCTACAGCAGAGTCCTTCAAAAGACTCTTCTTTTTCCCCTTACGTGAACTTTCTTGGTATGTCTAGGTCTCATTGTCATTTACAGAGAAGTACTAGTTTCCAAGCACCTAATGAAACTCACACTGCTTGAGGTCTGAATTAGGTTATACCAATACCTCTTAACTTCTCCTCCTTCTATGATTCTTTTCATATCATGGACAAGGAACAGTAAAGACTGGAAAGAAAAACAGTGTCAAGCTACTGAGGGAAATGTTTCCCTCCAGCTGTTCTGAAGTTTCCCTTTTTAAATTTTTGCTCCAGTTTCAATGAAATATTATGCATGTGTTCTCTAATATCATATGTTTTGTTCTATTAGCTTTACTATCATTACCTCCAAAGAACAAAATATACTCTAGATATATTCAGAGATTCATATTCTCTAATTATCAACCATAAAACATATGGTAATAGCAAGTCAAATCAGATCAAATATTCTGATGTTGCCCTGAAACCAAAAGGCAGTCAATGTATTGGAGAAGAGGGAGAGGGAAGAGTGTTTTGCTAACATTTACTGAGCACATAAGCTTTGCCAGGCACTGTGATAAACATGTTATATACATTCTTTTATTTAAAAAATCACAATAACTATATGGTATACTGCTATCTGCATTTTAGTGATGGAGACACCAAATTCAAGGAGAAAAGTGATTTGCCTAAAGTCATATAAAGAAGTGGCTGATCAGGCACCGAAGGACAAATATTACATGACCTCACTGACATGAATTAAGCAAACTGAGCAGACTGACAGAGCTACAGTCTGGATGAAAGGTTTACAGGAGACAGAAAGGGAGCAGAGGGCAATGATCCGATGTCTACAAGGGCAAAGTCTATGATAAGGCGGAAGGGTGTGGTTGGCAGTGGATGGGCGTGACAGTGGTGCAGTGACATGATTGGGTTCAGTGGTGCTGGTCTGTGAGAGGAGTAAGGTTGGGGGATTGGGTTGGATTATCCATGGGACTGGGGGGAGGGTTGAGAGAAGGAGCAGGTGAACCCTGAGGATTTGCAGGTCTGTGGTTAAACCTACAATGTGGGAAATATTCTTTTGGCAAATATGGCAGGGGAGGATTACTGGTGTAGGGTGTCGGGTGGGGGGGTGGTATATGGGATAGGACGCACTTGGGGCAGGCTTCTATGGAATATCTAAGTGTTCATCTTGTCACAGTGTGTTATATCAGTGGGTGAAGACCCACAGTAAAGAAGAAAATATTAAACTCTCATCCTGGGGAGTCCTGCTATGTTCTCAATTAGAGGGACAAGAATCCCTAGAGAACATAGGCAGTGCCTAATAAAAGAAAACAGACCAATATGTCAAGCCCTCAATATTATTGCAAGTAACTATGAATTTTATTCTTTAAAAACTGAAACTTAGCGATTACCATAAGTAGTTCCAAGGGGAGGGGGAGGGAAGAATAGAATAGATGGAACGTAGGGCATTTTTAGGGCATTAGGATTGTTCAGCATGATCTTGCAATAACGGATACAGGCCACTTCAAATTTTGTCAAAACCTATAAAAGTGTACGATCCAAAATGTAAACCATAATGTAAACCCTTTACCATGATTAGTTGCAATGCTTCAATATTTGTACATCAATTGTAACAAATGTACCTTACACATGTAAAATGTTATTAATAAAGAGGAAAAAGGGGGGAAGGTGTTGGGTATATGGGAATCACCTGTATTCTCTATGTGACTTTTCTGTATCCTAAAACTTCTTTGAAGATAAAATGAAAATCATAAGACACTAGGGGAATATATGGAAGAAAATGTCACTGTACATACAAGACAACAGATATTACAGTGATGAAAGACACAATGTCTAAAATTTTAAAAAAATTTATTATTATTTCAAATTGTTTTAAATTTTTTTGTATTTTATTGGTTATTTTTTAAATTATTATTTCATTTTCTTAAAATTTTATTTGGTTATTTTATTGGCTTCATTTATGGAGAGGTTTTGGATCCCTGAAGGGTCACAGCAGTAGTGGGGCAGGATCACTGGTGCAGGGTGTCAATGATGTGGGGACACATGAGAAGGGGTTCACCTGGGGCATGACTCTAAGACATATGAATATGTTCAAGTGTTCATGGGACATTGTCTTGGTGGAGATCCACACAATAACTGAAAGAATATTGAATTCCCATCCTGGGGAGTTCTGCTACATTCTTTAATATGATAGCAAGCATCCCCCAAGTGCAAGGGCAATGTCTAGTGAAGGAAGACAGACCATTATGCCAGGACTTTGACACTGATGATTGTACTTATGAACCTTTTCTTGAGAAATTGAAACTTAGCCAAGTTTTATATACTAAGAATTACCTCCTGAAAGACTCCTTGTTGCCAAATGTCACCTCTCTCTAAGTCAAACTCAGCATATAAACACACTACCTTCCCTCTGGCATGGGACATGACTCCAAGGGATGAGCATCCCTGGCACTGAGGGATTATTACCAAGCACCAACTAGCAATGCATATGGAAAAAGACCTTGGACAAAAGGAAATGGTATATACAAATGAGTTGTTTTTTTAAAGATTTTATTTATTCATTTATCCCCCCCTTGCTGCTTGTGCTCACTGGGTCAGCTAACCACGCCGTGCGGGCGGGCTTGCCTTCACCAGGAGGCCCCGGGAACCGAACCCGGGGCCTCCCATATGGTAAACGGGAGCCCTATTGATTGAGCCACAGCCGCTTCCCTACAAATGAGTTTTTATGCCTAAGAGATTGCAAAGTGAGTCTGGAGGTCATTCCAGAGGTTACGCTTGTGCGTGTCTCAGCAGGATCTGCCATAGTAAACAATTCCTCAAATAGCAGGGCTCCTGAGGGCTCTAGAGATATCCAGAAACTATAAGCAGGGAAGACAGCTCAGAATCTGGCACCCTGTCAGTGGGCCTTACTTTGGAATTTATGCTCCCCAGTATAACAGAGTTAGACTCATTTAAAGGTTCTCTACACATGGCTCTTCTGCCCCTTTTATTTGAACCCATTATTAGCACTATACTTGATAAATATGTCCCAGAGACTTAAATCTTTGGTCCATCCGTGTGCCACTTGAGCCCTGAAGTTGCAAAACCTACTGTCCAGTTCATTGTACTCACCTAGGACAACTAACAAGGAGACAATGATAGACAATACCCATCCCAAGGAACAGAGGGTGTCTGCAACTGCAAGCAAGATAGCTCCACCCATCTGCCCCATGGGATCTAAGCCCCCTCTCAATTAGAAACAGAGTGGGCATCACCATCCCCAAATCCTCAAAGTTGGGGAATGAATAATGGACTAAGGTATATTTATTATTATTCTACTATAGACTTATTATTATTCTAGCAATGGAAGAACCCTTATCACTGATGTAAAGGCAGTGGTCATCAGAGGTTCTGAGAGATGGGAAAGCGAAGAATAGTTGTAATATCAGGGCATTTTCAGGACATCGGATTTGTTCTGCATGACATTGCAGTAATGGATACAGGCCAATGTATTTTTTTTGTCATAACTTATAAAATTGTGTGGGACAAGTGTAAACTATAATGTAAACTGTAGTCCACGGCTAGTAGCAATGCTTCAATATGGGTTCATCAATTGTAACAAATGTACCATACTAATGAAGGATGTTGTTAATGTGGGAAGGTGTAGGAAGAGGAGGGAGTGGGGCACATGGGAATCCCTTATATTTTTTATGTAATGTTTATGCAATCTAAAGCTCCTTTAAATATAAAAAAAAATTATTAAAAAAAAAAGAAGTGGCTGAGGCAGCTTAGGAACACAAGTCTGACTCCAGTAATTTATACTCTTTAATTATTACTCTTAATATAACATAATAACAGTTGTGGTGATACACAGAAGCCCCTAATTTAAGCATTGTGACTTATTATCTCTGGCACCTCAGAAAGAAAATTGTTTTTATAATTATTTCTAAAATACTATTATTATTATTATATATATATTTTTTACACTGGCATTGATTGAACATTTAAGACTTGTCAGGTCTTGATCCCAGTGCTTTATTACATATGATCTCATTATCTCAGAAAACTCACTTTACTAATGAGAAAATAGAGGCTGAGAGAGATGAAGGGACTTCAAGGGACTTCATGTAGGTTAGAGAGCAGAGGGTTGAAGCCTGACTTTTAAATCCAGACAGTCTGACTTCAGAGAACACATTCTGGAGTCAGCTCTACCTCTTCCAGGGTAAGTTAACCTGAACAAATCAGTCCTCAGTTTCTCATATGTAAAATGGGGTTCCAGAGACCTACCTGCTGACAGGTGTCCCTGTATGTATACTCAAACACATCAAACACAGAATCCCTACTGTACAGAGAAAGGAGGTATATTTTCGAGGTCTAACAGACTTGGGTTTGAGTCTTAACAATACTTACCAGCTAGATGACTTTCTGAGCCTCAGCTTCCTCATCTGAACACTGGGGATAAAAATACCTGCCTAACAGGGTTGTTTATGGCTCAGAAATAGTCTATGTAAATGTATAATACAATGCCATGGGCATATAAGGCATATTATTACTCTTATTAATATTCTTATGGTTATTGATTAAGAAAATATATATTCATAGATGCTGACATGCCAGGGGCAAAATTCCCATGTTGCCCTGTAATGATCCTCTATACCTTCTACCATGGGCATTGCTGAGAGCCTAGAAAACCACCTTGTCTGGGTAACAATAAAACAGGAGACCTATTGTTTATGTTGGGCCTACTTTAGGTGTGTCTCTGGCTGACGTAGGTGGGGATGGGATGGACTGAAAGTATTCTTTAGGTTCATCTTGTTCCCTACCTGTGGAAGGTCCACACTGCAGAGCCTGGTAAGAAGGGGACCACTTATGAGTCATAGCTTCCTCTTGTGAACTACAATCAGGGTCCTAACTTTCATCCCTCAGCTAAGCCTGAAAAAGCACATGGACTGTAGAGTCAGACTTGCTTGGGTTCAAATCTCTAGACTTACTTAGTAAATTGAGGTAAGTTCCTTTATAGGATATCAGCATCTCCCTTCTGTCAAAAGAGGGCCATGTTGAGTATTTGTGTGGATTAAATAAAATATGTTTTGAATAGGACCTAGCTCAGTGTTAAGCATTTAGTATACACTCAACAAATTTTCTCTTCTCCTGTCTTAGACTAGTTCTAGGTCAACATCATTCTGAAATGAGCAAATTTAAATGATATGCCAAGGATAAACAAAGGAATAGGTCTGCATCAAACACTCTTTGGCTTAAATTCCAAACATTAAAAAGTAATTTGAAGTGGTTCTTTAATTACTAAATTTGGAGACAACTATATGCTCCCCAAACTTGCCTAATAATTAGGGATCTGAATATTGCATATCCAGCAAGAAAAATAATTTTAGTGTACCCAATTATTTGTATAAATCCATATTGTATCCATAACAGAGTGTCAGCTGAGACTGTCTTGCACAATTTGGCTATAATGCTCAGTATCGAAAGGGATATTGTAAATACTAAATGATATAGCAATAGACCCCTATAACACTGACTTCTGAAAGATTACAGGAAATTGACTGTTACCTCCAGTACAGGATTTGGCCAAATCCATCATACCGTAGGCATTTTGCATCACTAACAAGAAGGACAGTGGTGAATCACCCCTAACTGGATGACTCTGGAGAGGACTTGATACCCATATATCCACAATGATGACCTAGTTGATAGCCAGGGCCCGAACTTACCTCTGCAATAATGAAAGGATGGTTTTTGTCTCTCTGATTTTACTGTGCTCACTTCCATATACAAGGATTTGAATCATCAGACACTGTAGGTGAGTTGAAAAACATAACAGGTTAAAGAGCATCAGGTAGCAAGCCCCTTAATTATAAACCAAACTCAGCAGAGGAGTAGTGGAACTGAGATACCGCAAGTTTAAATTTCAAAGGCCTGCACTGCATTTTTCTGGTTTCTTACCAAAGAGGAAAAGGAGTAAGGATTGAAGGCTCTTTAATTACCCTCTGCACCTCTCCTGCTGTATATGTAGCACTTCACTTTACTGCACCTATCACTGCAGTAAACCGTCATACACGGTTGTGAACAGCCAAAGGAACAGGGCAGAAAATTAATGTGTCCTTATTTAAAACATGGCTAGATTGGTGATTTCCATCAGGATTCTCCAAATAGCTGTAACCATAAGGATGAATGCAAATGAGATCTGTGTATGTGTCCCAAATTTGCATTGTATTCATGTTACATCACTCTACTCTTGGGCTTTTTTCCATATTAAGTTTTGTTGCTGACTTCTGTTTCTGGCCAAAATGGAATAATAGGGACCAGATTTACCCTCCTGTCTGAAACAACCAAAGGAGAAAAAAAAGAAAGAAAAAAGGAAATAGTAGGCAGAATATTTGAAATGATTTTCAAGACACTGAACATCTGGCTACAGAGGATGTTGGGATCCCTGAAAGATGGAAAACAAGGTCAGCTCATGATCATCCATATTACTGCCTTGAAAGAGTTTCCAGGCCATGGTGAAGGGAAAGAGAACCAAGCATTGCTCAAGGGATTCTCTAGGTTGAGAAGATGGAGCTGAGAGTAAAGACTCTCAGGACAGAGTACCAGAGAGGACGTGGTTACACAGAAAGAGAATCATGGATATCTGCAGTGGATTCCGTTCAAGCATTCAGCAAAGTACTGATTAGCACATGCATATGAGGAAACTGCCCAAGGCTGGGAAAATAATCATTGGCAGGATTATAATCAGTGCCCAGTGCTCAGACTGGGCCAGGAGTAGCACCTGTTACCACCAGTTAAACTAGAAGCCTCAAGGTTCATGGAGCTTTGGGTGCGATACTCAGAAGGCTCTTGCCTGAGTAATGGTGGATAATTTGCCCTAGAATAAATGCTACTGTAATCCCACTTAAATCCTAAAAAGCAAGACCCAAAAGGAACAAACTGTTTTTGAGTAATTTAACTGAGTTCTAGGACAAAGTTCAAAAATAGTAACACAAAAATATCCAACACTCAAAAAGGTACAGTTTATAATTTCTGGTTCCAAACAAATATTATTAGGCATAAAAAGAAGCAGAAAAGTGCAACCTATAATGAGAAAAATCAGAATCAACTCAGAACTAACACAGATGTTAGAGTATCAGAGGAGGACATTAAAACCGTTATTGTAACTGTATTTCACATGTTCAAAAAGTTAATCAGGGACATGGAAGATATATAAAAAAAAGACCTAAATCAAACCTGGGGAGATGAAAATTACATTAAAGAGGAAAAATATACTGAATGGGATTTAACAGCATGTTTGACATTGGAGAAGAAAAGATTGGTGAACTTGTGATAGAAATTGTGCAAAATGAAACACAGGAAAAATAGAACTCAGTAAACTCTCTGAGTTGAGGAGATAGAGTTGAGAGTCCAGGAGAACAAAGCAGGTATAGTTCATAGGACAATGTACCAGAGAGGAGAAAATTACATAGAAAGAGAACCACAGAAATCTTCAGAATGTCCCCCTCACAGATTCAGCTGACCAGTGCATGCAGGTGAGGAAACTACCTGAAGCTGGGGAAAGAGCCATCTGACAGGACTGGGTACTCAGGAAGGTCTTACCTCAGAAGAGTGCAAGACCAAGTACTTCCCTGGTTCCACTTATTAAACCTTAAAAGCAAGACTTGAAATGTTAAAACTATTTCTATACAACTTTATATCCAAGAACAAAGCTCAAAGAAATTTATAAAAATACAAAATATTCAGCACCCAAAAAGTAAAGTTCACAATGTCTGCCATCCATTCAAATTATCAGACATGCAAAAAGGTGATAAAATATGATACATAATAAGGAGAATAATCAATCAATTGAAGCCAACCCAGAATTGACAAAGATATTTCACTTAGAAGAATATTTAACAGATATTCCCTATGTTATATAAAACTTAAGTAGAGACATGGAACACATTACAAAATAGGCCCAAATCAAACTTCCAGACATGAACAAGACATACTGGGCTTGCCCTGGACAACTAACAAAATGATGATAATGATGGACAAGTGCCATCTCCAAAACAAGGAGTATCTTCAACTGCAAGCAAAACTATTTCTTTCCTCTGCCCCATAACATCTAAGTCCCCTCTCAATCAGAGGGGACATTATCCCAAGTCCCTTAAGATTGAGGAATGAACAAAAATAAGGGGGGAGTGTAACCAAAGACCAAAGATTTATTGTTATTGTAGTTATTATTTTGTGTTAATGGAGTAACTTGTAACACTGATATAAAAAATAAATTAAAAATTTTAGGGAAAAAATGTAATGGCAGCATATTTTCATAATATACATTTCCCCCCTCATTGCTGGGAATGTATTTTTCCCCATACTTGTGGCTAGAATTGAGATGAACATCTTTGTGACTAACCCTTTCCTAGGAATAGAAGTATTGGGTTAAAGAATAAATACATTTGTAAAGTTCTTCATTCATATTGCTAATGTGCATTCCCCAAGAGTTGAAACAAATTACTCTCTAACAAGATAGGAGAATGCCCACTTGCCTGTCACAGGTACATATATAATATAGAGCTCACTCAGGTATATATATAATTTTCCAATGAGATAGGAGAATGATTGCATGATTGTTTTAAGATTTCCATATATTTGTAACTAAAGTATGGTGCTTTGTGAAAAAGTTCTTCACATCCATTTCCCATTTTCTGTAACAGTGTTGGTGACTTTTTGTTTTTGTTCCTTCTGAATGGCTTATTGTTTGTAAAATAAACTATGATAAAGCAAAGAAACTATAAAAATTTAAAAAAGAAGATATGGAGATGGCAAATAAGTACATGAAAAGATGTTCAACATCATTATCAAGAGGAAAATGCAAATTAAAACCACAATGAGATACCACTACACATATATAAGAATAACTAAAATGAAAAATATTAACTATACCAAATATTAGCAAGACTGCAGAGACCATACCAAATGTTAGCAAGGCTGCTGGTGGGAATGTAATATGGTACAGCCATTTTGGAAAACTTTGCCAGTTTCTTAAAATGGTAAATATACACCTACCATGTAATCTAGTCATTCCACTCCTAGTTATTCACCCAAGAGGGGAAAAAAGCATATGTCCATATAAGGACTTGTACATGTTTGATTTATCTATATAATAACCTCAAATTGAAAACAACACAAATGTCCAACAGGTGAATGGATAAACACTTTGTGTTATGTTCTTACAATGGAATATTCACCAATAGAGAATGAACCACTGATATACACAATAATATGGGTGAATCTCAAAATAATTATTTTGAAAGAAACCATACAAAAGCATGTAAACTGTATGATTTCATTTATATAAAATTCTAGAAAATGCAAATGTTTAGTGACAAAAGCAGAACACTTGTTGACCAGGAATTGGAACCTGGCAGGGTGGAAGCTACCTACCCTCACCAGCTCCCTAAATTTCCAAGTTGAATCCCTATTCCAAATGGAGGATGTAGCCCTGCCATCAAATATCCATTGCTAGGTAAATCTAGTTGGGGCTCTCTTTTCATTAAGTTTGTGTGGAATGTGTTAAGTCCTCACAATGTATATATACTGGGGTCTTCTTTCATTTCAGAAAAGTCATCTACAATTCTCTCTTTGATTAATGCTTCGATTTCAATTATTATAGTTTCTTCTATAGAAGTACATACAATTTTTAGGCTGAATCTCTACTTTGTCCTCTACATCAACTACTTTCTCATTATTTTTTCTCCCTTCTTTTCCTCTGCATTCTAGGAGAGCTTCTCACATTTGTCATATAAATCACCAGTTCTTAAAACTGCAAGGATATTACAATCACCTCTAGGACCATTAAAAATACAGATTCTGGACACAACTCTTAGTACTTCTGATTCAGATGATCTGAGGTGAGGCTCAGGAATCTGTGTGTGAGTGTTTGTGTGTGTATGTGTTTAATAAATCTGTCATAATTCCAGATTTGGGAAACATTGTTTAATATCACTATGACATATTAAAACACTCTTCACTATTTTTGATGTAGATTTAAATTTATTAAATTTATTGTTTCCCTGAAATCCTTTCTCATTTCACTCTTAGTGTTTTATCTCATCTCATCTTTTGGCCTAAGATTATCATCCTTTCACTTCAAAGTGTTCTCTTCGTATAGGTTTCTGTCCCTATTATATAGATGCCATCCTGTGTTCATGCCTCCCTTAAAGAAGCTATTCTGGCCCATATAACTTATTTTCAGAAGGCTTTCTTTCTTGGAATCTTCAAAATGATGTTTTCCTTCCCCTTGCTATTTACTATTTTCATACCTATTTTCTGTTTACATTAAGTTAACAGAATGAGAGATCTCTCCAAATCTGATGTTTGTTAATGTACATTTGTAAATTGCTTCTGATATCACCTTCTGCTCACTTGAGTACTGGCTGATCTTTATTCTGGCGTCTCCTCTGACTATGAATGAACACCTGTTGACATAGACACATCCCTACCTGTCTTACCAAGTCTCAGCTTTGGTTCTGTCAGTAATACTGACCGGTGGAGCACCCGTTTGGCTACACTTTTGCCACACGATATTGCAATGGAATGGATTTCCAGGGTGCTTTGAACTCTCTGAAAAGGGAGCCACTACTTGGGTGAGGATGTATATACAAGGTGTTCCTGATTGTGCCCAATTTTGGACTTCTTTTATGAAATTCTACCACTGCCATAACTAGATTCTAAGATTCAGATGTTACTCTCTTAAGATTCTGGGCTAGGAATGGTCACAGAGTTTCTTTATCATGTTCCCCCTCAACACATCTAAAAAAGCAAAGAATTTTCATAAAAGAACTTCACTAAAAAGAAGAAAAGAGAGGAAAGGAGGGAGAGAGGGGAATAAAAGAAAAATGAACCAAGATAAGCTGATTACAAACAAGTATTGGTTCTTAACGATTGCCAACATCCTGGCTTTCATGCTCTTACTGCCTGAGTCCAGCACAGAGAATTCTTTAATTCTTGGGTTTTTTTTTTTTTTTTTTCAACCCTCTCATTGCCTTCTATATTCTGCCTTTCCAGAGAAAGGAGGGCTCATATCTTCTAGGGAGGCAATGAGAAGGGTTGAGGGGCCATTTATGCCTGAGCTTCTTCTCATAAACGCACCATTGCTCCTTTCCCTTTTACCTTCTTGGGTTGGTTCTTAATTTGGCTACCTCTACACACTGCATCAAGGCACCTCTGCTTGGGCCCCTGCTGATATGCGCACATTAAGACAGGGTATATCAGATAATTCTTCAAAATTAGAAAGCAATGGGATTTTTCCTGAGTGTAAAAAAAGATCACATTTATTGTAGGGAAACTAGAAAACAAAAGAAAATAGGAATCACCTATAATCCCACCTCCTAAAGAGAACCTCTGACAGAAGTTTTCGAGACTATTTTGCTAAGGGACTTTTTTTCATATGCATGTTTTTATTAAGAAACATCATATTATATATACTAATTGGTAAATGCTATTTTTTTGTAACTTTGTAAGTATTTTCCAATGTCCTTACAAATTCTTTAGGAATTACATTTTTATTAGCTGCCTAGTATTATTTATAAGAATATAGTATAATTTATTTAACCAATACTTGTTGGATATTTAGATTATTTTAAATTTACATTTATCACTATTAAAATAAGTATCGGTGATGAACGTAATTGTTGATACATCTTTGTGCAGATCTCTGATGATCTCTCTAGAAGAAAGACCTAATAGTATAATTACTAGATCAAAGATGTGAACATTTTTAAAGTTTTTGTACATATTGCAGGACTGCCTTCCAGTAATATTGATCCAATTTATACTTCCATGAGTGGTGTGAGAGTATGCCTCTTTTCCCCAACTTTGAAAACATATATATAACTTTATTCAAAATATTTGCCAGTTGGGTTTAAAAAAATGGAATCAGTGTTTGAACTTAAATTTCTTCCATTCCTAGAAGTCTGGATATGTCTTCATATGTTTATTAGCCATTTGGGGGCATTTTCCTTTGCAAATGGCCCAATTCTTGAATTTGACATTGAAATCAGGGTACTAGTGTTCCCACCTCACTTCATTGGCATCATTTATGCCAATGAAAGTCTTTGAAAACTTTAAAGTAGAATTTAAATCCTCCTGTGAAACTTAAAAAAAATTTTTTTTATTTTTATTTTTTACCAGGAGGTCCCGGGGATTGAACCTGGGTCCTCCCATGTGGTAGACCAATGCCCAACCACTTGAGCCATATCCGCTTCCCCCTGGGAAACTTTTAAAAAGAGATTCATTACATGAGAGGATGTGGTTCCAATTCAGATGTTTCCTCTTAAAAGAAAAAAGAAAATTACAAAAGTGAGGCCTTTAAGATGGTTTTAAGCAAGAATAAAACCTGAGGTCTGTATTCTGTTTGCCATGTTCTGTCTAAGCAGTGGTGATGAATACTTGTGGCATTATGTGTGAAATCAGATGGAGCCTTACCCTGGCCACCTCACTAGCTTGGTTCCCTCACGGGAACTAGGAAATCAAAGGTTCAGGAAAGGAATTGGAACCCAAAGAAACAAGTTTAGCCAAGCAATGTCATGTGAAGAACAACAAAACATTATTTACATTATTTCATTTCTATATTTTTTGCCCTGGTTAAAAATCTACTAAAACCAACCAAACAAACAAACAAACAAAAAAGGATTAATCTATGATAATTGATGAATATCTCTGAGTGATAAGATGATGGGAGGTTTTTATTTTCTTGTTTTTTGAGTTTATATTTTCCAACTTGTTCTTTTACTTTGTAATAAGAAACACATAGACAGTGGAATAGAGTAGACTTATTGTTATTCTACTGTCAACTTATTGTGATTCTAGCAGTGGGAGAACATTTATCATCAATGTGGTGGCAGTGCCACTGGTGGTTCTGCAGGCAGGAAGAGGGAAAAATAGCTGTAAATTGGGGGCATTTTGGGGACTTGGGAATTGTCCTGAATGACATTGCAATGACAGATACAGACCATTATATATCTTGGCATAACTTACAAAAATGTGCAGGAGAGAGTTTAAATTACAATGTAATCTATAGTCCACGTTTAGTGGCAATGTTCCAGGATGGGTTCATCAGTTGTCACCAATGTACCATACTAGTGGAGGATGTTGTTGATGTAGGAAAGTGAAGGAGGGCTAGGAAGTGGGGCACAAGGTAATCCTCTGTACTTTTTATGTAACATTTATGTAAAATTTTAAAATATTTTTTAAAATGTGCAGATAATTACCAATACAAAATTTCCATATAAATTAATAAAATAAAGCTATTTTCTTTCATTAAAAAAAAAAAGAAACACACAGAAAAGAAGAAAGGAAGGAAAGGAGGAAGGGATGGAGGGAGGGAGGGGGAAAAGGAGGAAGGGAGGGAGAAAAAGGAAGGAAGGAAGAAATAAAAAGAAAATCACCCCTCACATTCTGCCTACCAGCCCATGAGAAAATATAACAAAACCAGCCAGCATTCACCTTCTTCAGCAGCGAAACTGCCTCTTGGAGCTCTCCTTTGGCAAAGCAGATCCTGCCCATGTTATAAAGGGCTTCAGCTACTTTTTCACTACAATCACCGTAGCTGATCTGGGACGTTAGTGAAAGCTTTAGCAGTTGGTAAGCCTCCTAGTGGATAAGGTAAAAAAAAAAAATCAGCCTGACAATTCTGAAGGACCATGCTGGTTCTATGCCACCTACCCCAGGAGCACTGTGGTGGAGCAGCTCTACTCCACAACGACATAACCCACCAGGATCAGTCATGTGCCATGTGTCACCTAAGTAATTTGCTTCTATTAAGAGGCAAAGTTCCAAGTTTATAAATAATGATCATAATTAATTCATACGTATAATATGATTTGATCTTCATGGCTACCCTTTGAGAGAGGAACATTTTATAGATGAGGGAATGGAGACTAATAAAGCTAAATGTCTTGCCCAAGATTGCACAGTGTGTATTTGGCAGCATCAGAATTCAAACCAGGCAGTCTGAATACCATTGCCCTCACCCTTGAAGTCTCTATTTAGAAAATTCAGAAAAGCTAAAAGAATAGTACAATGAATACACATCAATTTTTCACCTAGATTCACTAATGGCTACCATTTTGGCACATTTGCTTTATCTTGCTATCTATCTCTTTAAAAATAATATATATATATATACACAAATATAAATATACACACACATATGTATTTTTGTTGAAAATAAGTTGCAGTCTTCAAGATTTATCCCTAAATGCTGCAGCATGTATTTTCTTAGAACAAGAGCCTTCTCCTACATAACTACATTATCACTCTCAATAAATTCTAGTGAGTCAATACTATTAAAAGCCTATATTCAGATTTCCCAATTGTCCCATAATGCTTTTTTATAACTTGAAAGCTAGAGGATGAAACATGGAACTGTATAACATAGTGAACCCTGCTGTAGACAATGAATGTGATTAACAGTACAAGAATGTTCTTCCATGAATGTCATTATTACAAGATGTTAATAATAGGGTGGTATATGGGAAAAAACACACCTTATGCAAACTATGGACCATAGTCAACCGTAATATTTTAATATTTTTCCATTAATTGTAACAAAGGTACCATACCAATGCTAAATGTCAATAATGGGGGGGGTATAAGGGGTATGGGGTTTTTCTTTTTGGAGCAAGGAAAATGTTCTAAAATTGATTGTGGTGATAATAGCACAACTCCGTGATTATACTGACAACCATTGATTGCACATTTTGAATGGACTGTATGGTGGGTGGATAAAACTGCTTAAAAATAAAATAATCACATATTGCATTTAGTTTTCATGACTCTTTAGTCTTCTTTCATCTATAACAATTCTCCTGTCCCTTTTTGTCTTTTATAACATTTGACATTTCTGAAAAGTTTAGGCCAGTTGTCTTTCAGCCCAGCTCTCACTCTTAACTACATACTATACTGAATATGCTTTAGAGAAAAATCAAGGATACAGTGGAAATTATTCATTGTATGCATTTGCCTTCCCAGTATGCTTTCTTTAGAAGGGGTGTAGTTATTGCTAGAATCCTCAGGAACTGCACATCACCCACTACCTGTATTAACCATGTGGACGTTTATAAACAGAACACTTCTCTGGAACTGAGTTGGAACATATAATCATTTGTCATATGTGGACCTCAGAGCAACAACAAAATGATGTCAATTGCTGCATCCAAGAAAACATTGCCAATATCAAGGCTCTATAATGAATGACCTTTGCATTTCTCAGAGTAAGAAAACATGCATATAGTTAGATTATTACTTTCTTGTTTCTTTGTTATTGGTGGCAGATTAAACCTCTGCTTACCAAAAAGAAAATTCTATTTCATGGGAATAAAATTCCCAAGTCTTCTGACTTATGAATTTGCTATGGTTTTCTAGACCAGGCCTACAGTCTTACATCAGGGTTGGGGATGGGAGCAAGAGCACTTTGTAAGAATAGATTATCTCACAGAAAATGTGTTATAAATCTCAGCAAATTAATTCAATATTTATTGGGTACCCACTGGTGCCAGCTACTGTTTCAGGTGCTGGAGGCACTGCAGTGAACAAAAGGAATGCAAATCCCTGTTCTCATGGAGCTTGCTTTTGAGCAGGAAAGATGACCTGCCCATAGTGCCACATAAAGTCTAGTCAGAGAAGCCTTGGGCTCACTCCTTTTCCTGTCTTTGTCCAGAAGCTCGGCACCGTAGGAAGCATTTAGTGAGGAGCAAATGGGCATCGGGCATTGGTTACTGGTGTTTTGTCACAAGCAAGGCCATGTATAAAGATTTAATTCTGTATACAGATTTAAAGAGGCTTTTTCTTTGTTCCTGGAAATAAGTTCTTATTTAAGTGTGCCTACAACACTACTTTTAAACTGGCTGCCACATGACCGAGACCATCTCAAATTCATCTGTGTTTCTCACTTGCCAAAGGAAGTGTAAAGTTGGCTTGGTCAGATCAAAGCTATGTGAAATCTCATGATGGATAAAGATCTTCACTGTGTTCATGCTGCACTGAATACGTAAAGTTCAGGTCAAAAGTTTTTGAGTAATAGCTTAGACTCATGGGATTTCTAAGTATAAAGGTCAGCAATCAAAAGCATTTTCTGTGACTTTTGGGGGGGTGAAAAACATAATTGTGGCTACTAAAGAGCTGAAGACCAGAAATTGAGAGGAAACCAAAACCTCAAAGGCTCACGAGAAAAAACTGGCAGCTAGATTCAAAGGTGTATGTCAATTTTTACTTAAAATAGTAAATTTACTGTTCCAGAGATAATATGTGTCTGGGATTTGAAAGATCTTATATATCAGGATATAAGAAAAATGATTTTTACTAATATCTCAAGCTATACCAGACCTATGTTTCATTCCTGTCTTTATCTGAGACTTCCTGAGCTCCAGTGTCCACAACTTTGAGATGAAAGTTGTGGTTGTCCTGAGCTAATGAACTAACTAGCAATTATACTTATGAGCTAATAATCTTATTTACCTGTTTTCCCCCATTTTGGATAAGCCATTTGCTAAATTCCTCAATGGTCGTCAGAGTTTTATAATCCTCCGGGCCCAATGTTTCATGAAATGCACTGATACTTTTTATAAAATACAGCTCAACAGCATCTGCAAAAAGGGAAACAATTATTTATGGCAAGCTGCTAGCCTCTACAAGGGTCTATTATCAGCTTTGGTTCAATTAGGCATTTTCATGTTTAAAGTCCATGCCTATTCCAGGTTTCACAGAGACTCTCAAAGTCTGAGACATGATTTGAATGCATCAGATAATGATCTGATTTATTTTCTCCTGAAGAAATGCATAGATTTCTGTATGAAAAGAAAGGAAATCTTGTATTGGAGTATTTTTATTATCCTATGACCAAAATAACCACCATATTAAACTCCTAGGTGCACTGCAAGACTATTTTCAATCAGACTAAATCCTGATAGAGTACTAGTTCCTGCCTGTTTAAAAGTACTTTAAATTACTCTAATGTCTTTTATTACAAACACGATAGATGTTGATATAATAAAAGGATATGCAGAAAAGCAAAAATGAAATGAAAACTATCTATATACACACCTCACAGAAACGGCACCATTAAGGTTTTTCACAGATGTATTAAGGTATAATTTGTATGCCAAATAATTCACCCATTGTAATTGTATAGGCTGGTGATTTTTTAAAAATTTATGCACTCATGACCACAATCCACTTTTAGAACATTCCGTCACCCCAAAATGTTTCTTCAAAGCTGTTGCAGTTAGTGCCTACTCCTATAGTCAGGATAGGTAATCACTGGTTGGCTTTCTGTCTCATGTGTTTGCCTTTCCGAGAAATTTCATGCAAAAAAATCAAACAACACATAGTTATTTGTGGCTGCACTCTTCACTTAGCATAGGGTTTTTGGGATTCATCCATGTCGCTGCATGTATCAGTACTTCATTTCTTTTTATTGCTGAGTAGTTTTTCTATTGTATAGATATATTGCATTTTGTTTACCCATTCAGCAGCTGCTGAACATTTGGATTGTTTCCAATTTTTGAGTATTATGAATATTGCCGCTATGAACATTCAGATACATGTCTTTGTGTACATATTTTTATACAAATAAATTTTATTGATACATATTAATAAAGCATACAATTCATCCAAAGTGTACAACAATGGTATTTTATATAATTTGCATAGTTGTGCATTCTTCATCACAAAAAATGTTAGAACTATTTCATTACTCCAAAAAGAAACACTCCACACCCCTTAGCATGCCTTTCCCAGCCCTACATAACCACTAATCTAATTTCATCTTTATAAATTGATTTATATTTGCATTTTATATAAATGAAATCATACAGTATGTTACATAATATATTTAGTTCACAGTAGCACAATCACACAGTATTTGTCCTTTTGTGTCTGGCTTGCTTCACTCAACATAATGTCCTCCAGGTTCATCCATGTTGTCATATGCTCCATGACTTCATTTCTTCTTAAAACTGCATAATATTCCACCGTGTGAATACACCACAGTTTGTGTATACATTCATTGGTTGATGGACACCTGGGTTGTTTCCAGCTTTTGATAATCACGAATAACGCCACTATGAACATCAGTGTGCAGATGTCTGTTTGTGTCACTGCTCTCAGTTCTTCTGGGTATATACCCAGTAGTGGTATTGCAGGGTCACATGACAAATCTATATTCAACTTCTTTAGGAACTGCCAAACAGTCCTCCATAGTGGCTGTACCATTCTACATTCCTACCAACAGTGAATAAGTGTTCCTATCTCTCCACATCCTCTCCAACGCTTGTAGTTCTGTCTTTTTAAATAGTGGCCATTCTGATAAGTGTGAGATGAAAGCTCATTGTAGTTTTGATTTGCAGACATATGTTTTCATTTCTCTTGGGCAGATACCTAGGAATGAAAGAGTTGGGTCATATGATAAGTGTGGGTTTAACTATTTAAGAAACTGCCAAACTGATTTCTGAAGTGACTGTACCATTTGAAATTCCCACCAGCAATGCCTGAGGGCTCCAATTGCTGCACATCCTTATCAACAATTGGTTTTATCTTTTTTTTTTTTTTTTTACCAAGATGTCGCAGGGATTGGACCCAGATCCTCCCATATGGTAGACAGATGCCCAACCACTTGAGTCACATCTGCTTCCTGTGTCTTTTGTATTAAAGCCATTCTAGTGAGTGTGTACTAGTATCTGTGGTTTTAATTTGAATTTCTTAATGATTAATAATTTTGAGCACTTTTTATGTGCTTATCAGAAATTTGTATATGTTCTTTGGAAGAAATAGCTCTTCAAATCTTTTGCCCATATTTTTATCAGGATGTTTACCTTCTTATTAGTGTGTTATAAGTGCTTTTTATTTATTATGAATATAAATTCTTTTTCAGGTTTATGATTTGCAAATACTTTGTCCCAGTCTATGGTTTGTTCATTTCCTTAACACTGTCTTTTAAAGAAAAAAAGTTTTTAATTTTGATGAAGTCCAGTTCATCAATTTTATCTTTTATGGATTATGCTTTTGGTCTCATATCTAAGAAATTTTTGACTAACCCAAGATCACAGGTATTTTTCTCCTATATTTTCTTCTAGAAATTGTATACTTTTAGCTCTTGCACTTAGGATAATGACTCATTTCACGTTAACATTGTGTATGGTATGAAGTAAGAATCTAATGTTTTTTTTCATGTGGATATCCATTTTTTCCAGTACTATTTGTTGAAAAGACTATCCTTTCCCTATTGAACTGCACTGGCACTTTTGTCCAAAACCAATTGACCACAGATGTGAGGGTTTGTTCCTGGACTCTTTACTCTGTTCCATTTATCTATGTCTTTTCTTACCAGTACCATACTGCCTTGATTACTATAGCTGTTTTGAAACCAGGTAGTAAATAATTTCTCCAACTTTTTTAATGACATATTTTACCTTTTATTTCTCTATATTGACCATATGTTAGTTTGTTTTTTAAATCTGTTGCATAAATATGCATCACAACCACTTTGAAATACAGTTTGACAATATTTAGTAAAGTATGAGATACACATAACCTATGATCCAGCAATTCCAGTCCTAGGTATTTATTCAAGAGAAACCCATTCCGGTTTTTTTGCAAAATAATTTGAACAATATTCTAGGCCTTTTGCATTCTTACATTAATTTTAGGATCAACCTGATGATTCCTACAAAATGACTACTGTAATTCTGATTGGAACTGTGTTCAATCTACAGATCAATTTAAAGAGAACTGTGATCTTAGTCTTCAAATCTATAGAGTATCTCTCCATTTATTAAGATCATTTAATTTCAGCATTTTATAGATTTCAGTGTACAAGTCTTACACTTATTTTTTTTTAATTTTAAAGAAGTGTATTCTTCTATTGTGAATGAAATTGCTTTATTAATTTCATTTTCAAATTAATTGCTAATGTACTGAAATGCAATTAATTTTTAAAATATTTATCTTATATCCTGTGACCTTGCCACACTCCCAAACTCACTTATTAGTTCCAGTTGTTGTTTTTACTTTCTGGTAATTACTTAGAATTTTATGCATGGATGATGACTGTCTCCTGCAAAAAGAGACAATTTCCAATATGCCTTTAATTTCTTTTCTTGCCTTATTGCACTGGCTAGAATCTCCAGTACGATGTTAAAAAGAAGAAATAAAAGCGGATATTCTTGCCTTGCTCTGATCTTAGGAGGAAAGCATTCAGTCTTCTACAATTAAGTATGATGTTATATGTACATTTCTTATAGATACCCTTTATCAGATTGTGGAAGCTTTCTTTGTTATCCTTAAGAGTTTTTTAAAATATTATTTTCAAGAATGAGTGTTTGATTTTGCCAAATGCTTTTTCTGCATCTATTGAGATGTTAATATTTTTTTTATCTTTATTCTATTACTATAGTATATTACACTGATTTTCAGATGTTAAAACAATATTGCATTTCTGGGAAGGATTTCTCTATCAGGGATATAAAATTTTATATTTAATTAGATTCCATTGCTAATATTTTGTTAAGCATTTTTGCATCTATATTCATGAAGGATATAGGTTGTAGTTTTGTTTTGCTTTTTAACTTGTGATCTTTGTCAGACTTTATTATCAGGAGAATACTGCCCTTATAAAATGAATTAGAAAATGTTCTCTCCTCTGTTTTCTGAAAAGGTTTGTGTAGGTTTGGTATTATTTCTTTTATATATTTGATAGAATTCAACAGTGAGGCCATGTAGAGCTGGGCTTTAATTTGCTGGAAATTTTTAAATTACCAGTATCGTTATTTAATAGTCATGTTCAAATTTAATTTAGAAAGTTTTGAATTTTTATGTTTCTAGGAAGATGTTTATGCATCAAAGTTATGCAATTTTTTTTTGGTATAAATTTGTTCATAATTTTCCTTATATATTTTTATTTCTGTGAGCTATGTAGTGATATAGCCCTCTTCCATTTCTTTTTTGTTATTTTTTGAAGTTTATTTTATACATTTAATAATTGAAAATATAAACAAAATTTAAAATACAAAGAAAACAGTTGAATAAAAACTTACATCTCTCAATTAAATGTACTGGATACATATAAACTTTTTTAAAATCATACAATATGTTACACAATATATTTGGTTCATAGTAATGCAAAAATACAATATTTGTCCTTTTGTGTCTGGCTTGCTTTGCTCAACATAATGTCCTCCAGGTTTATCCATATGGTCTATGCTTTACGATTTCATTTCTTGTGAGAGCTGCATAATATTCCACCATGTGAATACGCCAGTTTTTTTATCTGTTCATCAGTTGATGGACACGTGGGTTGCTTCCACCTTTTGGCAACCATGAATAATGCTGCTATGAACATCGGTATGCAGATGATTAATTTTGTTGATCTTTTCAAAGAAGCAGCTTTTTATTTAATTGATTTCCTCTTGTTTTTGTTTTCTATTTCATTAATTTCTGCTCTATCTTTTCCTTCCTTCTACTTGCTTTGGGTTTGATCTGCCCTTGTTTTTCTAGCTTCTTAAGGTGGGAGATTATATTTTTATTCTACATAAATTTCTCTCTAATCACTGCTTTAGCTCCAAATCACAAGTTTTGATATGTTGTGATTTCATTTTAATTCAACTCAAGATATTTTCTAATTTCCCTTAAGATCTATTCTTTGACCCATGTGTGATTTAGAGGTGTGTTAATTTCAAAATATTTGTGGTTTTGCCAAATTTCTTGTTTATTTCTAATTTGATTCTGTTCTGGTTGGAAAATATACTTGGAATGATTTTTTAAATTCATGGAGAAATTGTTTCCTGACCTAACATATGGTTTATCCTGGAGAATATCCTATGTGCTCTTGAAGAGAATGTGTAGTCCCTTGTTTTGGAGAGAAGTATTTCTATATATGTCAATTAAGTCATTAGTTCTTAGTACTGTTCAAGTTTTCTGTATCCTTGTTTTCTTTTTAGTTGTTCTATCAACTACTGAAGGACATATGTTGAAATATCTAAGTATAATGGTTGAATTGTGTATCACCCCTTTCCATTTAGGCAGTTTTTTGCTTCATGTATTTTGTAGCCATGTTCTTAGGCGCATATACATTTATAATTGTTATATCTTCCTAATCAATTGACCTTTTTGTCATTATGAAATGTCCCTTTTTGTCTCTAGTAATATTTATTTTAAAGTCTATTTGTTCTGATTGTAATATAGCCACTTTAGCTTCCTTATGGTTACTATTTGCATGGCATATCTTTTTTTTTTTTTTTTCATTTAAAAAATTATTGAAGTATATCATTCATGTATGAACATACATAAACAAGTGTATGGTAAAAGTTGTGAACTTACAAAACAAACATGCATAACATTATACAGGGCTCTCATACCTTATGCATGGTATATCTATTTCCATGTGTTTATTTTCAACCTTTTTGTCTCTTATAGATAGAATATGGTTGGATCTTGCTTTTTTAAATCCAATAAGACAATGTCTAAATTTTGATCAGTGCTTAGACCACTCATATTTAATATAATTATTGATATGTTGGATTGGCATCAGCTATTTTGCTATTTGTTTTTACATGTGTCATTTTGTTGTTGTTGTTCCTTTGTTCCTCTTCTACTGCCTTCTTTTGGTTTAAACTAATATTTATGTGTGATTTGAAACTCTCTGTTGATTTTTTAAGTATAATTTTTTTAGTTATTTTCTTAGTTGTTCTAGAGATTATGGTATTTATCTTTCACTAACTAATCAAAATCTACTTCAATCAATGCTCATTTGATTCCTGTGAAGTATAGCAACTTTGCTACAATATAGCTCCACTGTTTCCCCCTTACTATGTGATATTACTATCATAATACATTATCTATATATGGCCTCAATCCAGTAGACTGTTATTGTTTTTTTGTTGTTGTTGTTGTTTTTAAGATTTTATTTATTTATTCATTTATCCCCCCCTTGCTGCTCGTGCTCGCTGGGTCAGCCAACCACGCCGTGCGGGCGGGCCCGCCTTCCATATGGTAAACGGGAGCCCTACTGATTGAGCCACAGCCACTTCCCGGCTGTTATTGTTTTAAACTACCTTATATCATTTAAAGAAATTAAAAAGATGAAAAATACATATGTGTGTATATGTGTACATTCTATTATATTTGCCCACAAATTCAGCATTTCCAGTTCTCTTCATTCCTTCCTGTGGATTTGAGTTATCATCTGGTGTCATTTTTTTTTTTTTTTTTTTTTTTTCAGTCTAAGTGCTTCCTTTAGTATTTCTTGTAGGGCAGCTCTGCTAGCAATGACTGCCTGTTTTTGTTTACTGGGAAATGTCTATTTCACCTTCATTTTCCAAGGATAATTTGACTGGATACAGAATTCTTGGGAAGTTTTGGACATTATTTCTTCAGAGATTTTTCTGCTTTACTCTCTTCTCTCCTTCTGGGACTCCCATTAGTGCTGGTGCCCCTGATAGCCTATAGGTCTCTGAAGCTCTGTTCATTTTTTCACCCATTATTTCTTCTCTTTGTTCTTTGGATTAGCTCATTTCTACTGATATATCTTTGAGTTTTCTGATTATCCCTTCTGCCATCTCGAATCCACTGTTGAGCCCAATTAATGAATTTTCCATTTCAGATACTGTATTTTACAATCCTAAAATTTCCATTTGGTTGTTTCTTTAATATAAATATACAGTTTATATTTCTCTATTGAAATCCCCTATTTGTTGAGTTGTTTTCATATTTTCCTTTAAATTTTTGAATAGTGCCCTTTAATTCTTTGGACAAATTTATGATAGCTGCTTTAAAGACTTTTTCTGATAAATCCAACATCTAGCCCACTGAGAGTTTCTATTGATTGCTTTTTTTCTGAGTATGAGTTACAGGTATCTGTTTCTATTTATGTCCCATAATCTTTTTGTTGAAAACTATACATTAGATAAAATATAGCAGCAATACCAGTTTTCAATTTATTTTGTGGGTTTTCCTGTTCTGTTTCATTTCTGGATTTTTATTTAACTTGCCTAACTTAAACTGCAGAATCTCTTTACTCTATGGTGTGCTGCTGCTAATGTGTCTGCTCAGGTTTTATTGTGCTTATTTTTAATTTTAGTCTGGCTTACTAGGGGTTGCCTTTGTGTCTGCATAGCTTAGCGCTGACCCAGTGATTTGGGAAAAGGTTGTGCTCAAATATCTCAAACCAATTGTCTTCCATCCTCTGTCAATTAATCTGTGTGTGGTTTGGGGAGGACATTAAATGCTCTCCCACATTTCATGTCTTCCTTGATTGTTACTTTCCACTGGACTCTTGAATCTTCCTTGCACATGTAATTTTCCAGCTAGCTAGGGATGTGGAGAGAGCTTATTTAGCCCTTCTACAGCTCCCTCATTTCCAAGGTCTCCCCATTAAAACTTGACTGGCCTGCTACTCACACCAATCAAGACAGCAACTTCATGTTAGCAAACATGTAGGCTTTCTCTAATTTTCTACTGAGTTCACCACTTTCATCTAATAAATCCGTGGGTTTTCACACTTTGCACTAAATTGAGTCCACCTTCTCTGAGAGCCAAACTGATAGTTTCCTAGGTCAGCCCTATGGTGGTAAAACTGCCTTTCTCGCTGATGGAGCTAGGGCAGTGGAAACAAGCAGCCACAGGCAAGAAGGCAATAGATTATACCTGTTCTTACACAAATCCTTACAAGTTTTTCAAGAATAAATGCTTCGCAATTTGTTGCCTACTTTTGGTCTATTTCCCTCAAATGGCTGTTTTGACAATTTTATTCAGTTTTTTTGTGTCTATGTATATGGAGAGAGTTTGCAGACCTCTTCAAAAGCCATAGCCAGATGTCTCTACCTCTGTTTACATTTAGATGTATATTTTGATACAGTTATACTTACTTTCCAGTTCATTTTTCATGTTTACATATAAGTAACTATAAATAGTATTATTTTGTGCATTGTAAAAATGCAACTTATTTCTCTCTTGAGGTTTTAAAAATTTATCCTTAATATCTATCTTAAGATATTATCTATCTTAAGACCTAGTCCAATCTTTTAAATGACTATATAGAATTTCATTTATTAAATATGCCAAATTTTCTTTTCACTTATTGATGAATATTAAGTTGTTTCTAATTTTTCACAATTACAGTGTCATAGTGAACATCCTTACATGTTTCCTTTTCAATTTTACTAGATATTATCAAATTAGTTTCTAAATTTCAGATCAATTTACATTTTCACTCGCACCAGCTATGAAGATTTCCCCCAAATCTGACAAACACTAGATACTTTCAGATTTAAAAAATTTTCAAATAGAATGGGTGAAATCTTGATCTCACTGTAGTTTTGTATATATACACAATTTTAAGATTTGTGACATTCTGTCAAACTGACCTCTAGACAGGTTGCACCAAATGGCTTTCGCCAATCCTAGATGTTTTAATTTTTTGAAATTTTGACAATTTGATAGGAAAAATAATACCATTGTATTTTGAATTTTTATTTCTTGATTTTTACTATGATTGAAACTTTTCCCACATGATTATTGGCCATGTGTATGTCTTCTTTATTCAAAGCTTAGTTTTGTGGAGTGGTTTTTTTGTTTTTTGTTTTTTTTTTCCGGCCTATTTTTCTATTGGAACTTTATAGTGGCATTTTCATTTTCTTTACTTAATTATAAAGGCCTTTTTGTATATTATGAAAAGCAGATTCCAGATTAAGATGGCAAATTTAACACATCCATTTAATGCCTCTCCCTTTGGAAACAAACATCAAACTACAGTACAGAAATTTAAAAAACAAAATATAAACTCACAGAGACAGGGGAGACCAGGAGAAAAGACAACAGTAATAAAATAGGTTTGTTATTTGCTGCTAAACTTTTAAAAACCTCAACAATTAAGAGAAAGTTTAGGGATGCCTACATAGGTGTAATGAGAAGCAAGGAAATGCTGACCATGAAAGTTGTGACAATGGTTACCTCTGAAAGAGGAGTATATGTGATTAGGGTGGGCACACGAGGGGCTTCTAGGGTAGTAGTACTGTTCTATTTCTTGACCAGGTTGGTGGGTACATGGGTGTTATTTTTATGATTATTCTTTACTCTCTGCATATACATTTAATGCACTCTTCTGTATGTGTAAATGCATATGTACATTTTAAAGAATAGTAGAAACGTTTAAATATTCAAACCGACAGGAATATTAGTTGTTTGCCTTTTAAAGTTTATTTTATTTTTTTAAGATTTTATTTATTTATTCATTTATCCCCCGCTTGCTGCTTGTGCTCGCTGGGTCAGCTAACCACACTGTGCGGGTGGGCTTGCCTTCACCAGGAGGCCCCGGGAACCGAACCCGGGGCCTCCCATATGGTAAACGGGAGCCCTACTGATTGAGCCACAGCCGCTTCCCTAAAGTTTATTTTTTAAGTTAACATAAGGTAAACTGACTTTCTTTTTTGGTGTACAATTCTATGAGTTTTAACACAGTTACAGATTCATGCAAACCACCACCATAACCAGTATACAAAGCATTTCCATCACAAAAGCTCCCTGGTAATGTCCCTTATGGTCCCCAGCCCCAACCACTGGCAACTCCTGATCTCTTTTCTGTCACTATAGTATTGCCTTTTTGAGATTGTCATATAAATGGAATTATATACTATATAATCTTTGGAGACTGGTTTCTTTTACTTAGGCTTTGAGATTCATTCAAGTCATTGCATGTATCAATAATTCATTCCTTTATCATTGCTAAGTAGGATTCCATTGTAAGAATATCCCACAGTTGATCAAAATGAAGAACACTTGAGTTGTTTCTAGCTTTGGGCAATTATGAACAGAGTGTCCATAAATATTGTAGAGGTTTTTCTGTGATTATAAGTTTTTGTTTGTTTCACTGGGAAAAATACTCAGGAGTGTGATTGCTGGGTCATTTGGTAAGAGAAGGTTTAACTTTTTAAGATACTGCCAACCTGTTTTCCAGAGAGGCTTCAGGAATGTATGAGAGTTCCAGTTGCTCCAAATCCTAGCAACACTTGGTATTGTATTTTTCATTTTGACATCCCATTGTGCTTTTATTTTTTAAAGATTTATTTCTCTACCCTCCCCCTCCCACAACCCCTTGTTGTTTGTGCTCATTGTCTGCTCTGTTGTGTGCTCGCCTTTTTTTTAGGAGGCACTGGGAACTAAACCTAGGCCCTCCCATGTGGGAGGGAGGTGCCTAATCGCTTGAGCCACCTCTGCTCCCTTCTTGTGTCTCTCATTGTGTTTTCTTCCTTGTGTCTCTTCATTGTGTTTTCTTCCTTGTGTCTCTTCATTGTGTCAACTTGTTGCATCAGCTTGCTGAGCCAGCCCACTGCGTCAGCTTGCTGTCTTTCTCATTTTCTCTAGGAGGCCCCAGGAACCGAACCCAGGACCTCCCATGTGGTAGATGGGCGCCCAACTGCTTGAGCCACATCTGCTTCCCTCATTGTGCTTTTAATTTGCAGTTTTCTAATGGCTAAGATGTTGAGCATCTTTTCATGTGCTTAATTTGCCATCCTACATCCTCTTTGGCTATTCAAGCTGAGTATTTTGTTCATTTTTTTAATTGGTTTGTTTCCTTACTAATGAATTTTGAGAGTTCTTTGCATATTCTGGATACAAATTTCTTTTGTTGCATATGTGACTTGTAATTTTCTCCCCATCATTCTCTTAGCATTGTCTTTCTTGCAGAATAAGTTTTTTATTTTTTTATGAAGTCCAATTTATCCATTTTTTCTTATATGGACTGTGCATATCATTTCGTGCTTAAGAGCCCTACCTAAACCTAGGTCACAGAAATTTCCTGTTTTCTTCTTAAAGTTTTATAGTTTTATATTTAGAACTATGATTCATTTTAAGTTAATTTTTGTATAAGGTATGAGATCTAGGTCAATTCATTTTTTGCTTATAGATGTCCAATTTGTCTAACATCATTTGTTAAAAAAAATTAAACTTTATTGAATTGCTTTTGCACCTTTGCCAAAAATTAATTGACCATATTTATGTCAGTCTATTTCTAGACTCTATCCTGTTCCACTGACTCTGATTTCTGTGTATACCCCTTTGCCAAAAGTGCATTCTCTTGATTACTGTTGTTTTATAGTAAATGTTAAAATCAGTATTATTCCCCCAGCTTTATTCTTCTTTTTCAAAATTATTTTAGCTGTTCTAGTTTCTTTGCTTTGCCATATAAATTTTACAATTAGCTTCTCTATATTTACAATTCCTGCTGGGATTTTGATTGTTATTGTGTTAAATCCATAGATTAATTTGGGAAGAACTGGCATCTTTCCTATGCTGGGTCTTCTGATCCATGAACACATTTATTAGATCTCTTCATTTATTTAGGTCTTCTTTGATTTCCTCATCAGCATTTTGTAGTTTTCAGGACATGGTTCCTGTACAATATTTTGTCAGATTTATATCTAAGTATTCCTTTGGGGGGGCAGTTATTATAACTATTTTAAAATTTTTTGATTTTCAGTTGCACATTGCTAGGATATAGAAATACAATTGGCTTTTGTGTACTGACCTTGTAAATGGTGACCTTGATAAGCTTAAACTCATTTATTCTAAGAGTTTTGTAGATTCCTTGGAATTTTCTACAGAGAGAAATGTGTTGTGCAAATAGGGACAGTTTTATTTATTTCCAATCTGTATGCTTTTCATTCTTTTTCTTGCTAGCTGACTAGGACTTCCAGTACTATGATGTAGAGAAGCGGTGAGAGTTGAACATCCTTGTCTTGTTCCTGATCTTAAGGGGAAAGTGTTCAGTCTTTCATCATTAACTATGGTGTTAGCTGTAAGTTTTTGTACATGCCTTGTGAGAAAGTTCCCATCATGAATGGATGTTGAATTTTGTCAAATGTTTTTTTCTGCATCACTTGATAAGATCATGTGTTTTTCTTTAGACTGTTAATGGGTAAAGTACATTGATTGATGTTTGAATATTGAACCAGCCTGACATTCTTGAGGAAAAAAAACTCACTTGATTTTGGTGTATTATTCTTTTTTTTCTATATTCCTATGTATTTTGTTGAATATTTTTACATCTATGTTCATGTAGGGTATTGTAGTTTTTTTTTTTTCTTGTAATAATGTCTTGGCCTGGTTTTGGTGTCAGGGTATTATTAATGGCCACATAAAATGAGTGGGAAGTGTTCCCTCATCTTCTATTTCTTGAAAGAGGTTGTGTAAAATTGGTATTATTTCTTCTTTAAACCAATAGAATTCACCATGAAACCATCTAGGTCTGCAGATTTCTTTTACGGAAGGTTAACTACAAATTCATTTTCTTTTACAGTTTATGGAACCATTCGGTTATTTGCTCACTTTGGGTGAGTTATTTGCCTTTTAATTTTATGTATTTCTTTCTTTTTTTAAAAAAGATTTTATTTATTTATTTATCCCCCCCTTGCTGCTTGAGCTCGCTGTGTCCATTTGCTGTGCGTTTTTCTGTGTCTGCTTGCCTCCGTTTGCTGGGTCATCCTGCTGCGTCAGCTCACTGCACCTCATGGGCTGGCTTGCCTTCACCAGGAGGCCCCAGGAATCGAACCCAGGGCCTCCCATATGGTAAACAGGAGCCCTAGCGATCGAGCCACATCCGCTTTCCTAATTTTACGTATTTCTGACAAAGTTTTAGATCTTTAGGTAATTAAATCAATTTTCTTCTTTTATGGTATGTCATTGTGTGTACTTAAAGAGTTGTTCTTTTCTCTAATTTTTATAGTTCTTTTTATTCCAGTATTATATTTTCTTCTTGCTAATTTATATCTTCAGTTTTGATGTATAAAATTTTACCTAATCTGGAAATTAATTCAGTGAAAGATATGATATGAAGATCTATAATTTCTTTAAAATTAAAACACAGAATCCAAAAAAAGAATAAAGTAGGGGAGCAGGTGTAGCTCAGTGGTTGAGCACCTGCTTCCCATGTACATTCCTGGGTTCATTTCTGGTATCTTCAAAAAAATAAAATAAAGTGGTCTTGGAATCTCTCAATTCTATAGGCATAAACTTTTTCTCACTTAAAAAAATTTTACATCTTTACAAATATATTAAATTTCTTAGAACTACAAAGACTACTAAAAACACAAACTCAAATATATATATATATATGGAGGACATATACTGTAAGTAAACACAAGGAAATTCTAAAAAGGAGAAAGATGTTTATCTGGATAACACAGAATCTGAGTCTTCACTGCACATTATACTTATGAGTTGTAAATGTTTTCCCATGAGAAAAAAAAAATAAAACATCAAGATAAATTCTGCATACAAAGAATATTTACTTAATGACATATAAGAGTGGAAAAAGTAGGATGTAAAACTTTACCTAAACTATACTCACATATACATACAGCCTCATATATGACTAGAAAATAATGTACACTAAAATTTTATAAGGAGAGAAAATAAACATTTAAAAATGTTTATATTACACTTTTCACAAATCCCAAATTCCTTCTGGCTGGTCCTTGAATCCATTAATGCCCATTAATCTGATCAGACCAGCTGCACCAGGGCACTGTCCTCCCTCCCTCACTGGTCCATTTGTCTACCGAAGCCACCACTTTCAAAGGATGACCTCGCCAGAAAAAGGACTACTGTTATAGGATAAATTAATCACTAGACTTTCCTTTAGACCCCCAATACCTCACTTCTGAACACATGTCTAACTGCTACAAAATTCTCTCTTGTAAGTCAGAGGAAAAGAGTCAAGGAGGTTGAGACTGGAGGAGGAGGAGAGGAGGAGCCAATACTTTTCTCCTTTATCCCTGGGTTTCCTCATTGACCAATATCACAGGTCACATTCAAAGTGTATATCGCTCTACTCTTTATGCAGGTGAATTTTGCTGAGATTCTAAGGGAATAAAGGAAATAAAAATCAGAGCATTTTATTGGTTATGATTTCTAACTAATTTGGGGGGACGTTAGCAGGTCTAAATTCATGTGTAATTGAGTTTGCATGAAATCATGACTGGCCTAAGTACAGACATGAGTAGTAGCTAATTAGAATCTGTTTGTGTTTATAGATTTATAGACCATTTGCCAATGGGCTTCGCTCATATGATGGGGAAATTAAGGTAACTGCAAGGCCACCCCTTCTACCTACCCCTGTGCTGGGCCTCTCCAGACATGGCATATGCTTTGGCTAGCAATGCACTCGTCTCTGCGGTTTTGGGGCTGACTTCAGTGAACACAGACACACAGATAGAATGGGCCTGGAACAAAGAAAATCATGACAAGGTAAGTACCCAAATGACAGGGTTTCACCATGGATTTTCTAGTAGCTTTTATAGACTTGCTAATTGATTAAGAGCTGATATATATCTAAATCACTGAGTGAGATGAGACAGGAGTTTGAGTCCCAGCTCTGTCACCTCCTAGCTTTGAGTCTTGAGCAAGTAATTTCACTTTCATATGCAGAATATACAGTTCCCACTGGTTAGGGTTTGGAGAAGATTAACTGAAATGGTATATGCAAAGTTCTGGGTACAGTCCCATCACATGGTTAGTTCTCAATAAATGTCAGCTAGTATTATTTTTATTCATAGCAAGAATGAAAACATAACCTTAGCTCAGCTTATCAAGGGTTCAGTATCAAAGGCAGTCTAATAGAGTAGTGGTTAAAAGCATGGACTCTGGAGTTATACTACCTGGGTTCCCATTACAGCTCAGCCACTTACTGAGACCTGAGGCAAGTTGCTTAACCTTTTGGTGCCTAAGTTTCTTCAACTATAAAACTGGGATAATTAAAAATAGGATTTGTCACACACAGCTGTTATGAAGATTAAGTGAATTAATATACATAAATGGTTTTGAATATCACCTGGAATATAATAAACACTAGAGAAGGTAAGATTTTATTATCATTATTCATATTAAAATAGAATTTCGCAAGAGAGGGAAGAAGGAAAACACCCAATACATACCTATGAGCACGAAAAGAACTACCTGTGCTTAATATTTCACAGGCCAGATATCATGAGGTGTTTCAAGGAGCCCCAAGGATTATCACGACACTGAGCCAAGACACATACCAAAGTTGTTACAAATATAGTCTTGTGGGGTCAAATTTTCTGAGTTCAGATCCCTGCTCCAACCACTTATTAGTGATGTGACTTCAGTTTAATTAAAGCTGTAACTTTTTATGCTTCATCTCGTAAAATGCGATAAAATAATGATGTCTACTTCATAGGGCTACCACTTGGATTAAATGTATTAATACATTCTAAAATCCTTAGAATGGTGCCTGGCACATAGTAAAAGCATCCCATAAATTTTAACTAATTTTTGTTATTGTTTTATCCATTCTGGTTTGACCATTGCTTTAAGAGGTTATTGAACACAAAAATTAACCTGGCTTTCTCTGTCAGCAGTGGAATCACTGCCTTTGTGTAAGGATTTCCTAGCATTTCTCCTGGGTGTGATGTTAATGACTTGGGATTGTTGAACTGCCTGCAGTGCCTCTTCTTCAGGCTCAGGCTGTTTTCATATTATGCTACTGGATTGCATCATACCTTTTCCATGACACCGGAAATCCAGTATTTTCATCTCTTTTTTTTTTTTTTTTTTGGCTGTTGGAGATACTTAGGCCACAAGCAGGATTCTCGGGAGGGAGAGCAATGGGGAATATGACTAGCAGTTTCAAGTACATGATACATAAATGGGCCCTAAACCTTTTTCATATGGTAAGATTCAACATTCTTTCCTATGTTTTGGTTTGTTTTCCTCTGGGCATTTGGCAAGTTAGTTACCTCCAAGTGAAACATCCTTCTGTTATTTTAACCTTAGACTTAGAAATGCAACCAGTTAGGCTAACTTAAAGAACAAATGACAGCACTACACCAAAATCTTATGATTTTTCATGTAAAAAGCCCTTTGTGTTTGCTAAAGCCTTAAAGTTCAGTTGCCCCCAGTGGCCTTTTTCCATGGTTGGATCCACATTTGGCTTCCTCTTCCTAGCACTGACAGAGGGAGCATGGGAGGGGAAGTGCTGTCTACAGATCAGGTCACATGCAGATGTACACGCCCTGAGGCAGTGTTTTCTGGCTAGGTCATTTGAGGTTGAGCATGCGCTTTCTTGTGAGTCTGGAGGGAAGCTTAGGTTAAAATGGAATCACTTCCACCCTCTGTCCTTTCGAGAAGCACAAGGCCTAGTCTTGGGAACAGGGCCTGGGACCAAATAAGGCCACCCAGCCTGGGCCCCAGCCAGCCCACCAACCTGCTTCAAGTACTGGATGGCTTGGTCATGGTTCCTCCTCAGCTGCTCGATCTGAGCAATTTCCTCGTATAGACTGATCAGATCTGATGTCTTATCACCCTTGGCAGCAATGACATTGCCAATTGCCTTTTCGAAGTATGCCAGGGCTAGATTCAACCTGTGGGTGGCCAAGGAGGCTCTACAAGAAAAGGGGTGAAGGTGAAAAGTCACAGAGAGGCCTTTTATTTTGCAAACACAAAAGGAACTGATTCCAAGAACTAAACAATTTGGCCTTCATAGGCCAATCATCTGGGTAGTTGGCTCAAAATCCAGCCTTGCTGTAAACAATAAGCTCCTATTAACCTGGATTTTATCACCAAATTCCATGGGATACCATTCATTAAACCCATTAATACATCAGGCTATACTCTAATTTTATAAAAATGCAAATGGAAAAATTTGGTTTCCAGGAACTCACAAGATGGGATAATTTACCCATAAACATACTCTCTAAAATCAAAGTAAATTTTTATTACTCTGGCTCTCTCTCTAAGAAAGCTTTTGTTTTGTTTAATTTAGCTTGGTTTACTCTTCCTTAGTTGAAAATGAGAAAGTTAGAGAAAACAATATAAATATCCCTCTGAAGGGGAGTGGTTAAATAAATTATGACACATCCATACAATAAAATACTTCACAGACCTTAAAAATCTTATTTTCCTTTTAGACTAATCATATGGGGAGATATTAAAATGTATTAAGTTAAAAAGCAAGATGTAAAACTACCTAAAAAATTATTGTGATATATATAATGGATTAGATTAGAAAAACATGCAAAATGTTCAAAACAGTTTGGGTAGTGGTATTACAAGTGACTTTTTTTTTTTAAGGCCAATTAAAAGAATTTATTTGGGAAATAGGGGAAAGAACAGAGCTTGCTGAGAAATGGGAAAGACAGAAATACACACCAAGATTTGGTGCAGACTCCTCTAGGCAGAGAGTGAGAGCTCTGCCTTGTGTGATTACCTTTTAAACTGTTAATTATTCCGCCCCCTTCTTAATGATAAGGGAATGGGCCCCAGCTGTCATTGGTTACCCCACCTATGGTGGGACCAATGGTGAGGACTGTTTGGAATATCCAGACCAAGGGGAGGTCCTGGAAAGAGAAACTGGGACCTCAAGGTTACACTCAAGGTCCCAGCGAGGTCTTGCAGCTATGTTGTCTGCTGGCCATACGGTCTGCCAGCCATATTGTGACTCGTCTTCTCCTCCGTTACCCTGTACTAACCTGCCTCAACTCCCCCTTCAGAGACTTCATGCCCTTATTCTTAAGGGGGGATGCTAAGGGGCAATGACCATCCTTCTGTAGTTACTTCCTGCTGGTTAGGGCAGTAGTCCCTGCCTGACAGGGCGTAAACCTCTCTGGCTATTCTATTGAGGTTGAGGGAAGTCGGGTCCGACACTGTGGTTAGAACTGGCGGAAATCCCCACATGACTAATACCTTGTTTTGGAAGGCGTTGATTCTGGAAGAAATAAACTTAGTTAGAATTTTGAAAATATATGGCCCCACTAAAAGGATAAGGAAGATGGTGGTAAGTGGGTCCTAAAAGGGGGCCAGCTATGACATACTAGACCACGAGAGTGAGAAAGGCCAGGTGCCCTCAGAGGCTGCATCCCCCTCAAGTTGGTGGGCTTCATCTTGCAGGTTTCAAATGCTGTTTAGGACTATTCCAGAGCTATTTATATAGAAACAGCATTTTCCTTGAGAAATAGGCATGCCCCCCGACCCCATCCTGCTGTTAGCAAGTTAAGGGTTCTGTGATTTTGTAGTACTACAGTAGCAAGAGACTTTGTGTGCTGTTTTAGGACTTACTAAGGCACGACTAGTTTCTTCTATGCTGTTAGCTTTAGGGAGAGATTGTAATAGATAAGGGGGTTTGATATAAATTGCCAATCCCAGTTTTCTATGTGGGGGGGTGAGAAGAGGCATTGCCCTTTTACTTATTGTATAGGGAGAGAATACAAGAAATAGAAACAGTCAAGATTTCTTAAGGGGTGTCTGGCTTGCCCTCTCCCTAGCAATAAGTGTTCGGGCTAGAATTAGAGGTAATAGCTGGCTTTGATACAGACTTAGGCTTTGTATCTTTCTTTTTTTTTTTTTTTTAAACTTTATTTTGTACATTTAATAAATGAAAATATAAATAATTAAAAACTAAAAAGTAGACACAGATGAATAAATATATATATTTCTCAATTAAATGTAATGGATACATGTAAATTTCTTTTGTTTTGTTTTGTTTTTTTTTGTTTGTTTGTTTTGTGTGTGTGTGTGTGTTTGTTTTTTTTTTTGAATCAAACAATATATTACACAATATATTTGGTTCATAGTAATGCATTCATACAGTATTTGTCCTTTTGTGTCTGGCTTGCTTCACTCAACATAATGTCCTCCAGGTTCATCCATGTTGCCATATGCTTTATGACTTCATTTCTTCCTACAGCTGCCTAATATTCCATCGTGTGAATAGACCACAGTTTGTTTATCCATTCATCTGTTGATGGACACCTGGGTTGTTTCCAACTTTTGGCCATGGTGAATAATGTGGCTATGAACATCGGTGTGCAGATGTCTGTTCGTGTCACTGCTCTCAGTTCTTCTGGGTATATACCCAGTAGTGGTATTGCAGGGTCACATGGCAAGTCTATATTTAGCTTCTTTAGGAACTGCCAAACAGTCCTCCATAGTGGTTGTACCATCCTGCATTCCCACCAACAGTGAAGAAGTGTTCCTATCTCTCCACATCCTCTCCAACACTTGTAGTTCCCTGTCTTTTTAATAATGGCCATTCTGATAGGTGTGAAATAATATCTCATTGTAGTTTTGATTTGCATTTCCCTAATCATGAGTGATGTTGAACATTTCTTCCTGTGTTTTTTTGCCATTTGTATTTCTTCTTCGGAGAAATGTCTATTTAAGTCTTTGGCCCATTTTTTAATTGGGTCATTTGTCTTTTTATTGTTGAGTTGTAACATCTCTTTATATATCCTGGATATTAAACCCTTATCAGATATGTGATTTCCAAGTATTTTTTCCCATTGAGTTGGCTGCCTTTTCACCCTTCTGACAAAGTCCTGTGAGGTGCAAAAGTGTTTAATTTTGAAGAGGTCCCATTTATCTACTTTTTCTTTTGTTGCTCGTGCTTTGGGTGTAAGGTCCAAAAAACCACCACCTACTACAAGGTCTTGAAGATGTTTCCCTACATTTTCTTCTAGTAGTTTTATGGTCCTGGCTTTTATATTTAGATCTTTGATCTATTTTGAGTTGATTCTTGTATAGGGGGTGAGATAGGGGTCCTCTTTCATTCTTTTGGTTATAGATATCCAGTTCTCCCAACACCATTTGTTGAAGAGACTGTTTTTTCCCATTAGCATGGGCTTGGTAGGTTTGTCAAAAACCAGTTGACTGTATAGGTGAGGGTATATTTCTGGATTCTCAATTCTATTCCACTGATCGTTATGTCTATCTTTATGCCAGTACCATGCTGTTTTGACCAGTGTAGCTTTGTAATATGTTTCAAGGTCAGGCAGTGAAATTCCTCCCACATTGCTCTTCTTTTTTAGAATATTTTTGGCTATTAGGGTGCACTTACCTTTCCAGATGAATTTGGTAATTGCCTTCTCTAATTCTGTAAAGTAAGCTGTTGGGATTTTGATTGGTATTGCATTGATTCTATAAATCAGTTTGGGCAAGATTGACATCTTCACGATATCTATTCTTCCAATCCATGAACATGGAATGTCTTTCCATTTGTTTAGGTCTTTTTAAATTTCTTTTAGCATTGTTTTGTAGTTTTCTGCATATAGGTCCTGTGCTTCTTTGGTTAAATTAACTCCTAGGTATTTGAGTCTTTTTGTTGCTATTGAAAATGGAATTTTCCTCCTGATTTCCTCCTCAGATTGTTCAGTACTAGTGTACAAAAACATTATTGATTTTTGCGTGTTGATCTTGTATCCTGCCACTTTGCTGAACTCATTTATAATTCAAGTAGCTTTGTTGTGGATACTTCAGGATTTTCTAAATACAGGATCATGTCATCCACAAACAGTGAGAGTTTTACTTCCTCTTTTCCTATTTGGATGCCTTTAATTTTTTTGTCTTGTCTAATTGCCCTAGCTAGAACTTCTAGTACAATGTTGAATAACAATGGTGACAGTGGGCATCCTTGTCTTGTTCCCGATCTTAGAGGGAAAGCTTTCAAACTTTCCCCATTGAGTATGATGTTGGCTGTGGGTTTTTCATATATGCCTTTTATCATATTAAGGAATTTTCCTTTTATTCCTATCTTTTAAGTATTTTTATCAAAAAAGGATGTTGGATTTTGTCGAATGCCTTTTCTGCATCTATTGAGATGATCATGTGGTTTTTTTCCTTCAATTTGTTAATGTGGTGTATTACATTGATTGATTTTCTTATGTTGAACCAGCCTTGCATACCAGGAATAAATCCCACTTGGTCGTGATGTATAAGTCTTTTGATATGCTGTTAGATTCGATTTGCAAGTATTTTGTTGAGAATTTTTGCATCTATGTTCATGAGAGAGATTGGTCTGTAATTTTCTTTTCTTGTGGAATCTTTATCTGGCTTTGGTATTAGGGTGATGTTGGCTTCATAAAATGTGTTGGGTAATTTTCAGTCCTCTTCAATTTCTTGGAAGAGTTTAAACAGGATTGGTGTTAATTCTTTTAGAAATGCTTGGTAGAATTCACCTGTGAAGCCATCTGGTCCTGGACTTTTCTTTGCTGGGAGATTTTTGATGACGGATTCAATCTCCTTAATTGTGATTGATTTGTTAAATTCTTGTATTTCTTGTTGTGTCAGTGTAGGTTGGTTATGAGTTTCTAGAAATTTATCCATTTCATCCAGGTTGTCTAGTTTGTTGGCATATAGTTTCTCATAATATCCTCTTATGATTCTTTTTATTTCTGTGAGGTCATTTGTAACTTCCCCCCTTTCATTTCTGATTGTATTTATTTGCATCTTCTCTCTTTTTTTCTTTGTTCGTCTAGCGAGGGGTTTGTCAATTTTATTGATCTTCTCAAAGAACCAGCTTTTGGTTTTGCTGATTTTCTGTATTGTTTTTCTGTTCTCATTTTCATTTATTTCTGCTCTAATCTTTATTATTTCTTTCCTTCTTTTTGCTTTGGGATTGGTTTGCTGTTCTTTTTCTAGTTTCTCAAGTAGTTCAGTTAAATCTTTGAGTTTAGCTCTTTCTTGTTTTTTAATATAGGCATTTAGGGCTATAAATTTCCCTCTCAAGACTGCCTTCGCTGTATCCCATAAGTTTTGATACGTTGTGTTCTCATTTTCATTTGTCTCAATATATTTACTGATTTCACTTGCAATTTCTTCTTTGACCCACCGAATATTTAGGAGTGTGTTGTTCAGTCTCCACACATTTGCAAATTTACTTTTTTCTGGTCTGTTATTGATTTTTAGTTTCATTCCATTATGATCTGAGAAGGTACTTTGTATAATTTCAATCTTTTTATATTTATTGAGAGCTGTATTGTGACCTAACATGTGGTCTATCCTGGAGAAAGATCCATGGGCACTGGAGAAGAATGTATAACCCGCTGAGTTTGGATGCAGTGTTCTGTATATGTCTTTTAGGTCTAACTTGTTCATCATATTGTTCAAGTTCTCTGTTTCCTTGTTGATCTTCTGTCTAGTTGTTCTATCTAATGATGTGAGAGGGGTGTTGAAGTCTCCAACGATTATTGTAGAAATGTCGGTTTCTCCCTTCAGTTTTGCCAGAGTTTGTCTCATATATTTTAGGGCACCCTGGTTAGGTGCGTAGATATTTATGACTGTTATATCTTCTTGGAGGATCGTCCCTTTTATTAATAATATATAATGGGGGACGGATGTGGCTCAAATGGTTGGGCGTCCGTCTCCCATATGGAGGGACCCGGGTTCGATACCCAGGACCTCCCAGTAAAAAAAAAAAAATAATAATAATAATAATATATAATGGCCTTCCGCATCTCTTATCACTTTTTTGCATTTGAAGTCTGCTTTGTCTGATATTAGTATAGTTACCCCTGCTCTTTTCTGTTTACTATTCACGTGGAGTGTCTTTTTCCAACCTTTTACTTTCAGCCGGTTTGTATCCTTGGGTCTGAGGTGAGTTTCTTGTAAGCAACATATGGATGGCTCATGTTTTTTCATCCGTTCTGTCAGCCTGTATCTTTTGATGGGGAATTTAATCCATTCACATTCAATGATATTACTGAAAATGCACTATTTATTTCCCCCATTTTATTCTTGGTTTTCATATGTCATCTTATTTTTGCCTCTCTTTTTACTCTTTTGGTTATCCTTTCTGCTTTTCTTTCTTCTATACTCTCCTTCAAGCCTCTCTCTCCTGTCTTTTTCTTTCAAGTTCTAAAGCTTCCTTTAATATTTCCTGCAAAGGTGGATTCTTTTTTGCAAACTCTCTTAGTTTCTGTTTGTTTGTGAATACTTTATATTCAACTTCATATTTGAAGGACAGTTTTGCTGGATAAAGAATTCTCGGATGGCAGTTTTTCTCTTTCAGTTTCCTAATTGTATCATACCACTGTCTTCTCGCCTCCATGGTTTTTGAAGAGAAATCTGCACTAAGTCTTACTGGACGTCCTTTGTACGTGATCGTTTGCTTCTCTCTTGCTGCTCTGAGAATTTTCTCTTTATCTTTTACATTTGACACTCTGAATAATATGTGTCTTGGTATAGGTCTATTTGGATTTATTCTCATTGGGGTACGGTGTGCTTCTTGGACATGTAAGTTCATTTCTTTCGTGAGAGTTGGGAAATTTTCAGCTATTATTTTCTCAAATACTCTTTCTGTCCCTTTTCCTTTCTCTTCCCCTTCTGGAACTCCCATGACACGTATATTCTTGTGTTTTGTGTTGTCATTCAACTCTCTGAGCCCCTGCTCAATTTTTTCCATTCTTTTCTCTCTCTGTTCTTTTCTCTCTTCAATTTTAGCTGCTCTGTCTTCGGTATCACTTATTCTATCATTTCAAGTCTGCTGTTGTATGCCTCAAATGTATTTTTGACCTCACCTATTGTGTCTTTCATTCCCATGAACTCTGTTACATTTCTGTTCAGGATTTCAAATTCTTCTTTGCGTTTGCTCAATGACTTTTTAATGTCATTGATCTCTTTAACTATATTCTCTTTCATCTCATTAATTTGATTTTGGAAATGTGTGTTCATCTCACTGATTAGTTCTCTCAAATTCTGCATCTCTTCTGGGACTTTGCTGTATTCCTTTTCTTGGGCCATGTCTTCTATTTTCTTAGTATGGCTCGTAATCTTTTGCTGGTGCTTAGGCATCTGGTTAGTTTGTATTTTACTTAGATGCTCTATCTCTTTCTCTTTTATGGGGTTTTAGTGGCAGGAGGTGTGAGTTACCACAGCTCTTTGATTTTTGGCTCAACCTTGATTGTTAGGATTGTTCTGCTGGTTGCTCAAAACTGGGCACTGGACCCAGTAATTGGTTGTAGGGTCGTTTCCTAAAGCCTTGGGCAGGGAGGCTATAGAGGCCAGGAAAGGCCTCTCTTACTTATTAATTTTCTTATGTGTACTTCCTTGGTCTGCTAGGAGATGGCGCTTGTTGGCAGCTCTCAATTCAATACCTGGTCAGAGCGTATTTGTTGTGACACAGACCAGATCAATGTGATAGAGTTTCCTGTCTGGGGGCTAAGAGCTCTGTGATTCAAACTTTCTGAGACAGTTCTCCAAACTTCTCTCGTAGCGCCCCCCTTTTCCCAGCTAGGAGATATTTCCACTCCCTTCTGAATCCTCAACAATCAGTCCCTGTTAGTAGAGGAGGAGATTGGGAGGTTTGTATATCTTTAGCCCCTTGCAGGCTCCAAGGCAAACAATGGCGCAGCCCCACCCAGCCTGGAAGGGCTCTCTGGACAGGGCAGACCAAACCTGGGAGTCCAAAGCAGGGTCAGCCCCAGGCTCTCTCTCCCCTCTCCCGTGGAGTCCTCATCAATTAGTCCCAGTTAGAAGAGAGGGAGGTTGCAAGGGTCGGATTTCTCCAGTCCTTTCTAGGCTCCCAGGGCAAACCGCAGTGTGGAAGGGTCCATGGAGCTCCGCAGCCCAAATTTCAGGTCAGAACCTGAGTCAGCCTAAGGCTGTGTCCCTCTCTCTCCCATTTCTGGGAGTGGTAGATCCCTGGAGCCCCTTTTGTCTGTGGTCGCAGGCCCAGAGGCTGGAGAATTCTGAAGAGTGTGGGGGAGGGTGCCGGAAGCTGCAGAAGCTGCTACTTGCAACTCAAGGTTCTGTTGTCGGGATTTCCCTCTTCTGTCCCTCTCTCCTCTGGGTGGTGTGCAGCCTTCACCTGCTGTCCTAAACCCTAGAAGATCTTTTTCGGGGCTGTTTCAGCTTGTCCTCTAGCTATTTTTCTGGAGAAGAGATTCCCATGTCTTACTAGTCCACCATCTTCCAGGCTTTCTATCTTGAAAAGGTATTTCAGGCCATCCAATGACCGGCACTCATATGACAAGTGACTACTTTTTATTGTTTTCTTCACACCTGTTAATATTTTCAATTTTCCACAACAAAATTGGGACATGATTTTTTAAAGTGAGAATAAAACAGTATTTTGTTGAAGTTTATCTTTCTAGAGATAGCAAGGCGCAATAATATAAGTAGTTCCAAGCTGGTTCCGGCAGCTATTAGCTTTATGATCAAACTACAGGAGCCCAAGTTTCTTTACAAATGAAATAAGGTTAAGAATACCTAAATCAAAAGGTGGTTGTGAAGATGAGATTAAATATGATAATTAAAATCACCTAGCATGTAATAGATACAGAATAAATATTATTTCCCACTCACCCTTTGTCCCCACCTTTGTAGTCTCAAGTTGAATTCTAAAAAATGTATATATACATGTGTGTGCATGGGTATATTTATATAAGGCATTCTAGCATTGGTTACAAGTTTTTCAAAGCTGGAAAGTATATCCTTCCCCCTAAGATTAGGATTAATAATCAAGAGAGCACTTGTACGTTATATGAAAATTCTTTCAAACACTTTTTAAAATCAACCAGACCACTAATTCCCTTGACCATAAAAGCAGAAATTAAGAAGTTTATAATGGCTCTCATCAAGAGCTTGGTAGAGCGATATTAGTCAAGTTGTTTGGCCTGAACAATCTCGTCTTAGTATTCCTACCCTTAAAATGGGAAAATGGACTTGCCCTTACTAGATATTTGGTTACTAGCAAACATAAAGTGTGGTATGAAGGGTGAGTTACAGATTCAGATGCTCTGGTTGCAACCCTGGCTCTTCTACCTACTAGTTCTGTCGCCTTGGGTTACTTAATCTTTCTGTGCCTTGATTTTCTTATTCATAAAAATGAAAGTAATAAAAATACTAACTTCATAGGCTGGTAGTGAGGACTAAATGAAATAAATTACTTAAAGCACTTACATGTATAGTTAGTAAGCACTCCAATATTTAGTGCTTGCACATAGGAGGTACTCAATAAATATTGTTGGATAAATGGATGAAATGAGCACTAGTCTTTATTCTGAAAAAGGAACAAGGCCATCTTTTTTTTTTTTTATTATTATTATTATGGGTAAAAATCAAAATTCTCACAATACATACAAACATTTGCAAAATGATATATAAATATATATGCATATATATGTTTTTGCTAAGGCCATCTTTTATACAAGGCACAAAACCTTAGCCACTGCCCCACATGGCAGCAATAAACATAAAGCAGACTCTAATTTATGGGGCTCTGGGCTTATTAGTCCATAGTTTGATTTAGCTCTAGACTTTCCAACATCTCCCCACCATTTCCCAACTGACTTCTAAATTCATGGTTGTTTAGGGGACACAGATGTGATACATACATTTCACTTACTTACCATTCAGTCAATGCCCTACCATGCAAAGTGCTTACAGTTTTGGAAACAGATTGGTTTCAAGGATGTGAAGATATCTGAAAAATCTAGGGAACAGTAAACTTTTTATTATTTTTATTTCTTCTGATAATCGGGTGGGCCCACTCTTATTTCTAGATATTGATTCTCAGAGGATCCCTAACTCAAATGCAAAACAGTTAAGTCTTGTTCTGGCTTGAACAAATTCCATGAACTTTGTTTCCATACGATACAGAGTTTTCCTTTAAAACGCATGTGCTGGGCATGCCTTTTGTGGGCCTCCAATAAACTGTCTTCATTAAGTGCTCCTTCTCATCTTTTAAGATGTCACACTTAATGACAAAAGTGGTAGTGATTAAGAAAAAAATTGCTGTTCTAGAGTAAGTATGACAGGCAGTATGAGGAAGGGTTAAGAGTCCCTGAGTTCAGATAATGGATCCAATACTTATAAGCTACATCACCAGGGGCAATTCCAATTATTTCAGAACCTTGGCTTCAGTTTCTTTGTTCCCTCTATCATAACGGTACCAACTACCTCCACAGTCCTTGTAAGGGTTAAATGGAGCAGTGCACATAAAGTTCATAGCACAGAGTACATGCTTGGTAAACGCAAGCCCCTTTTATTATCATTTGTGTTTTTACATTTTTCCCCTGATTTTTTTTCCTACCCTTATACAGAGAGTACAGAACAATCCAGTAATCCCAGGCCTCAATAAAAACAGAGAACTGAGCCTGATGCTTACCTGCCCAAAGCAATTGCTAGGTCTTTCTCGGAGACTTGTAATCCATAAACACCACCCTTATCTAATTCCTTCAGCTCTTTCATGCTTCTCTCTGCCTTCTGCAGGTTGAAATAGGCCTCTTTGCCAGTGAAACAGTCAAGGAAAATGCTGAGCACACAAACTAAACCCCACTGCCCAGGGATAGCAGTTAAGCAAAAAAAAAGGCCCCCTTGGAAAATGAAGCAGTATTTGAAAATGGGCACTTAACCAGGTTCCCTATTCTCTGTGGGCATATGTTGTCAATAGGGAAGAGTTCTCTAGAAAAGGAGCAGGGCTTAGGGCGTCCTGGGGTGGCAGTCTCAATTCAGGGCTGTGGTGGGTGGCAGACATTTGGAGGAATGCAAAGAACTGTAAATTACACTAGATTTCCTTTGGAGGCATCCACTGCATGACAAGTTATTCATTTTTTCCCAAGTTGTTCCTAAGAATGGTAAAAGAGAGGAAATGGTTCTGCTGACTGGGACTTTCTGGGTCATTTAGAAAGCCCAAGCAAAGCAGATTTTTGGCAAGTGACAAACAACAGGAAAGAAAATCCCCTTAATTCCCAAACATCCCTCTATTTCCCACCTTTTCAAAAGCCCTCTGCTGAGGGCATAACAGAGGAAGGCCACATAGATTTTACAAGCTGATCACCAGGACCGAAAACTAGAGATGGGGGAGGTGTAGAGAGGAGAGTGCTCACAGTTATGCGTGAACATGAAATGCTCTTAACGGTTTTCATGTGCAGATGGTACCAAAAGGCTGCCACAAGCACATGCATTTGAAGAGAGGCACATATAATAGCCCTCTTCTGGAACATGGGGAACTACTTCTTTTGTCTATTTTGCTTGGCATCTAGCTTCACAGGCAGTATCAACAGCATTGCAAAAGAACAAAACAATCAAGAGTCCATTAAATCAGTGTTTTTTGGCTGTACATATTATCACCTGGGGAGCTTTTAAAAATCCCAAGGGATAGATGTACCTCGGGTGGGACCCAGTCATCAGAATTCTTTATGCTCCCCAGATTACAATGTACAGCCAAGTTTGCTAAGAGTTCTGTAAATTACTACACAATTTTCTCCCTTCTTATAATACCACCAACTGCAATCACTCACGTCCTCATTTTTCTCAAAGTTGCCCCCACATCGTGGATAGTACTAATTTTCTTGGATGCTCAATGAAGAGCAAGACAGACTCAGGAAATTTTCAACTGGCTAGGGGATGTGTCCTCAGTGAGATCCCTCCCATGGCTCAACTCGGAGCTGACAGGTGCAGACATGCAAGGGGACGTCATATTTTTCTAGATAGAAACAGGCTTGTGGAGGGCTCTGCACTACAAGGCCCTGGATCATCTCCACCCTCCTGTGTGAGAGGCGTCATCTGACACGTGGCCTGTGGCGCTGATCACCAGACCCAGCTGGGAAGCGAAGGATATTGGTTCTGCAGGAGCCAGGCCACGCCCAGAGTGTAGTAGAGCATGATCAGAGCTCCCAGGATTTCCTTCGCCTCCTTGTTTGAGGTCACATTTCCCTTCCAGGTGAGCAGTGTGTTCTTGGCAGACTCTGCATGTTTCTTGGCCTGAGCTGGGAGGCCTGGGGAAGTTTGAGGGTGGGTGGCAAGAAAACAAAAATTTAAAGACATGCTTCAGTGAAAGGCACTCCTGATGATCCTATGGTCTATAGTAATGATTCCCAAACCTGTCTATGCATCAGAATTGTCTGGAAAGATTGTTAAGAATATAGATTCTTGGGCCCCTCACTAGATCTACTGAGTAGGAATCTCGAGAAGAATGGGGTTCTGGAAACTATAATTTTAACAAACTCCACAAATGATTCTTATGCAGCCACCCCAGCCTTATTCTATGGACCTCTGTTGGAAACCACTGACAGAGACAGGAAGGGAAGCTCAGGATCCCATTCCCAAGTCTGCAGCTAAAGCCATGTAACCTTTTTTTTTTTAATATTTATTTATTTCTCCCCTCTGCCCGTTGTTTTGTGCTCGCTGTCTGCTGTCTACTCTGTGTGTTCTTCTGTGTCTGCTTGTCTTCTCTTTAGGCAGCACTGGGAACCAATCCTAGGACCTTCCAGAGTGGGAGAGAGGCGCTCAAATATCTTGCGTCACCTCAGCTCCCGGGTCTGCTGCGTCTCTTATTGTCTCTCCTCTGTGTCTCTTCTTGTTATGTCATCTTGCTACACTAGCTCTCCATGGGGGCCAGCACTGCTGAACAGGCCAGCACTCCGCATGGGCCAGCTCTCCGCTCCTGCCAGCACTCCCTGAGGGCCAGCTCTCCGCTCAGGCAAGCACTCTGTGAGGACCAGTTTGCCTTTCACCAGGAGGCCCTGGGAATCGAATCCTGGACCTCCTATATGGTAGGCGGGAGCCCAATCGCTTGAGCCACATCTGTTTCCCCCATGTGACCTTTTAAAGCCACAAAGCTTCTTCCATGCTCCAAATGTGGGATGACAACAATAATTATACAAGATGCCCCTTACCAAACACATGAAATAGTGCAGGAACCGAACAAGTCATGCCACAGACAGGTGGGCATCGAACTTTCTGGAAAAGGCATTCTATAAATACTAGGCCTGGTGAATGTAATTACTTCCATCTGGGGATCTTTTCAATACAAGATGAAGCTAATTGGTCACACATACGTAAAACAAGAATCCAATTTCTAAATGCCCCTCACTAAGGAGACAAAGGGATTGCCAAACCCCAGCTAGATGGAATGAGTGGATTTTTCTCCCTCATTTTCTATCGGCTGATCTTCCTGGGCACTTAGTCGAGCTGCTATTTGTTCAGTTAACAGAAGGAGACTTGGGAACATTCAGTTTACAGGACTATTGCCTCAACCTCCAGCCTAGCTCGTGCCCAGTGATCCCTGGTGAAGAAAGGGGAGCCCTGGGAAAAAAAGAAAAGCCAGTAGAGGGCTCTCCTAGGGATTTCTCCTGAAAACAGTACTGGCTGGTGTTCACTTTCAGCCCTCCTCTCTGCAGGCACCCAGGGGCTGGAAAACATACCCTGAGCGCCAAGAAGCCCTAATCCTGACGCCATAATCCTCACTTCACAACCCCAGCCTCAGATCCTACTCAGCTTGCCCTGCCCTTGGAGTTTGGTATCACAGTATGGGTGCAAGTCAGTGACAATATGGCTAGTTTGAAAGGACCTGCCGTTGGATGCCTGTAGACGTCCTCATATGTTCCAAATGTGCTGGACCTTCTGAATGAGTTGCAGCCATGGAAGGGAACAAAGCCTTCTCTGGGAGAGCCCTAAAGGCAATTCAGAAACCAAGAAGTCTTTGCAGAACACTCAGAGATGTCATGTTCTATAGGTCTCAGCTGAAGAGAAAAATGGTGTGTCCCTCCCTAAGGGCTGTGTCTTCAGTTCCCAGGTAGCAGTGGCTATCAAACTGCTCTGTGCATCATAAGCACTCTGTTAAAAATGCAGATTCCCTGGCTTCATTTCCAGCAGTTCTGATTCACAAGGTCTGAAGTGGGAGCCAAGAACTCACATTTATAACAAGCACCGGAGGTAATACTGATGCAGGTAGTTTGATGACCATGCTTTGAGAAACACTATTAGTAAAATCTTTATCCAGGAAATGGGACTCACCTCTGGCCTGAGGGTGTGTGTGCATGCACTGTCAGGATAAGGTTGGGAAGTGCTAGAGAAGGCAGTAAGGAGTGCAGTTTGACAGAAGATCAGTTTGACAAAGTTTGAATTTAAGGATGTTTAAGAGGGAAGCGGATGTGGCTCAAGTGATTGGGCTTCCGCCTACCACATGGGAGGTCCCAGGTTCGGTTCCCAGTGCCGCCCAAAGAGAAGAGGAGCAGATACAGAGAGCACATGGCAAAAGGGACACAGAGAGTAGACAGCAACTGCAAAACAAGGTTGGGGGAATAAATAAAATAAATCTTAAAAAAAAAATAAATAAAAAAGACGTAAGGTATGACTGGGACAGGTAAAGTGGAGACTGGATGCCAAGATGAGGAGGTTGGATTTAATCTGCTACGAGTGGGAAGCAACAACTGGTAAGCACACAGAAAACTCTGCCTGGGCCACCAGAAACTGGGATGTCTCCTTCACAGACAGAGGCAGTCAAGTAGAAAAACAGAGAGTCTCTGGGAGTGTCATTGAGGAGTGCAGCACCCTAACTGGGCCACTTCCCAGAGAACTAGTATCACTTTCTGCATGCAGAGGAAGAGGAGAGGGGAAACTGGACCAGCTGTTGAGAACCACCCTCAATCAGCACGGCTGCCCCCTCGGGCTCCTGAAGGGACAGAAAACTACCCCCCAGTTGACAAAGTTGCTCTAAGGCAGCCCCTGAGACTTTGTGAACCACTCTCCCCCACCTCCTCCTTAAAGGGCCAGGTGCCCATTGCAAAATCCCCAGAAGGAATGTCTTTCCTCTAAGCTCATAGCTAATTAATTATACAACTCCTTGTCTCCACTTTCCCACGTCCTACACACTGTGATCCTTCCGATGAAAAGGCTGAGCAGACAGCAACAGGGCTTAAGTAAAGTGAACCAGAAGGATCTTTTTTTTTTTTTTCAGGCAGTACCGAGGATTGACAAGGGACCTGCACATGCGAAGTAGGCACTCAACCACAGAGCTACACACCTGCTCTGCTGATATAAAATGATCTTGATTTAAAACTCTTTATTAAACTTTAAAGTAAGCCCAAAGGGAGGAAAATTCCCCTCTCCAATCTGCTTTGGTCTCCAAAGTGGGGTGCAGGTACCCCTATGGATATGTAAGATGCCATAAAAGTGGGGGAGAAAAATAAAGACTTCTATTTTTTCCTTATCCTTTGTGTTTTCTAATTTTATGAGTATTTATAATGTTACATAATATGTTATACTGTTGTATATCATCTTTAATAAATATACATATTTGGAGTGTATTTGCTCAATGTTTTTTTTTTAGTGAGAAGGGAAGCATCTCACTAGGGTTTGGAGACCATTGTTCTACACAAATGGTTTCCAACCTTTTCAAGTATGAACGACCTCCTTTTATATTAAAAAGAAATCACATGGCCTTCTTCCACTTTATGATAATTATTTTTTAATGCACACTACTTGAAAAAATTCATCATGACAAAACGTACTACAGAAATACTTGAATCTATTTTATTTATCACATTATGTTCTTCTATGTAAACGTTAGCACTGCATATATGTTTGAGGCTTATTATCGACCTAGGGCCAATGCTGGAAGATTCTGATCTCAGTTCCTAATTCCAAGCACCCCACCTCCACCATGCCTTTGTTCCTTGATCAAGTCATTTCCCTTACTTCCTCCCAAGCCAAGGACAACAATCTCCCACCCACCTACCTACCAGTACAGCAATACAGGGTTATCAAGGTCTGCTTCTGTAGCCTGAGATTCAGCAATTACGTGGAAATATTGGTGAATTTCCAAAATCAATAATTTTGCTTTAGTTTGGGATGGGATTCCAAAATTGAGCCTCTGTTACCCTGACTCAAGCCAAAGAGAATCTGCTCAGAGGTACCCAGTCTTTAGAGCTGCAAGTGGGTTCTGTTCTTTGAAGGCTGCTCTTATCTCCAGAAAGCTGGAGGAAAAGATTTTGATCATCATCTGTATTTAAGAAGTCTGTCCTTCACAGTGATGAAGAGAGCAGGTCTACAGCCAGACTTCCCAGGTTCAGATTCTGGCTTTGCCACTCACTACTATCTGTGTGGCCTTAACAAGTCAATTAATCTAGCCATGCCTCAGCTTATTCACCTATAAAAGAAAGGGTAATGAAAAAGTAATACTTTCTCTCTTGTAGAGTTGTTACAAGGCTTAATTATATTAATTGTTGAGAAAGGATTAAACAGTGCCTGACACATAGGAACGAAGTTAGTGTGAATAAATATTAGACATTATTATAATTACCAGGACCCATTCCTTAATTCATTATATTTGTCCTTATCTTGGGTATTTTTTCATAGAGCTGCTTCCAGAATCTCTGTAAGAAAGGCTGCATTCTCAAGTGCAAACTCACTTCAGAGAGGTATTAGACTTCTGGCAAGTCAGATTATCCAAGTTCTCATTGTTCCTTGTTATTTCATGTATTCCAGTTTTGTTTTCACCAATTAGAGAAGGTAGGGTTCATAGCTTAGGCATCTTTTTCTGTATTTTGCAACACCTGTAACAGAGCCCTGTGTACGTGGAGGGGTCCCAGTGCTAACTGGTGACTGATTAATTTACGACTTCATCAATGGTAAGCAAAATATCAAGAACCTGCTTGACCACGTCACTGTGTTCTCCTTCCTGAACACAGGGTTGCTTGCAAACAGCTCACCACGAGGTGGAGGGCCGCCCTGGTGCTCTCTGCCAGCCCTCCTTTCAGTTGCTTCATCACCATCTCATTAGGATCATCACCAAGGCAGAAAGCAAGAGAGCTCCACTTCACAAGCAAGTTTCCCTTACTCAGTTTCACCAGCCTTTTATACACTCTACTTTGCAAAGACCTCACATTCTCTCATGTTGTTGATAACTGAATCCCATTCCGTCCATTACTCCACTTTTTAAAAACCTTCAAACTTTCTCTCCTACCTGGCTCCTTCCTCTTTGCCTGAAATCTTCCTGGGTCTTCGTTATCTTGTGAAATATATTCACTTGACTTTTCAGTCCTCTCTAGCTACACTCCTATTCTCCCACAGTCCTTTCCAGAGGGATGCAGAATATGTAGTCTAGTCTACTAGTCCCAGTTTCATTCTGTCCACATTGCCTTGATCCCTGGGATCTGGTTTCTGCTCCAGTCATTCTGCGGAAACTGTTCATCTCAAGTCTCCAAAGACATTTATTAAATAAATCCAATTGTTTCATTTCTCAGGCCCCATTTTTCCTTGCTGAGCAGTCAGTCTTACCTGCTTGGTTCCCCCCTTGAACCCCAGGGCCCTGCACTAACTTGGTCCTCTTTGATAGATCTTCTCTAATTGATTCTTTGCTAACTCTTTGCCAAGGTCTTTTGTTCCCTTCCATTAATGTGTCTGTTTTCCCAAGGATCTGTCTCCCAGTTTCTTCTTTCTCTCTTTCCCTCTTAAGAGGTTTTACCAACTCTCATAACTTTAACCTTGGTTTCCATGCTTATGATTTTCCATTTCTCCTCTCAAGTACCTCAAATATGCCTTTATGCTTAGGATTCTCCATCTCTCTATTCTGGTCCCAAATTTACAGTGCCAAGTAAACATGTACTAGTGGATTTCTCTACTGCAACTCAAAATCAAGACATAAAAAATTAAACACACCATTCCTCTTCCCAGCCAACTTCCTTTTCATGACCTACTGATCTCTGAAAGTAACACCTTCAGGGCCCTGAAACTTCAGGGTCATCTTCAGGCCTCATTTCCTTACCACCAAATCAAACACCATGTCCTGCCAATTCTTCCTTCACAGTCGCTTTTTTCAATGATCATTTCTGAGTAGCTAATAGATTTTCATGATTCAAAAATTAAAACTATCTGAAAAGGTAAACACTGAGAGGTCTCACTTCCAATTCTGCTTGCTTTTTTCTAGGTAATTTGTTTTGTTTCTTCTGTATTATTTAGTGATTCTTTATACAAACATAAGCATGCATTCTCATTTCTCTCCCCCCTCTTCCTTATGCAAAAAGAAGCATATTATAAATACTGCACCATGTTGTTCATTTCTTGTTGCCTAACAATGCAGGAGATCTTTCCCCATCATTATAGCGAGAGTGTCCTAATGCACTTTTATAAGCTGCATATATTCCACTGCATGTATATATGATTCCCCTACTAGGTTGTTTCCAATCTTTGACTATTATAAACAGTGCTGCAAAAAAATATTTTTATCCATATACAATTTTATACATGTACATTTAGGAAAATTCCCAGAAGTTGGATTTCTGGTTTAAAGGATAAATGTATCTGTGCCTCATAGACAATTGAATCCTTATCTTCTCACTGATTCCCACTGTCACTAATCTAGTTCTGGACCTACATGACTGGGATAGCTTCCATTCTAGCTAGCACTGCTAGAATAATCTTTCAAAAATTACACACCATTTTTCATTTTCCTGCTGGAAAATCCCCAATAGTCCTCCCTGCCTAGCAAATTCATTAGTCTGTATTTAAAACTCACAATGGTCTGCCCAAATGTAACTTCTTTTCTTACCAGTCCTTAGCCAGGCAGGATGGCTCCCTGCTTTCTAAATATAAACTGAACTTTCCTACTTCCAAGCTTTTACCCATGCGTTTCTCTTCATCAGAAAGTCTCACCCTTCATTCTGCCTATTCAAATCCTGTTCATTTTTTTAAGGTTCCTCTTGAATGCCACTTCCCCCATTGAATCTGTCCCTTACGCCTTAGCCAGACGTGATTTCACTCAACATACACAAAGCACTTTATTTAAATCAGTCACATGGTATTTACCTTATAGTGCCTTCAACTGTAGTAATGTCTCTATTTCACCTTCCACACCAGGAGGCTGTTAGCTCTTTGAGGGCACAGACTGAGCCTTCTGTTTCTTATATTTCCCAAAGTGCTCTTCATGGTACTTCATATACAGAAGTCTCTCCCTAAATACTCACAGACTGACTGTTTATTGAGAGAAATCAGCCTTTCAGCTTGACCCCCACAACCTGATGCTGGGAAAGGCCAGAGGGAAATGAGGAAAGCATATCTGGAACTGTTAAATACACATGTGTGCAGTGAGGCAGGAACATACAAAGACATGACCTGCTTCCGTGGAAGGCTGGCTCCCAAATCCCATCCATTTTAAAGCAGTTACAGGATTAATGACAACAAAACTGGGTGGAGCTCAGCAAGTACTTCATCCCCCAGAAGGTCTGCAATTTTTCAAAGCCTTAGTTGTTTTATTCTATGAACCACAGATTTTCAAAGAAAGTTAATGCAAAGACACTGGGTAAAGACTATAATAGAAGAAAAGGCACTGGGTTCTTCTCAAAGAAAGGTCATAGTCATAATCTCTTCTAGAAAAATTTTAGATTGGGCATCAGAAGGTCTGGTTTCAAGGTTGAGAAGTTACCCCATGTTGTGGGCACTTCATCTAAGAAGAAAGTTGTTTTTCCCATCTACCAAAAAAACAAACAAAAAACTTTCCTTTACAGGACAACTTTTTTTTTCCCTTTAACTTATGACCCCAAACGTGTTTTTCTATTCATAACAGCAGGAATAACCATGCATTAAGGAGAAAAGGATGGTATTTCCATCTTTTGTGGTATGGGCTGTTTAATTATCTTGATTCAGCCTGGAATCTAACAGGAAAAGTAAAATTCAGAGTCAGCTTGTGGCTGATCATAGAAAGGGATGTTTTCAGAAGATGAGGACCGACCTCCTCTGACAGGCACACCATAGTCCAGGGGCGGCAGCATCTGGCCTTGCCCCAGGTTCAGTCCACTCTCCCTATCAAATGTTTCTTGCATCTTTCCTCTCCTTCCCCTCCAGTTCAAGCCATCATCATCTCAAGCCTGAATTCTGGTGAAAGTAAAGTCTCCTAGATAGACTCCAATTCTGGGCTCTCCCAGGACCCAGAATTGACAAATGCCAATGGCCAAGACCCAGTATTGTTAATGCCAAACTACATGCCAATCACCTTCCAATTGCTAAATCCATGAGTCACTCTCCAGTCTTTATCTTATTTGACTTCTCTCTACCACCTGAAACTGCTGAAACCATGCTGTGCATCTTTTGGAAACCCTCTCTCCTCCCTTGGCTTCCATGACACAGTCCCTCCTGACTCTTCTATTTCCGTTGCTGACTCTTCTTCTACCATCCGTTCCTAGTTCTCTTGTTCTCTGGCATTCTGACCTCCGCCCACTTCTCTTTCTACATGCTTTTTCTGATCAACCTCATCCACTCTTATGGCCTCAACTTGTTTCAGTGTGCTAATCCTTCTCAACCTGACATCATCCCCAAGCCCCAGACTCATCCCAGCATGGATGCTTCAAAGTTACCTCACACTGGCCGTGATCCAGCCTGTATGAAATCAAACAGTAGCTTCTTCCCCCTTTCGCAACAACTTACTCTTTCTCTTTAATTCTCTATTTCAGCTAATTGTCCAGGTCATACCAGCTTCAACTTCAAATCTTTCCTCTCCTTCCCACCCCAGATTTAACTGGCCACTAAATATCACCAATTCTACATTTTCCATTACCTCTTCTGCACTCCAATCATCAGGGTCAATCATCACTGACTCATCTGGGCAGGATAATGACCTCATTGGTCTTCGCCTGTTTACTCTACGAGTTCACTCCACCAGGGTTTCTCATATTGCAACACAAAATTTGACTATGTCACCACCTCACTAAAAATCTTTTAATTACTCCCCATACTCCTTGATACTTGGGTCCAAATTATCTTTTCAGTCTCATTTCCAGGCATGACCAATCTGTTCTACCCCAACCCCTTTGGGCCCAGAGTAAACCTACAATGTTCTGTGTAAGGAGTTTCATACAGAATTCCTTTTTCCCATCTCTCACTCCTCAGATCACCACATACGGAGGGCCTACTTTGTGCTCATTCCCCTCAGAATCCATTTGGCAAACTTGTACTCTTTCTTCAAAGACAGGACAAATATCATCTCTTCTCTGTGGCCTTCCCTGACCTCCTCCCTCAGTGGCAAAACCATTGGCCTGCCTCATTTGTGTCCCCAGAACTTTGGTCCTAGTGCTGTTAGAATGCCAATCATAAGAATCCTGTATGCTCCTGGAAGGTAGGGACAACTAATATTCATTTATGTATCTCAAGTGCCTTGCACAGGACCACCAGGCCTATAAATGTTAGACTGGCACATCCCTAAATTCTACTCTTAACATGAAGACAGCAAGTTTTTAAGATCAGCCTGACTGGAATAGAGCGATTCCAGGCATGGAAGGATGGAACCCCAGTAAGGAAAAATTTCGTTTTGTTGAGGGCCTTCCCAGTATCCTTCAAATCTCACCAGTGGTGTCTGCCTACTCTGCCAAAAAGTGAGGACACCTCTTAGCCAGGTCAGGCCTTCTCTAAGGACATAACAGATGTGCTCTGAAGTCCTAAAAGGACCTCACTGTGACTTCACTCTGACTCACAGTATTGACGTCCCCACTGCCAGCCCCTCATGGTTTTGCCATGAATCTAAAGTTGCATTAAAAACAAATGAGTCCAACGGGAGGGGCAAGACGGAGGCAGACTAAGGGGCTTCAAGCATCAGTTCATCCTACTGGGAAGTTAGTAGTCACCCAGAGCTACCAAAAACACCTGTTTGGGAGGCACAGAGACCAGAACATCCTGCAACATCCTTGAAAGAATGGAAGGAGGAGACTGCCCATCTGCAGAGAAGATTCCTGAGTAGAGCACTTGATGCCACAGAGGCTGGTGCCCATCCTCCACTGGAGGTACAAGCAGTTTTAGGAGCTATTCTGTGGCTGGAGCTGGAAGCTCTACTTCCCAAAAGTGGGAGAGGAAGAGACGGTCAGGCACGAACTCCAGCTACTGATTAGTAAATTTGGCTGGCTACAGTATAATCCTAAGAACAACTGAAGTTTGAAACTGTTCAAGTTGAAAAGAGGCCAGTAGCCTCCATCTTAACTCTGCCTCTGGCATGAGGGGAAGCAGGGCTGATTGAAAATCACAGAGACATTAGGGACCACTTTCTTTCCACCCAGATCGGACTGCAGCTCTAGTCTAAGCTGCAGTCCCATGTCCAGCTGACAGGAAGCCGGGGGGACCTGCATCAGTCTCTCCGGGCAACTGCAGGCACTTTCAGCCTATACAGACTGGATACTTAGTCATATGTAGTTCCATCCCTGCCCCCCAATAGGATAGGAGGGGAGCTGTGTCCCCTCAGCCTCTCTGGGCAACTGCAGGCGCTTTCGGCCTGCACAGACTGGTTTGTTAAGCGCCTGGGCTCCACCCCTCCTACCCTGCCTATGGGATAGGAAGACCTGGTGTTTCCTCAGCCTATATGGGCAACTGCAAGTGCTTTTGGCCTGCACGAACTGGACTGCTGGATGTCTGGCTCCAACCCACCCCCGACAGGACAGGAGGTAGGTGGTGTCTCCCCAGCCTCTCTGGGCAACTGCAGGTGCTTTCGGCCCACACAGACTGAATAGTCAGACACCTATGGCTCCATTCCTAGCCCCCAACAGAACAGGAGGGGAGCTGTGTTTCCTCAGCCTCTCCAGGCAACAGCATGCACTTTCAGCCTGCACAGACCGAACTGCTGGGCACCTGTGGATCCACCCCCAAACCCCAATATGATAGGAGGGAGCTGGTGTTTCCTCAGCCTCTCTGGGCAACTGCAGGTACTTTTAGCCCACACAGATTGCTCTGCTGGGCACCTGTGATTGTATCTCCACCCCTTAAAGGACAGAAGGGACAGTATTCTCTCAGCCTCTCAAGGCAATTGCAGGTATTTTGGGCCCACACTGATTGGATTTTGGGCATTCCGGAGAGTCCACCCCCACCCCTTATAGGGGAAGAAGGGGGCCTGTGCTACGTCAGTACACCTGGGCAACTACAGTCAGTTTTGACCTGCAAGTGTAGTTTGCTGCCCACACCTGCTGCTCCATCCCCACCCCAGACAGGGGAGGAAGGGATATGAAGCTTCATTAGTCTCTCTGGGCAAGTACAGACAGTCTTGGCCTGCACAGCCTGGATTACTACAAGCAACTGTGGCTCCAACCCTATCCCTGGCAGAGGAGAAAGGTTGGGGAAGCTTCAATTGTTCCTGGGGCAACACGGAAAGCATTCAGCCTCCAGAGCTTATAGTACCAACTACATCCTTGGCTCCTACTATACAAATAGCAAGGGAGAACGGGCAAGAAAGCCCTAAACTAAAGAGAAAAACTGTGCCCAGAATAAATACACCTAGTAAGCCAGATGCCAAGATACCAACAAAAAATAATCCAAACCAAGAAACAGGAAGATATGGCCCAGTCAAAGGAACAAGATAAGCCTCCAGATGACATAAAGGAGTTGAGACAACTAATCATAGATGTTCAAACAAATCTCCTTAATAAATTCACTGAGATGACTACAGAGATTAAGAATATTAAGATGACACTGGGTAAGCACAAAGGAAAAATTTGAAAGCATACATAGAAAAATAGCAGATCTTATGGGAATGAAAGGCACAATAAATGAAATTTAAAAAACACTAGAGAAAATTAAAAAATAAATAAAGTAAAAAAAAAAAAAAAAAAAAAAAAAAAATCAACACCAGAGCATATAACAGCAGATTTGAGGAGACAGAAGAAAGGATTGGTGAGCTGAAGACATGGCCTCTGAAAGCAAATATACAAAAGAACAGTTAAAGAATGGAAAAAAATGAACAGGGTCTCAGGGAACTAATAACAGAAAGAGACATGCAAACATACATGTCATGGGTGTCCCAGAAGGAGAAGAGAAGGGAGAAGGGGCAGAAGGAATATTTGAAGAAATAATGGTTGAAAATTTCCCAACCCTAATAAAAGACACAGATATTCATGTCCAAGAAGCACAACATACTCCCATCTAAAAAAATCCAAATAGAACTACTCTGTGACATTTACTAAACAGAATGTCAAATGCCAAAGACAAAGAGAGAATTCTGAGAGCAGCAAAAGAAAAGGAATGCATAACATATAAGGGATACCCAATAAGATTAAGTGCTGATTTCTCATCAGAAACCGTGCAGGCAAGAAAGCAGTAGTATGATAAATTTAAGATATAGCAAAAGAGAAACTTCCAGACAAGAATTTAATATCCGGCAGGGTTGTCTTTCAAAAATGAGGGCAAGTTTAGAATATTCACTGATAAACAGAAACTGAAAGAGTTTTAATCAAGAGACTGGCTTTGCAGTAAATACTAAAGGGAGTACTACAGCCTGAAAAGAAAAGACAGGAGAGAAAGGCTTGGAATAGAGTCTAGAAATGAAGATTATATCAGTAAAAGTAACTACAAGTGTGAAAAGAATGGTGAAAATAAAATATGACAGATAAAACCCAAAGGTCAAAATAGGTGAAGTAAGAACTGCTTTTACAGTAATAACATTGTATGTTAATGGATTAAACTTCCCAATCAAAAGACACAGACTGGAGGAATGGATAAGAAAATATGAGCCATCTATACGTTGTCCACAAGAAACTCACCTTAGACCCAAGGGTACCAATAGATTGAAAGTGAAAGGCTGGAAAAAGATATTCCATGCATGCAGTAACCAAAACAAAGCTGGAATAGCTATTCTTATACTGGGTGAAATAGACTTTAAAAACAAAACTGTTATTAGAGACAAGGAAGGACACTATATATTAATAAAAGAGGCAATTCACCAGGAAGAAATAACAATCATAAATGTATATGCACCTAACCAGGATGCCCCAAATTACAAGAGGAAAACATTGGCAAAACTGAAGAGAGAAATAGGTATCTCTATGACAATAGTTGGAGACTTCAACACACCACTCTCAGCATTGGATAAAACATCTGGGCAGAGGATCAGTAAAGAAACAGAGAGCTTGAATAATATAACTGGACTAAACCTATTAGACATCTACAAAACACTGCGTCCCCAAACAGCAGGATATATATTCTTCTCAAGTGCTCATGGATCTTTCTCTAGGAAAGACCATATGTTGGGTCACAAAGCAGAGCTCAATAAATTCAACAAGATCGAGATTATACAAAGCACTTTCTCTGATCATAACGGAATAAAGCTGGAAGTCAACAACAGGCAGAAAAAAGGGAAATTCACAAATATATAGATATTAAACAACATACTCTTAAATAATCAGTGGGTCAAAGAAGAAATTGTGAGAAAAATCAATAATTATCTCAAGATGAATGAAAACAAGAACACATTATATCAGAACCTATGGGATGCAGCAAAGACAGTGCTGAGAGGGAAATTTATAGCCCTTAATGCTTACATTAAAAAAGAAGAAAGAACTAATGACCTAACTACACAGCTGGAGGAACTAGGAAAAAACCCCAGCAAACTATTCCCAAAGCAAGCAGAAGGAATGAAATAGCAAAGATGAGAGCAGCAATAAATGAAATTGAGAAAAAAACTAGAGAGAATTGATGAAACCAAAAGTTGGTTGGAGAAGATTAGTAAAATGAACAAACCCTTAGCTAGACTGACAAAGAAAAAAAGAGAGAACACGCAAATAAATAAAATAAAAAATGAAAACGGGGACATTACTACTAACTCTACAAAAATAAAAGAGATCATAAGAGAATACTATGAACTGTACACCAATAAAGTAGACAATGTAGACAAAATGGCAGAACTGAAAACTGTGACATGAACAGACATTTGCACACTGATGTTCATAGTGGCTTTATTCACAATTGTGAAAACATGGAAACAACCCAAGTGTCCATCAGCCAATGGAATAGAATAAACAAAATGTGGTATATCCATATGATGCAATATAGTAAGAAGAAATGCAGTAAGAAATGAAATTAGGACACATATGATAACATGGATGAACCTTGAAGACATTACACTAAGTGAAATAAGCCAGACACAAAAGGCTAAATATTGCATGGTCTCGCTAATATGAACTAAATACAAAGAATAAATGCATGGAGTTAAAACCTAGAGTATAGGTTATTAGGAGATAAGAGGAGGGCTGAGAAGGTGTACTGATGCTTAATGTATGTAGAAATTTTATTGCTTATAAAAGTGTGGAAATGTACAGAGCTGATGGTAATACATTATAGTGAGTAGAACTAATGCAGCTAGTTTATAAATGGGATTGTGGCTGAAAAGGGTAGTCTAGGGATGTAAATATCAATTGAAAGAAAGCTAGTGAGTAATCTAGGGACTGAATAGCATAATGAACCAGAGGTGGATGAGAATTGTGGTTAATAGTACAAACACAAGAATGTCCTTCTATGAACTACAACAAATGTACAACACTATTGCAAGGTGGTAAGAATGTGGAGAAGCATGGGAAAAATACAGTTAATGTAACCTATGGACTGTAGTCAACAGCAATACTGTAATATTCTTGCATCAATGCCAAAGATGTACTGTGTTAATAATAGGGGGGTATGGAAAAAATATACCAAATGTATGCTATAGACCATAGTTATTGGTAATAGTCTGATGATGATATCTCATAATCTGTGACAAATGTTCCACAACAATGCAGGGTGTTGGGGGAGGGGTGTTGTATGGGAATTCCACACACATGCACAATTGTTTTATAAGTTCATAACCTCTCTAATAAAAATATTTTTTTTTAAAAATTAGTTCAAAAGTACCTAAGGAGAACATGTTCTGAGACTAATAACTGAGAAGTGAATTCAATTTTAACTTTTTCAAAAGCTCTGATTTCTGACATCTAGGCTCATTATGTCCCAAGTTTATTGGCTCCCTTCCACTGTAGCCCTCAAATCTCTTTATTTAGGTCCACCTCAGACTTAAGTCCAGGTGATGTTTGAAAAAGCCCTAGGGCAATGGCTCAATGATAGGGCCTGGTTCTATCAAGTAATAACTTTGCTGATCCTGAGGTAGAATAGGGAGCCTGGGGCATGTGGAGAATCAGGTACTTAGAAACCTGGGGCAGGTAGTCACTTATCTAGAGACCTGGAGTCATTTATCTAGAAACCAGGGCAGGTGGAGAGTCACTTATCTAGAGACCTGAGGCAGGTATCTAGAGGTATGAGGTAGGTGGAGAGTCATTTATAAGTCTGAGGCAGGTAGAGAGTCAGAGACTCCCTACAGTGAAGACCAGTAGCTGACAACAAATGATGAGATTGAGATTTCTGAAGAAAGACACCTGCTTACGAGAGGTAGAAGCCTAAGGTTATGCAAATAAAGGCTCAACTTATCCAGTAAGCCGCCCCTTGCCCAAAGACTTATAAGATGCCAACTAACAACCCCTCGAGGTAGATCTCCCCTTAGAGGCTACCCATATGTGCTTCTCAGCACACACCCCACCCACTTGCTCTCACTTTCCTTCCTTTAACACTGTTCAACACTTTAACACTGTTCAATAAACCATACTGTTACCTAGCTCTGTCCTTGAATTCTTTCCTTTGATCGAACAAGAACCCTCTTCTTCAACTATCCCAAATGTTGTACCAGGCACTGTGCTAGGTCAAATAAGTCTTAGTGTCTGCCCTCGGTAGCTCCTACTGCAAGACAGAAGCATTTAAACAAAGCAGACATGAGTATGCAGTGAGTTCCATGACGGACATGAATGCCAGGGTGCAAGGGGTCCTTGGGCTGGCTATGTCTGGTTCTAGAAATGTATGCTTGCTTCAATCAGTCTGCCAACAAGTATTTATTGAGCTCCTACTGCAAAGTTCCTGCCCTCATGGGATCCAGTTTTAACAAATGGGATTTCTATCTTGTCCCCCTGTACTGGAGAGCCTTCTAGTAACAGCATTTCTCTAGGATTAGGGTCCAGCCTTTCCCTAAGTCAAACCTCCCAGGAACTTGAGTTCTGTCCTAGGAATGGCAGTCCTATTACTGGGCCACATTCCCTGATGCTGAGCGCATAACTGCCTTCCTTCCCCTATTGACCTAGAGCTGGAACACCTGTTGTTCCAAGCAAGTCATTTAACCTCTCTGTGCCTCACTGTCTTCATCCATAAACTAAAGGTAACAATACTATCTCCCTCCAGGGCATACTGTGAGGAATAAAGGAGACTTGCCCTGCAGATGCTAAGTACTCAATAAATCAACTATCGTCTTCATTATTGTTATCTTTATTACTAAGTTTCCCACCACACTGTCTGCCTCATCCCGGGACTTTCCCCACCTCTTGACAAGGTGTAAGCCAGGGGCAGGAAGGGCCCCCTCCCCAGACATCTTCCCCTACCTCATAGACTGGCCCAACCAGACTCAGCTATGGAAACCAAGTACCTCTCAGTGTCAGGTAGCCATAAGCCAGGTTGGCCAAAGCCTGTGCACATTTCCAGTGTTCTTCCCCGAAAATAATCCGAGAAAGGATGACACAGCGAATCAGCTCCTTGTTTGCCTGGATATTCTGTAGAGAGCAAATACATCGTTATGCTTTTTGGAAAGGAGGAAAATCTCCTGCCCATGCTCTTGTCACTGGATTGTAGGACTGAATTCACCTTCCATCTTTTTTCCCTTCTCTTTCCTTCCCATCCTTTGCCCAATCCATCAAGTCCTGTTGGCTCCACCTTTATCCTAATCCTAAAATGGTGCCCTTCTCCTCAGTTTTGCTACTGGTGCCTAGTTCAAGCCACCCTCATCTTTTACCTGGTTGACCACACAGCCTCTCCCAATTGTCTCCACTCTTTGCCCCACACCCCCATCTACATTAGACATAAAAGCCAGAGTGATCTCTTTTAACCTTCTCTTACAGAAAATTTTGAAAATATATAGAAATAGCCTGGATAATGGATCACTTAGTTTAGCTTCATCATCAGTCATCTACTCAGTCAATCTTGTTTCATATCTACACTCATCTACCCACCCTTCCCTTCCATTATTTTGAAGTAAATCCAAGACATATCATTTTATCTATGAATATTTCAAAAGTATCTATAAAAGATAAGGACATAAAAAAACATTACCACAAAGCCATTATCTCACCAATAATTAACAGTATTAAATATCTAACCTCATAAACCTAATAATTATTTCATAAATCTCATATTTTTTTAGTTTTACTCACAATCCAATTATAGTTGATTTGTCTCTTAAGTCTCTTTTCATCTCTAAGTCCCCCCTCCATCTCTTGTTCTTTTTCTTGCAAAACTCTGTTGAAAAAACTGGGTCATTTGGTCTATAGTGTTCCCCACAGACATGAATTTTTTGTATGGCATCCTCATGGTGTCGTTCAATGTGTCCCTCCATTCTCTGTTCTTCTTTATATTGATAGTTGAATTTTGAAGTTTGATTAGCTTTAGCTTTGATTTTTTTTTTTTTTTTTTTTTAAGCAAGACTACATCATAGGCGGCAGTGTGTATTCTATCAGAAGACATCTAATATCTGAACGTCTCTCTTTTTCTGAGGTTAGCAGAACTGGACAGATTAATTCATAAGGGACTGTAAAATATTAATACCCTAATCCTCTCATTCCCTCTTCATTTATTAGCTGAATAATTCTATGAAAAGAAACTTCCCCTTAACCATTTTTTTGGTTACCCAATAGTACACTTCATATTAGGAAGGCAGGACACACGATTTATTCTTTTCCCTTTTTTAACAGCTTTCAAAATAGTGAATTCATTCACTAGCATCCTCTGATGGTGACCAGTGGTTTTTTTTATTATTATTATAAACTTATGGATTTTATACTTATTTGATATGCCAGCATATTTTTTAAAACAATTTTCCATTTATAAAAAATAGACCATGTGACTCTTCTGCTTAAAACTTTCTTACAGCTTCCCACTTTTTATTTGAAATAAAATCCAAAGTCTATACCACAGCCTCCAAGACTCTACATAATCTGGCCCAACCCTAATCACTTCCCCAACTTCATTTACTACCACTCTCTCCTTCTCTTTTTACTCTCTAGAGATGTACTGACAAGCTGTTCCTGAACATGACAAATCCATCTCTGTCTCAGGGCTTTTGCACTTACGATTCCCCTGGTTCACTCTCACTTCATCCTGTTCCCCTCAGGGAGACCTGGCTTGGCCCCCCTACCTGAAACTATTTTCTGCTTGTTTTTCTATTATCAGTCTCCTCAAAGAGAAGGTAGGTTCCTTGCGGGCAGAAGTTCCTTCCCTGTGTTCACTGCTGTATGCCCAGTGCCCGACACAGAGGAGGTGCTCATTCAACATTTGTTGAATAAAGCACCTCTCTGTTAGCAAGGATATGGATGGTGTGGGGCAAGGAGCCACCCTGCCCCCTAAAAAACTAACAGGCGGAGCTCTTAAGAAACCACAGACTTCAAATCTTAGATTTCGGTGACTTTAAAAAACATATAATTTATTGGCCGCACCAATAGGCAAAGTCAAGTCTCTATTTCCAGCTGAGGTGAAAATAGCAAATCAAGGAATCAAAAGCCTAGAGTTTCAGTTCCATTTACTGACTGCATTGGTTTGGACAGACACTTAATCTTCCAAAGTTGCAGCTTCCTTTTCTGAGATTTGGAAACCTATACCATCATCTACCTCACAGGGGAGGAAAAGAATGAGTGAGCATCAAAGTGATCCAAATTTGTTAAGAGCTATCTACAACTAACACATTGAAAGAGAAATATACAGGTACAGCAGTGCCTTCTGTGAGTCCAAGGACTGCTCCCTCCTGACCCCTATCTCCCACCTAACCTGATGCTTCACCTGTTCCCTGCTCAAATATACTCATGCAAGCAATGTTAGAGAGAGATTTCCCCTGGTGCTTAAAAAATATCCATTCAGTCAGAAATTCTGAGTGTGTACCTGGGGCTGACCACTGAAAATACTAAGTTTTATTTTAATAACCATGAAAAATGACTTGAGTTTGGGTTCTGGGTCTGGACAAACTGCATTCATCTTTTCCCAAATTCCTGCCCTCCAGAAACTGAAATAACCAACATGAGCTAAAGAGGTTAATCTAGTAGTACTGCTGCTGCTGCTGGCAATCCCCCTGGCCCTTTGAGACTGCGTTCACTCAGTTGGGTGAAAACCCTGAAACTGAACTCCTAAAATCTTGACCTTTATCGTTATCCAACCCGGCCAAGGAATTTCAAGCCTTAAAAGCCTACACTTGCATTCCATAGTAGAGGGCATTTGTCTGTTTCCAGAAATGATCCTTCCAGCCTGGATTTATAAAATACTAATGGGCCCAGTCCAGAATGGTTCTCTTTTGTAAGTTCCCTAGGTGAATTGCAGAAGACTCATCTGGGGAGGTATCACCTTTTATCATCTGCCACCAGGATGCCTCTGAGCCTTTCTAAACCATCTGCAGACCTTTCTGCCACATGTGTATCTTAAGATGATTTTCTCCCTTGGTCAGAAGGTCAGCCTAAGAATTCCTCTGCTTATAAATCATGCTCTGGAAGCAGGCTGGTACTTGTTTCTAACAATGAGGGTCATTTTCTAGCTGTCTCAGGTTCCTGAACTTGGAACACTCTTGCTTACACCCTTACTCTGAGATCCTAGTTCCCAACTTCCCAAGTCCTTGACTCACTCCTAGAAGCTTATACCTGGACTCTTTGACCTCTGCCAGTACTTCCTGTTTCTGATCCTTTGGTTTGCTTATGATGCCTCTGTAATCACAGACATCTTGCCTGTATTCCTGCCAAACCTGAGCCTAGACCTCTGCCTGGCTACACTTTTTCCCAGACTTCTGCTTCAATATCTTAACCCTCTTGTTACCCAAAAAGATATCATCCCAGAACCTTTCCAGGGAAATTTTTTTTAAAAATTAATTAAAGGTAATCAAACAGCAGCAGGAAGAACCAAACATCATTTTTGAGTTTAAAGCTAGGAGCATGAATACTCCAGGAGGAAGGCACAGCGAACCAGAAGGCAGGCTGGCTATGCCACTACACTTTGCTTTGTTCTCTCCCACTAAACAAAGAAATACAACGCCTTCCTCTAATTCATGCACTTCAATCTGCAGTTAAAGCAGCGCTTCTCTAATCATGGCTTTAAAATGAAACAAAAACCTAATAAGTTCTTTGTTTTACCATTTTTTCCTTAATCAGTTCAGCTGTTTTCTTCTGGGATTGGGCTAATTTCTCTCTGGGAAAAGACATACAGTCCACAGACTTCTCCTCCTTGATTTTTGTGTCTTCTTCACTCTCTCCAGACCCATCAGAGGGATACAATTCACATGTTTGTTGGTGTGCTGGGATCTTGGTTTGATGTGGTCTGTGGGTATCAAGGGGGAAATGGAGTCAAGAATTGATTTTTGCACATCTTAAGCTAGGTAAAATTGCTTGGATAGTTATGTTTCCTAAAATGTACTTAAAGGAATAAAGTTAATATCACCCTCAAAACCCAGCATCAGGGAAGTGGATGTGGCTCAAGTGATTGGGCTCCCATCTACCATATAGGAGGCCCAGGGTTCGATTCCCAGGGCCTCCTGGTGAAGGTAAGCTGGCCCAAGCAGAGTGCTGGTCCACGTGGAGACCTGGTGCAGCAAGATGACCCAACAAAAAGAAATACTGAGAGACAATAAGAGAAAAAGCAGACCAAGGAGCTGAAGTGGCAAAAGAGATTGAGCACCTCTCTCCCACTCTGGAAGACAAGCAGAGACAGAAGAACACACAGTGAATGGACAGAGAGCAGACAGCAAGTGCAAAAACAATGGGGGTGGGGGATAAATAAATCTTTAAAAAAACAGACAAACCCAGCATTAGGACAGCTATGTAGTAGTTCGATTAAACTGAGCTGGAGCTCCACCTACCTGTGCTGGAGTCGCAGCTATGCTGCTTACCAATGGCCCTAAGTCGTTATTATTTAATTTACTTCTCTGTAAAATAACAATATCAGTACCTACATGACGAGGTTATGAAAGCATTAAATGAAATAATATGTATAAATCACTTAGTACAGTAGAAAGTACACTTTTAACATTAGCTATTGTTATTATCATTAGCTCCATGACTCGGTGTCTTCATCGATAAAATGAGGGTGTTCAATTGGAAGATCTCTAAGATCCTTCTGGTTCTAAATTCTGATATAAACCAGGAAAGAAAATGGATATGGTGAAATAAGGGAAAGAGAATTAATATTCTGAGGCTAGACTTCACAGGTCCTCTTTTCATAAATCTTAAAAAGCTTCAAAATGTAGTGGCCAACTAGGTAAAGAGGATATGGGTCCCATCAGGAAGAGGGGAGGGACCCCTACACCAGATCAAGTGCAGATGCAGAAGTGCAATGGCCCTTTCAGTCGTGTTAGGAATAAATATGGTGGGAATGAGTTGAGTGGGTTAAAAGTCTTTCTCATTCCCACAAAATGTAGATCTTTGAGTTCAATATTGAACACAATTGTTCATCTTATACAACCAATTAACCCATATCCAGAAAAATCATTAAAGTGATACAGAAGAAAAAGAATTCTGAAAATTTAAGTGCAACAATAGAAACTTAATTTCATTATTAAATAAGGTCTCCAAAGGAATCTTTTACATTCACAATATTTTTTAAAAGTCCATACAGAGTTTTTAAAATAACATTTATCTTCCTTTTTTCTGATTACATAAGTAATAAATGTTGACTGTACAAAAAAGGAAAATTCAGAAAAGCATGAAAGGAAAATAAATGTCAACTGCAGTCCTTTACATCTGGTTAGAAAAATGACATGCTGATACCCATCCAGGGTTCTGTTCTAAAGAACTTATCCAGAGGCACGCAGGCAAACAAGGTCATGAAGACAACAGAGCAACATTTCCTCAGGTCCAGGCCCAGGCAGGATCCCCTCCTGTCGGCAGACAGAAGCTTGCATTCAGAAGCCGTGCTAACTCAATGGAAAAGCCAGGGAAGATTGGTGATGTGATGTCATCAGAAGGCAGGCCTTGAACTTGCCTCTTCTCAGCCTGGTAAACTCTGCATTCTCCCTTCAAGATACAACTCAGATGTCACCCCTGCTGAAAGCCTTTTCTGACTGGAGTAGACGTCGACATATTGTCCAAGGGGCTTGTAAATATTTGCCTCCAAACCTCCACTTCAGTGCACATCACATTATATTCGACTCTGTTTCTTTGTTTCTGAGTCTTCTTTGCCTTCTAGCAATGAAACTGTACCAGGGAAGAGGCTGAGGCTTTCATTTCTGAAACCCTCACAACTAGCCCACAATTAAAACACAAATAATGGTTTACTAAATGATAAACAAATTGTGAAAAAAGAAGTCGAAAGTCTCTAGAATCCTTGGAAAAATAGTGAGGGTAGAGGAAATCTGTGGCAGGAGACTTTAATTCTAGAAAACTAATACAAAAAAAATTTAGTCCCTCGAGAAGATTTGGCCTGGTCTGCATATTTTACAGACCTGGAGCAGAAGGTAAATCTATGAGGGCCACCAAAGGGACTGTTAATTATGGATATTAAAAATTATAAGCCCTAATTATTTTAAATTGAACCTCTAATGTAATTATGCTAAGACCAAAGGCAGCAAACTTCAATAGCAGATACCTCAAAAGAATGAGAAACGCTGAGGTCTTGACAAAAGATTTGAGAATATAAAGTCTGGAACTAGCTTTGAACCACTTGCTATAAAGATGGGTGGAGTATATTGATCACTTAGATATCTCGAAGACACAATGAATAAAAAGAATAAAGCTGAATGAAGGGCCTGTCTTGTGAGGTATATACTTACTCCATATGTTGCCACCATAAATATGAACTCTGGCTAATTTAGTTCCAAGAAATTCTGTGAACTCCAGATTTTTAAAAACTCTCATTTTGATAGTTATATAACCCTTAATTTCAAGAAATATCTAGTGGGGGGCGGATGTGGCTCAAATGGTTGGGCGTCCGTCTGCCTATGGAGGGACCTGGGTTCGATCCCCAGGACCTCCTGGTAAAATTTAAAAAATATATATAGAAGGCGCAAGGGCTGCCAGGCTCTGTGTGCCGGTGAGCCGCCAGGCCCTGATGACGTAACAGGAGAGAGACGCAGGGGAGAGTCAAGACATGATGCTCTGAAAACCAGGAACCGAGGTGGTGCAGAACACCTCTCTCTTATATTGGAGATCTTCAGGATCGAATCCTGGTGAAGACTGGAGAAGGATGAGAAGAGATGGCAAGTAACAGACACAAAGAGTTGCCCAGCGAATGGACACAAAACAGCAAATGGAGAAGGAAGGGTTTAAGATGGATAAAGTAAACAAATAAATCTTAAAAAAGAAATATCTAGCTAATACAGTAACCACTAGCCACATGAGGCTACTGAATACATGAAATATAGTGAGTTTGAATTGAGGTGTGCCTTCAGGATAAAATATACATTGGATTTCACAATGTGTATGAAAAAAGAATATAAAATGTCTCATTAATAATTTCATATGATAATTTCATATGGTAATATATACTGGGATAAATAAAATATAGCGTAAAAATGAAATTCACCTGTTTTTACCTTTTTAATGTAGTCACTGGACAATTTAAAATTACCTATGTGGCTTGCATTTGTGGCTTGCATTAAATTTCTATTGGACAGTGTAGTGAGTTGAATTGTGCCCCTCAAAAAAGATATATTCAAGTCCTAATTCCTAGTTCTTGTGAATATGACCTTATTTGGAAATAGGGCCTTTGCAGATGTAATCAAGTTACGATGAGGTCAGACTGGATTAGGGTGGGCCCTAAATCCAATGACCAATGCCCTTATTAGAGGAGAAGAGGACACCCAGAGAAAGAAGGGAAGGCAGCCATGTGACAATGGAGACAGAGGTTGGATCTATACAGCTGCGAGCCAAGGAACACAAGGATTGCCGGCAACCACCAGAAGCTAGGAGAGGACCATGGGAACACTGGCTTCTGTTCAGAGCCTCCAGAAGGAACCAGTCCTGCCAACACATTGACTTTGGACTTTTGGCCTTCTAAACTGTGAGAAAATACTTTTCTATTGTTTTAAACCACCCAGTTGTGTTAATTTGTTATGGCAGCCCTAGGATGTTAATAAGAGACAGCATGGCATAAAGCAGTAGGTCTCAAGTGGAGCTGATTTTGCCACCAGGGTACATTTGGCAATGTCTGAGGAGAGAGGGAACTACAGGCTTCTAGTAGGTGGAGGCCAGGGGTGCTGCTAAACGTCCTACAATGTACAGAACAGTCCCCACAACAAAGAATCATCCCTTGGGGGCAGATGTGGCTCAAATGGATGGGCATCCGTCTGCCATATGGAGGGACCTGGGTTTGATCCCCGGGACCTCCCGGTAAAATAAAAAAAATATATATAGAAGGCGCATGGGCTGCCAGGCTCTGTGTGCCGCTGAGCCGTCGGGCCCGGGAGCCAGGCAGCAGAATGATGACGTAACAGGGGAGAGACAAGACGAGATGCTCCGAAAGCTCCAGAAGCCAGGAGCTGAGGTGGTGCAGGCAGCAGAATACCTCTCTCCTACATCGGAGGTCTCCAGGATCGAATCCTAGTGAAGACTGGAGGAGGAGGATGAGAAGAGGTGGCAGGAAACAAACATGGAGAATTGCGCAGCAAATGAACACAAAACAGCAAATGGGGAAGGGGGGGTTTAAAATGGATAAAGTAAATAAATAAATCTTAAAAAAAAAAAAAAAAAATCATCCCATCCCAAAATGTTCTGAAGGAATGAAGAATGGCTCTGGAATTAAGACTGTCCGGGTTTGGTTCCCAGTGCCTCCTAAAGAGAAGACGAGCAGACACAGAGAGCGCACAACGAATGGACACAGAGAGCAGACAGCAAGCACAAACAACGAGGGGGTGGGGAGAAATAAAAAATAAATATTTAAAAAATAAAAATATCAGTATCTCCAGTTTACATGTCAACTTGTCTAAGTTATGGTGTCCAGTTGTTGGTCAAGCAAGCTCTGGCTTGATTGTTATTATGAGGTTTTTTCATAGACAGATTTGTTATGAGGTTATTTCAGTTCAATTCATCTGCAGCTGATTGTATCTACAACTACCATAGGTGATTGCCCTCAACAAAGAGTCTCATGCAATCAGTTGGAGGTTTTAAAGCTAAAAACCAGGATTTTAGAAGTCAAGAATTTCAATCTCAGCCAGCTTCAGCTGGGTTGAATATCACCTTCATCTTCACTGGAGTTTCCAACTTGTGGCTTCTCCTGGAGAATTCAGCTCTACCTTCATTAAATTTCCAACTTGTGACCTGCCCTACAGAATTCAGACTTGCCAATTCACAAAGCTGCATGAGCCAATTCCTATAATAAATCTCTTAATATTTACATGTATCTATATATCCTGTTGGTCCTATTTTTCTGGAGAAAAATATACTCCCTCACAGGGTTGTTGTGGAAATTAAATGAGTTAATATGTGTAAAGTACTTAGAACTTTGTTTGTAACAAAGTATGTGCTCAATAAGTGTTAACTACCATGTGAAAATTTTTATTTACTCATTATCAGCGTATTTCATGAAACTGAATTTGAATTTACTCATTAATTTTGTTATATTTAATTCTTTTATGACTTTACTGATCTTGTTATAACCAACTCAAGCTTTATAAAAATTAATATTTTCCTTGTGTTTGGAAAAAAGTTTTTATTTTCTATATTTGCAAATGTTGTACAAGCACACATGGATATTACACACAGTATTATTAAAAAACACTGCAGAAGCTCAACTTCTATTTTATATAATGTGTACATGCAAAGCTTCCCATCCAGGTTTGCCTTGAATGGGAGGTGCAAAGTGTTTCAGGCCAGTGAGTGAGTGTCATGCCAAGGTTCTGCGTACTTACAGATGGAAGCAGGAGTCCCAGTCGGTGTCATTGCTGTCAGTTGGGATGCGGATAGGGCTGGCATGCATCTTCCTACCAAGAAGCACATGGGACATCAATCTATAGGAGAAAAGGCTTACAAGATTTTTCTCTTTTCCCTCTATCAGATATTATTAACAATAAACTGAAACTGTCCAAATATATAAGCCATTCTAAATCTACAAACAGACTATAGCATTTCATGAATATAGAGCCCTGGAAAGCAGAAATTAATGACACTTAGGTGTCAAAATAAAAAACAAAACAACTCTGTTAGGGTCTCGCTCTCGCTAATTTCTACTCCACCTTACTAAAATCGCTGGCCTTTTCCCTCCCTGAAAGGAAACACTTTTAAAGCTTTTGGATCATCAAATCTATGGTCTCTTACTCAAATTAAATAGTTTCTGCAAGCCTGAGAGCAAGATGGCTCCAAGCAAAGCAACCAGCTCAGTACCAAATGAAGCGTGGGCATTGTGTAGGTTAGTACCCGCCTTCCCTGGGGCCCCCTTCCCCAGGTTAAGGAGTTAAAACTCCTGTGTTTAATTTGATTGCTCTGTTGGTTGATGGTGGAGATGGTTGAAAGTCATGGTGAAAATGTGATTTATGCTCACTTGTGGAATTCAGCTCTCATGCTATCCCTGCCACTTAATTATCAAATGCAAATCGAATTAACAGTTACTTATTGAACATTATGACCCACCAAGTCGCTCCTCATTTCACCCTGCAGAATGCTATTCATTCCCACCTGAGTCACGTAGTTCTGACTCAGGCTCCAGAACATCCATAATACGACAACCAGAGGGAAAGATGCCCTAACTTCTTTTTCTAATCTCTATTTCCAGAAATATGGCCAGATCGAGTAGACTCTGGTCTTTCAGATCCCTCGACTCTGATCCCAAGAAGTTACACACGGCCCTAAATGGCCCCTCTCTCGTACACAAATCTCTTCCTTTTCTGCAATTCCGCCGAAACTTGGTAAATCCTCATGCCACATCCTTCTGGTATCGTTTCCCGATCTTTCCCTTGGCTTCTTTTATGTGGACAAGAGCCTTACCGCCAAGGCTCTAACCCGAAAAGCTGTGGAAGCGCCGCTCCCAGAGCAGCTTGGTACCTGGCAAAGGGCTGAAAAGCCACGGCCCGGAACTAGCCCTCCCGGCTCCCCGAGTCGGGCTGCTCGGCTTCCACGGCGTCAGAGCCCTGCCTCGGGAGACCTCGCTCAGGGCGCCGCAAGCGTGCCTTGCGGAAGCGAGACGCTCTGCGAGGCCCGGCTTTTGCCTTGGCCGCCGGGGTTCCGGCTAGGGAGACAATGCGGTTGCCATGGGAACGAAACGCTGCGGTCCCGCCCCGTAGAGCTGCTGAATCGCGAGCGCCGCCGCCCGTAGCCATGGCGACGCGGGGGCACTTCCGGCCTCAGGGGTTACTGAGCAGCCCCGGGCCGCGAGAGGCCGAGTGTTCCCTGTTCGGCACTTCCCCGCGGGCATGACCCGCTCGACTTCTTACTCAATCCCAAACTTGACCTTGCGACCGCCGAATCCTCTGGTGGTTTTCTCAACGGGTCCAACTTCTGGGAAAGGGAGGCGCAGGAAGAGAAGATAAATCTCGTCGAAGGATGGCAGAGGACTGGGTGTACGCCGGCTGTTTTCAGCGACGTCCCCTCCTCCCCCACAGATCCACCGGAGTTCTGGTTCCCCGGACCTCAGAGAAAAGGCTAGGCTGTTTACGGCCCTGGGAGCCCTTACTGTATTACCTCTCCGGATAAGATTTGAGCCATGCATGGTAAGGGAAGCAGAGTGCAGGAAGCCACTAAGCCTAAGAAATGGGTTACTAGTTTCGCTAATGATTAGCAGTTAAGAGAATATTTTCGAGGGGGGAGAAGGCGCATTTGACAAACGCCACAGAGTCTTAAATTATGAAGCCATCTCTTCCTATAGCACATCCCTTCAGTGACCAGAAATACACCCAGAGGTGAAAACTCAGATTTGTCAAGGGCAGGGGGATACTGCAGCCTTTAGTTGCGGGGGTTGGGGGTGGGGGGTTCCGAAAGGAACAGCACCGGCTCTTTGTAGAGCTATCTTGAGCTCTACAATGGTCTAGAGGCCTTTGAAAAGTCAAGTGGGAGCTGATATGTCCCTCTTATTTATAAACAAAGAGGAGGCTGGGTAGGGAGAGAAGGAATATACTTACAAGAACTTGAAGGATGTACTTCCCAGATCTGGGATTGAAGTTTAACAATGATCCAAGATCATCAGGATAGCCTTTCAGGAGTCAGGTTGAAGGAGCTATTTAAATGAGTTTGATTAAACATTCCCCAAGTAAAAACCTGGACAGCCTATTAGGTCAAGGTTTGAATCTGCATCCTCAGATTCCTGAGTCAAAATTTCAGAAAGGTCCCCCACCCTTTGTTCTCTGTTTCTTAAGAGGACCCTCAACCTGGCACAATGATGAGACCAGTGAAATTGGCTTCAGGACATCAGGGTTCTGGTTTTGATCTGTGGTCTGGGGCAAGTCACAGCCCACGAATCCCAGTTTTCTTGCCTGTTCAATGAAAGTATTTGAACCACTTGCTTTTTAAAGCCTCCTCCAATCCCATAATTTTGTGAGGGCAAGCGCTGGAATTTTGTGACTCTGAATAGTATTAAACATGTGGGGAGAAAAAAGGAAAATTTATTTCCCTTACCCCTTGGTAAGTTGGTCTTCATCAAATTGAAAAGTTTTAGTGTTTTGTCATTCTAGGAAATGGCTATGACAAGTTGCTTCTAAGTGTATTAAATGTATGTTCTCTTTCCTGAGTGCTTGGTTTTGCCAGTCATTGTGAAGGGAAGTACGGTTCCAGAACAGGCTCTGTATCTCCCTCATCTGTGAAATTAGAAACTAAATTAGAAGAGATTTAAATACTCCTAAAATTATAAGCCTCTGTGATTTTTTTTTTTTTTTTAATCTTTCTTTTGCATCCTGACCCTGTACCCCAACAGCAAACCTTAATTGTAGCATCTGCACTTTATGTTAGTTCACTATCGGAATGGAATACTGGTGATCTATTTGGGTGGATAGTGTTTTTACAGCGTGCTCACTCACATTCTCTCCCTTGAGCCTGTGGCGGAACAGGCAAATATTGCAAAAATTGCATAGAGGAGGCATGTGTATAGACTTCTAGACTCTTCTGATCTCAAATCAAAAGTGACTATCTCAGAATTATTCCAACCCCTGGAACTGTGAAACTTAAGAACAAGGACATCCAAGTAAACTTCCTTTTGGATTGTTTTTGAAAAACACATTTCATGGCCTTCCAAGACAGGGTTGATGCCTTACTTCTGAGCTCCCAGTATTTGATCCTCAATCTCATCAAGGCATTCACCAACACTGTACTGACACTGTTTGTGCACATGTCCATCTACCCAGCCAAAAAATATAAATTCTTATTATATGCTAGATACTGCTCTAAGCATTGGGGAAACAGTAAACAGATAAATATTTTGCTGTCATGGAGCTTATTTTCCATTAGGTAAAGACAAAAATATAGACTGCTAGCAAACAATATGGTGCCTCTGCAAATTAGTATAAAAGGCACACAGCTTAGTGAGTAGACAACAGTTTTTTTATGAATTAGGAAAATACCTATTCCTCCAGCAGAACTCTGGCCCCTGCTAGGGTCCACAGGTTTGAGAACAGAGGGCAGGCTGTTCATCCTTAGCTGGGTGAACTGCCTTATATGGAGGTGAAGGTGATAATGGAGAAAAATAAAGCCAGATAAAGGGTCTGGAAAGTCATTGTCAGATATTGAGGGCTGTGCTGTTTTATATCGGGTAGTTAGGGAGAGCCTCTCTTACAAGGTGGCATTGAGCAGAGACCTCAAGGAAATGAAGGAGCAAATCATGCATATATCCAGGAGAAGAGCATGTTAAGATGTTAACAGCAAGTGCAAAGGCCCTGAGGCATAAGCAAGTTTAACTTGGAACAGCAAAAGGGTGAGGGGGAAAGAAACAGACTTGGTTAGCAAGGAAGCAAGGTATCAGGTCACAACAAGTCTTAGAGGCATTCCACCCACCCAATAAATACTGAATACCTACTAGGATGGTGGTCCTGTTTGATCAGCTATGATCTCCTTGTAAGCAGGAGCCTGTTCACTTTAGGCTTCAGCACAGTGCCTGGCATATTGTCAGTGTTCAACATTTAATAAACTGAATCATCAATAACTATTGGTTAGCCCTTATATTTTTTATGTAACATTTTAGGTAATCTAAGTATCGTTTAAAAATAAATTAAAAATATATTTTATAAAAAGTACCTACAAAAAAAAAAAAATAAAAAAACAGCAACAACAACAAAAATAACTATTGGTTAGTTGCTGGCCTCTCATTGTTATCTATCATTTTTCTATGGTGCTGTAACAAATCATCACAAATTTAGTGGCTTAAAACAATGCAAACTTACAATTTTGGAGGTCAGAAATCCAAATGAGTCTCACTAGACTAATATCATGGTGTCAGCAGGACTAGTTCCTTCTGGAGGCTCTAAGGGAGGATCCATTTCCTTACCTCTTCCAGCTTCTAGACACTGCCTACGTTCTGTGGCTCATGGCACTTTTCTTCATCTTCATATGTGACTGCCCTCTCTACTTCCTTCTTCCACTTTAAAGAACCCTTGTGATTACATTGGGCCTAGCTAGATAATTCTGGATAATTTCCTTATTTTAAGGCAAACCAATTAGCAACCTTAATCCCCCCTTGCCATGTAACATGTTCCCAGGTTCCAGGAATTAAGACATGGACATCTTTGGGGGCCTGTGATTTTGCCTGCCACAGAGTGTTTAATCTAACATATGCATAGGTTTTGAAACATCTGAAGGTGACACAAAAGGGAGCTCTTACTACTTACTCTTCTCTCGGCTCTCAGGAGCCTCCATTACTTAGCTGTGTCCTGTTCATTTCTTGGCCCTACACATCCTTCATTTTGTAGTCTAGTACAATTATCACGGTTCTTGAATATGTAATTTTATTTTCCCATCTTAGGGTTTGATGTGTAATGAATGTACAGGAATAACCTCTCTTCATCCCTTCTATGCACCTCCATCTCTTGGGGCTTTGCTAGACACGGTAGTCTCTTCTATCTGCTGGAGCCCATGTTGATTGCTTCCTCAACCAGTCCCTATGGCCCATTTATGGCAGGGGGTTCTTAACAACGGGTCTGTGAGCTTGAATTTAAATTAAAAAAAAAACATCATTCTTGTGGGGATGTGGTGGTGCAGGTGTGATATATTTATTAAATAATACACAGTATAGTGTGGACTTAGTAAGGGGTCCATGGTTTTCACCTGACTGGCAAAGGGTCCATGGAACAAAAAAGGTTAAGATGCCCTGATTTATGGCATTACCCTTTAGCTCTTGTCCTTTGTTTCACAAAAATGCCACACACTCCCATAATGCCTGACAATTCTCTGCCTTTCACTGGTGAACAGAAATTGCTACTCTATGAATTCCCTGGTTTCTTTTTTTTTTTTTTACCGGGAGGTCCCGGAGATCGAACCCGGGTCCCTCCATATGGGAGACGGATGCCCAACCAGTTGAGCCACATCCGACCCCCATTCCCTGGTTTCTTGATCTTCCCTGCACCCCAGTTCACTCTTTTCCTTGTAGTCTGCCTTTTAACTTTGCTTGAAAAGCATCACCCCCATCTATGCTGGATAGTGTTTCTGCTGCTATCAGCACTCAACACTCCATAGTTATGCCACATTATAAAAGGTTGTACTTTGACATGTTCTCGGAGCATTTTCTCCACACAGCAGATCATATGTTTATCTTAAGATGGGTGGGTTTAATAAAGGCTTTGGAGTCTCTTAACAAAGTTTATATAAGGAAAGCAAACTGATGAGTCCTTTTCAACTAACACGAAGAATAAGGCCATTCTTCCTCAAAGTGATGATCCAAGCACTATTCTACTCGTGTTTCCTGCCTGTAGCACATGATGGAAGGTAGTGTAAAAATGGGCAATTTGAAAATTATCCAAAGAACCTTCACATGTGTGCACAAAGACATTTATATATGGGATAGTCGTTGCATCCTTTTTGTAGCAGTAAAATACTGGAAGCAGATTAAATGTCCATCAGTAGAGAGCTGGTTAAAATGTGGAACAATTATACTATGAAGTATGCAGCAATTAAAAACAATGAGTTCTTCTCCTCTCCCTGCCCTGCTGCAGGACGGTGCTGGCGGTGGTCTGACCCGACAGGACGGAAACACGATGGCCGTGGCCAACGGCAGCGCCTCGCTGTGCTCCGTGGCGGTGCTCCACAAGGATGTGCAGATCGCTCTCCTAAACGTACCATCAAGGAATTATTACCTCAAGAGGACATTAATAAGTGGGAATTATGCCACTTATTGGATGCTTGCCATAAATCAGGGGCTCTTGATATTGGAAAGCCATGAAAGCCATGGCATTGAAGATTTTGACTTCAAAAGTCTGGGAAGATATTCATGAATTTGAGAGTCAGCGTGGATATGGCATAAGAAATTGCAGAGCAATGCCTAGGACCTGAAACAAAAGTCTCACTTGTAGAAAAGATAAACAGCACATCAAATCCTGTAATAATTTCCCTCTAAAGCAGAGTGTTCGTTAGAAAAAGTTCACATCGGAGAATTCATTCTAAGCAGCGACCTTACAAATGTGTCTCAAACCTCATGAGACATGAAAAATTCCATACCAGAGAGAAACCATATAAATGTATGTGGCAAGGCCTATATTCAAAAATCAGACCTCACAGGTCATTTGAGAACTCATACTGGAGAGAAACCTTGCAAATGTAAAGAATGTGATAAAGCTTTTACTCAGCATCCATACCTTTCCAAACACGAGATAATTCATACTGGACAGAAACACATACAAATGTGTTGCATGTGGCAAGGCCTTTAGGGAGTGGTCTGGTTTGCAGAAACACCAGAGAATCCATACTGGAGAGAAACCACTTACAGATGTAACATATGTGGCAAAGCTTTTAAGCAGTGCCCAAAACATCACAATACACATCCTGATGAAAGATTTCATACTGAAGGAAAACCACACAAATGTAACAAATGTGGTAAGACTTTTGCCAGATGTTCATACCTTTATTATCATAAAAAAAATTCATACTGGAGAAAGACCATACAAATGTAATGAATGTGGTAAGGCTTTGTTCTGAAGAGCCAGCCTTGGGGAACATCAGAAAACTTACTGTGGAGAAACCTTACAAATGTAAGGAATGTGGCAAAGCCTTTAGGCAGTGCTCAGGCCTCAGGAAACATCAGAATATGCATTCTGAAGAGAAACCCCATTAATGTATGCAGTAAAACTTTAATCAAATGTTCACACACACACACACACACACACAAAACCCACAAAAAAAAACAACAATGAGCTGTGTGCAGACAGAAAACCATCTCCAAAAGCATGGTCCAGAGGAGTGATTAATGTGCTTCTGTATTTAAAGGTATTTTAACAAGCAGCAAGGGGGGCATAAATGAATAAATAAATAAAATCTTTAAAAAAAAAAAAAAGTATTTTAATTTTCTGCTGCTACAAGTGTCATACAATGAGTTGGCTTAAATAATGAGAATTTACTGGCTTATAGATTTCAGGGCTAAGTCTAAAATTGAGGTGTGTCAACAAGGTGATGTTTTCTTCTCAAACAGTGTGGTATTCTAGGGCTGGCTGCTAGTGACCCTTGGTCCTTGACTTTTCTGTCACATGGAAATGCACATGGCGGCATCTTCTTTCTCTTCCAGGTTCCGTTGACTTCTAGATTCTGGCTGCTCCCTGTGGCTTCTCTCCTTCTGTATCTGATTTCCTCTGCTTATAAGGAAAGGACTTCAGCTATAGTGGATTAAGGCCCACCTTCATGCAGTTTGGGCACACATCTTCAAAGTCCTCTTTACAAATGGGTTTGCACACAGAGGACCTGGAGTTGGGACCTGAACATGCCTTTTGTGGGATACATGATTCAATCCGACAAAAAGGGGAAGTAAAATGCATACTTAACATGTGCGTATAGACATAGAATTTCTCCAGACACCCAAAAAAGTTAAGAGCTGTTGCTTCTGGGGAGGCGAAGTAAGGATTGGGCATAGGAGAGAGAGATTTACTTTGTTTCATTTGTCCTTCAGCTATAGCTTGATTTCTAATAATTGAGAAAAGAGTTTCTTTTCATATACCCAATTTGGCTTACAAGGCATTTCTTTCTATCTAAGAAAACTGGTTTGGGTCTCCTTGGGTTTTCTGTCTACCTGAGTGTCCCCATGAAGTCATCATCTCAGTTGCATGGTAGCCCCTGTTGAAGTTTTTCCTCTCAAGGTCCATGCACTTGATAGTTTAAGATAGTAATGACCTTGTATGCCATTTGCATGATTTCCACTGATTTCTTTTGTCCTTTTTTTTTTGGAGGTGGGCATTACAGATGACACTTGAGTATTATAGATGTGTTTTGGTTGAAAGCAGAATTTTCAGTTTATGGTATGTAATGGAATGAGCAGGCTGAAGGAAAGGCAGTAAAGGCATGTTGCAAATAAAGGGAAACTCATATTGTGAAGCCATACAGATGTGCTTATGAATGCACCAAAAATCAACAACAGAGATGCAAAAGGAAACCAAAGTTTTATTTTCTGCAGTAACGTATGTAAATTACAAAGACAAAATGCTAGACTACAGCATATAACCTTTCAACATTTAACCAGAATACTTGTAATAAATACGCATCCTGAAACAAGAATAAAGGTCTGCTTTGTTAAGCATACTACAAAAGGTCTCAAATTTTGTTCTCTGCAGCATTTCGGGGGTGGGGGTGGGGGTGGGGTAGGTGGGAGGTTTGTTTTGTGTTTTCTTAAGTGCTGTGACAGAAAGTTCTTTCACATTTCTTTGGTGCTTTTTCAAAATTGTTTAATTAAGCAACTTAAGAGAAGTAACACCAAGCTTTAAAGCGATTTTGCTTTGCTGGTGGTGGTCTTCATCCCGAACAGATAAACACATCATCCAATACAGCCAAGCTCCCTCGGAGCCCAGGTGACCTGGTGCCTGGGCCCTGTCAAAGCAGGCACACACTTTTAGATGCATACTTTGGAGATTTCTGTATTCGGTTTATCTCCTTCAATAGGATCAAAGCCATAAGGGAAGCTGCAAGCAAGTTAGAAACCCTTTTAACCTGAAAGTAAAGTGAACAGAAGTGTTCTTCCCCAAGACCTTCACTATGCACCCTAATACCAGATCAGGATTTTTAGTTGCAAAGTTGCAAAACTGATTGGTACTAACAGTCCTTCCAGAGATAATCTATGGGCACTGGTAGAGCTGGGGCATTAAAAAATATTCAATAGGTAAAAAGAGGACTCAGTATATTCAGATATGCGCTACAGTTCCAAGGAAACAACGGAAAGTCCAATGGGTATTGGCAGCAGTTCATCTTGAGTCTGGAATACATAACTACCTTTTGCTATAGCTGAAAACTTGGAGGAAACATTTTATTTTTTTAAAAGTCTTAAGCATGGTTACCTAAAAAATATTTCATTAATATAGTCTAATGTAAATTTCACTTATTTAGGGGTCTAGATATGAAAGAATTTTTTAAGAGCCAATAAAAATATTATAGAGAAAAAACACTTTTAAAAATTGAGGTTAAGAACTATGAGGCATTTCTTTTGGCTGTAAACAAGAGTTTACTGTAATCCCTTGTTGAAACGCAAGTGTTTGGATTTCCTGAGCTTCAGGGATAACAGCAGGAGGCAAGTTTGCATAGAAAATTTGCAATATGTCAACGATTCACTTCAAAAAAACTTTTAAGGATGATTTGCTTTTGTTTTAAGACTTCATATATTAGTTAATAGTGCTTATCAAACTCTGTGGGATTGATAAGCAGGGTGATGAGAGATACAAAGTAGATGGAGAAAGGATGGAACTGGGAGTTTTTAAATCCACAGGATATCAAGATCAGGGGTATTAAGCATGTACCTCATTACTAGTGCCATACTAATCTGGTTAGAAATGAAATCATGTTTTGGGATTGGAAGCCAAAGGTAAAAAGAGCTCTCCTGTGCTGAAGGGCACAGTCCCGGATGTGAGAAGTGCAGCAGCATTCACTGCTTGGAAGCCTCAGCACCTCCCCAAGAGGGGAGCCCCGCAGCTGGTCAGGTACCAAGGAGGGTACCCACCTGCCAGATCAGGACCCAGGCCTCTGGGCGGGGCTGATCCTGGCTCTGGGATCTGAAGGGATGGATGGCCTCTGCTGGTTTGAAGTCTTTCAGCAGTTCTGAAGAGGGCAGTCTTTTGCTGGAACCAGTCCTCAGAAACACTTGGGAAAGGAAGAAGCTATGCCAGGTCACAGTGCATACCACGAATGAGAACAACGGCAGTGGTTGCCAATGACTAACTCCGAATCTAACACAAAGAGGGACAAGAAGGGGGCATAGTCCTGCCAAGGAATCCATTTTACTTCTTCTGGGACTGGTTTTTACACATGGTAAGAATCTGCTTCAGTACTTTCTGGACATCTTCATCCATCTGGCCCTAGGAAATTCAAACAAAAGACACTCTGTAGAACCTAAGTTCAGCCAAGGCCCTGCCTGCCCCTTGAAGCTCTTGGCATTTGCCCTCCTGGATCTTTTATTTTTTTATTTTTTTTAAAGATTTTATTTATTCATTCATCCATTCCCCCCCTGCCGCCTGCGCTCACTGGGTCAGCCAACCACGCCGTGCAGGCGGGCCTGCCCTCACCAGGAGGCCCAGGGAACCGAACCCGGGGCCCCCCACATGGTAAACGGGAGCCCCACTGACCGAGCCACAGCCGCCTCCCTTCCTGGATCTTTTAAATGAATGTTAACCCTAACAATTCCCACATTTCCATGAGGAACAAAATCAAAGAGAAGGGCCTGCTATATCTCCCTCTGAAGGATGAGGAGGCTGGGTCAACTGAAGCCCGCAGCAAAGGGTTTTTATGTTCCTGGTTGCAAATGCAAGCCCAGCTAGCCAGGATGCCAGCAGTCACTGGGCTGAGGCAGTACAGGGGGCTCTGAGAACATAAGCGTGCCTGGAAAAGAAAACCCTGGGTCTTCCAATGGGGACCAGCAGCCGCCTGCTCCTTCATGTTCTCAACAAATTATGAGGCTGCTCCCAGTAAACAGGGCATGAAACTCCTGACACAAAATCTGAAGCAAAGCAAAAGGCATTTTAAAGCTTTCCAATGAAAAGGAGTCTCTTCTTGTTGTTCCTACTAGTTTAATGACAGCAATTTGGGCAGTATCTGCTGCTGTTCCTTTAGGATATCCAGATACTTTGCAGAGTGTTACCATACCTGGACAGCATAGAGAAGATGCATTCTGTAAACTGATATGACCTCCTGGTGTTGTTTCTTGCATTCCTAGAAAAAGACAATTTGATGTATTAAGAAGCTTTATTAAGAGAACTTTAAACAACAACAACAAAAATCTACGAGAAAGCTACCCAAGTGATTCCCTCCTCTATATGCTGGTGCATGAAGCTTTTAAAATTGCTCTAGTCTCACTGGGTTATATATTTCTGAACACTTGTGAGTATGCTTAGAAAAAAATCCACTTATTTCATATCTTGGTATGTCAACTCTAGAAAAAGACTGTTCATGCAAAAAAGTAGTTGTTATAATCCCAAATGTGCTTAAAAATATATATGCTTATGCAAATATACAGATATACTTGGAGTAAATAATTTAACTGAAATATATCACATGGCAAAAAGCGATTAATTTCTCAGTAGTTCAATTATAGATAATGTTATTTTGTTTTTGTTTTCTATATTTTTCAACTTTTCTACATTGAATCTCTTAATCAAATAAAAAAACCTATCCTTTTTAAGGGAGTTATTGATCCCCCACTGTATAGCCAGTATTGCATAACCCTGGAGAGCATAATTATTTAGCTCCCAGTATACCATACCAAGGAAAACACGCTTTGATTTCTCCTGATTGAGCTGTTTCTACAGTTCTTTTCAGTGGCTATGTCAAGGATCTTTCAGCTCTGAACTCTTCTCATGCTAAGCAGCAGCCTTTTCCTCCTACTTCATCATGAAAATTGAGAAAATCATGTATAGATGATTTTAAAAATCTACAAAAGTATATCATACCCATTCTTTCCTCCTTCCTATTAGTTTCAGAGTTCAAGTTGTCCTTCTTCCTATTTGGAACCTCAATCCTTTGACACTCACACACTGGGTACCTCTCTGTGTTGTTTCCTTCCTACCCTTCAGTTATCCCCACTTGATTATTTATAACTTGATTTCCCAGCTCACTGTCTTCCTTTCCATCATTTGGGCGACTTCAGTATCTGTGTGGAGGACCCACCTGAACACCTTGGCCTCTCGGTTTCTCAGCCTCCTCAACCTGCTGTTCCTCCTCATTTCAGCCATTCACTCTCACAGTCGTGGCCTTGACTCTGTTATCCCCACCTCAGAAGTCTCAATGGAAAACATCCCACCCTCCGACCACCATCTCCTCTCTTTCCAGATCAGCTACTCTAGCTGCCGCTTCCCTACCCCACCCATGATTCTTCAGTCCCATCAGATGTCCATCTATGTATGACCCTCTCTAGCAGTCAGCTGACAGCAGTCCAGATTCTCCTTTACCACTCCACTGATAATGTTCAACCAATGCTGCCAAGGACCATCTAAGGGCTACATCGCAATCCTTGCTGCCTCCTACTCATCCCTTCAAGACTCAGCACAAGTATCACCTCCTGCAGGAAGCCTTTCCCAACTCACCCAGATTGGGCAGGCACATTTCCTCTGTCTGTCCGCAGTATGCTAGGTATTGTCTGTCTATAGTATGCTATATCTGTCCATAGTAGGCTAAGCAATGGCATATGCCCAATCTCTTCATCAGTGGACACTTAGACCATAATAGACTCTAAGTTCTGTGAGAGCAAGGATTGTGTCTTATTCATTTTAATATCACCAGCATCTTTACAATATGGTTGTATATAAGAGAGCTCAAGAAATGCATGTAAGATGATTTTAAGCATTATTGTATAAACCATTAGCAGCTTATCTGCAAGTCTGCAATAACCATTTTATTAGAAGAATGACGTGTGAAATACAGTAAGGAGCACTTTTTCCTCCCCTTATTACTCCTTCACTGTTAGAACTGTTATGACCAAAGAACTAGTATTATACTAGTTGTATTGTAGACACTGTAGACACTGCCAGGTCTGTATTGAAAAAATCATCAAATTTAGGTCCTGTTTGTAGATGGACGCTAGAGACAATCTAGGATAAATTAACCCTTGATTTCATGTAGAAAATCAACTCAAACCTTTTAGAGATATTGTAGTAGGCCAAGGCCTCCCACAAAGATGTCCATTTCTTAATTACCTTATATAGCAAAAGGGACTTGCAGATGTAAGTTAAGGGTCTTGAGACAGGGAGAGAGCTTATCCTGGATTATGTCAGGAGTCCTAAGTGTAATCACAAGGGTCCTGATAAGAGGGAGGGAGAAGGTCAGAGGAGGAAGGACATAGAAGACAGAAGCAGAGGTTGAAGTGACGTGCTTTGAAGATAGGAGTATGATGCCACGAGCCAAGGAATGTGGGCGGCCTTTAGAAACTGAAAAAGGCAAGGAAATGGATTTTCCCCTAGAGCCTCTAGAAGGGACTCCAGGCAGTCAACATTTTGACCCTGAGATTGATTTTGAGAATGCTTTTGGTCTTCTGACTTCCAGAATTGTAAGATAATAAATTCATGTTGTTTTAAAGTCACCAAGTTTGTGGGGATTTGTTACAACAGCCATAGGAAGTAACACAGATATGAAAGGGCTTTCTTGGGTTAAATAAGAGAGGCCAAGAAACAGCTTCAGATACAGAGAATGCAACTACCAGAAATCCTGGGCCGTCATAAGGAAAAGCTCTTGCCACCTACAGAAATGGAGAACAGGTGGAAAGTAAGTGGATTTGTGAATAAGGAGCCTTCTCTCCCATCCGCCAATTCCTGTCTTCCCAGCTACACATCTCTACCCACCTCACTGTAGATAATGACAGGGAATTCCACCACTGGTTCCCTCTTTTGTCCTTACTATGTCTTCAGTCGATTGCCCATGGAAGTTCAAGAGTCCTTTGGGCTGGGGATCTGTCTGTTCACTGTAACCTGCCCTACTAGCTGCGTTGGTATGTAATACAGAGCCCCCTCCCACATCAGGCAGCAGAAGCAAGCCTCACTCACAGCCAGCTGGTTCTGTAACTGTTTGATCTGCTGCTGCAGCGCTTCCAGCTGCTGACTCTGCCTCTTGGACGAGCTCGCTGAGTAGGAGAGCTGTGAGAGGCTGTTCAGGGCTTCCTTCAATTTGGTCACTTCCTTTGACATCTCATTTATCTAGTGAGAAAGGAAAACAAGATCAATACACAACAGTATATGTGCAGAAGTAAAGTTTCAGCTGTTTCTAAACGTCAGAGTCATCTCTAAAGGCCTCTAGGACTCTAGGAATGATTTTTTTTTTTTTTAAACGAAAACCCATAACACGAAACGTAATAGACTCTAGCAAACCAACAAAGCCCTCTACTTAGAGTCCATTATGTACAGAGAAAGGCCCTGAACGACAGATTCTGTTCTTGTATATGAGGGTAACAAAAGCTGTGACACCGACTTCCTTCTTTCACCCTTTAAAAGCAGTGCTGTTGAGGAAGCAAACCTATCGGAAAAAGGCATTCTGTGTTTGACTGGGGACAGCTATGTCTTGCCCAATATTGCTGATGTGGATGATCCAGGAATGCTAGCATTTCTAGACATCTTGGTTTAAAGTGAACATCTCTCCATCCCCCATAGGCCTGATGCTCTTTTGAAATGCTCATTACAAAGAATAAAAGATACCCAGGCCTCTGATGAATGCCATTCAGAACATCTGACACGGAAGACTAGGAATGTGCACAGCACATTCAGGTGCAGAACCACCCTGAACTCCCTCCCCCACTTTGCTTTCCTCTATGCCACATTCAGCACTGTCTCTAACTACCCACTACCCGCATTCCTCCTGGCACTTCCCAAATGCCTTTGAGAACGAGGGTCAGGAAAAGCAGTGTCTTGGGGGGAAAGCTCACGGAGCTTAGGGAAGCAGGATTAAGTCTAAGAGCATTTGGGTTTTCATATGACGGAAGAACCTCTTCTGGATTCAGAAAAAGTATTAAAGTCATAGATGGGCCAAACATGCTTTTTTAGTTTGTGGGTTCACGTCCGATCCCTGACACTGGCAGAGCTTCTAAGAAATGATCTTCTAAATACATATATGTGTTATAGGTACATATATATATGTGAAAATGCTTGAGTATAAAGGGAAGTTGTAGAAGCTCAGTGTTTTGCTTTGTTTTTAACCACTATCCAACATACTTTTAACATAGCATAAGAGACATGAGCACAGAGAGACATGTGCTGAGCATCTGAGCTGCCATGACAGGTTGATGCGAAGAAATGCTACAAATGCTAAATATAGTACAGGTTGAAAGGCCTAGCTAGGGCTTACTAGCTAGAAACCCAACAGAAATAGAATTTCACCAACCTTCTTATCTTTATCCTCCTCCAGTTTGGAAGAGCTCTCAGAGTATCTCTTCATTTCTGCAAGTTCTTCTTGAGCTTGCTGGAATTTTTGCAGAAGTGTATTTACTTCTTGCTCTTTGGATTTCAAGAGAGTCTGAATATTTTCTTTTTCCCTTTTTATTTGTGAGACCTCACTTCTGATCTGGGCAACCTCTGAATGGACCTTCTCTTTCTCTTTTACCGCATCCTTTAATTTCGATGCCAACACACTCACTTCGCTCTCTAGAGAAGACTGGAGCTTTTCATAGGAAGATTTGGGTACCATAGCATCAGTCACTGCAGCTTTCTCTTCTAAGAGCTGTTTCTCCAGCTTGGCTACTTCCCCTTCCTTGTTTGCCAGGTGCTCTTTAAGATTGCTTATTTTTTCCTCCATTTCTTTTGCAGTAGTCCGCAGTTTGGTTACGACTTGCAAATGTTCTGTAATGGAGACAGAGTTCTCTTTCTGTGCATCTAAAAGTTGCTTGAGTTGGGTCAACTCATTTAACACTTTTGAATACTGAGACTTCATTTCAGACAGTGCCTCTTCTGCTTTGGCCCTGGATATGTTTGTCACTTGCATCAGTTTCTCATGCTCTACTTTATGGATATATTCGGCCGTTATGTCCTCTAGAGATTTCCTCTTCCTGTAGTCCTCCAGCTCGGCCTGGGCTTCTTTGTACAGCTGAGACAGCTCACTCACCTGTTTGTTGAGTTCATCTATCATCCTGTTCATGGCTTCTTTCATGTCCCCGGTTTCATCACTGGCTTCTTGTGTCATTTGACTTTTTAAGGTGTCTTTTAATTTCATGATTTCTTCTTGGGCCTCTTGGTATTTCTCAAACAAAAATGCTTTCTCCTTATTCATGTTCTCAATTACTGAGCAATATGAACTTTTCATTTCCTCGTACTCTTCCACAGGTGGATTAATCACCACACCCTTCTCCCTCTCTTCAAGTTTTTCCTCTAACTCTCTCACTTTCTCTTTATTTCTTTCACTTTCCTGTAATGCGTTCTGGAGATCCTGCTTTAGCACCTCTATTTCCTCTTCAGTGATCCTCAACTTGTGGAGATGGGAATCATTACCCACGGTCTCAGGCGAGACGAGGCCCAGTTTCATCTGCTTCTGCACATTAAGGACCTCTTTCATGGCCTCCTCGTACTTGCTCTGTGTTTCTTTAAGTTTCTGGCTGAGGTCGGAGCTGTTCTCTGAGATCTCTGCATTGTTTAAGCACAAAAGTTCTGTCCCTCTGGACTGGAGTTCGGCCTGTAGCTGTTTCCTTTCTGCTTCAGAGCTCTCCAGTCTCTTCTGCAGGTCGTGCAAAATCTCTTGTAGTTGCTGAATTCTGACATCGCTGTCAACAGTGGATTTACCCAAGGAATGTGTTAACAAAGATGGAGGTGGTTTGACATCTGGGGGAGAGGTTTCGCTGAGTTTGTCCAGGGATGGGGTCAAATCAGTTTGGGTGGAATGGTAAGAGTCAAAGCTTAGGTCTGCTTCTGCCTCCTTGGGGGCTTTAGCCTGGAGGTAAAAATAAAACAAGAATTAAATGGCTCCCACAGTGTGGTTAGGTGAGCAAGCAACTGAGATGGGAGGAACAAATCTGAGACTTAGTGATGGGAGAGTGGCAAGAGCATTTTGTAGGTATACTTCTTGTCCCATGAAAATCACATGGTCTGGGATAGGAAAGTGAGATTAATGACATGAAGCAGGTTCTGTACTTCTATTAGAATAGATTATTTATGCCACTTTAAAAACACTGACATTATTTTTGGCTATGAAACCTGTGACTCGGGAATCTTCAAAGTATTTTCTCCTTTGTTTCTCATATCATTCTAGTTTCTAAGCTGGGCAATGGGCTTAGTAGTTATTTCCTATCAAGTTTTTAAATCTGCTAGATGGGGAAGCGGCTGTGGCTCAATCAGTAGGGCTCCCATTTACCATATGGGAGAAGGCAGGCCCGCCCGCACGGCGTGGTTAGCTGACCCAGCGAGCACAAGCAGCAAGGGGGAGATAAATGAATAAATAAATAAAATCTTAAAAAAATAAAATAAAATAAAATAAATAAATAAATAAATAAATCTGCTAAATGATCACTTTACTAAATGAATGGTTAATATTTTACATATATAAAGTTATACATAGTCTCCCAATTTGACAATTTGCAGAAATAGAGTTATTGAATAACACTCTCAAGAAACAGGTGATTTGAAACTATCAGATGCTTAAGGCTAACTACATTAAAAGCAGCAGAAACTACTGTCGATGTTTAAAACAAACTATGTGATGAAGGGTGAAAACCCCAATAGCTTGATCCTACAGAATCGGCTGTGGTAGCAATCTATGTACCTACCTGTAATTTATCTTGTAACTCCTTATTGTGTAAGGTAAGAGTAGCAACTTTTGCTTGCAACAGGACAAGAAGATCTTGTTGGTCAGCTTCAGAACTTACATCCAATAAGCTATCAGCACCTGGAAATAGAGAAAGGCAATTTAAAACAATATAAAAAAAATTAAAGTGTTATTTCTCTAACATCTAACAAGCTCAACTATCCCGATCCAGTTATTCCTAGTCTTGACTATGCTACCCACTCGTAAGCGGGATAAATAAACAGCAAATTTCAGAGACTGGGGTTACCTTACTGGGTAACACTAGATATATGGATTCATATTAGTTGATTCCGAAAACTGGTAGATTTGGTCAGACATTTTCCATTCATATGATTAAGCGTTGAAACCTTGGTTGATTTTGGTTCCTCCCCATGTCCAATAAATCCCATCATGTTAATCCTTTTTTGAAACATCTCTGGCATCTGGTTCATTTCTTCTCCCTGCCATCATCACTTTAGGTCAGACTTTATCACCATACTTGGAAACTCTGCAATATGGCTTCCTGACAAATCTTGCCCCTCTCCTTTCCCCAGTAAAATGTAGCCTGCACAACTCTGTCAGACTAATGATCCTAAAACACGCTTTGATTGGGTTTCTCCATTGGTTCAAATGTTTGAATTAATTGTTCTCCCTCCAAAAATCATCTCCAAACTCATTTATCAGGCTGAAGGCCTCTAGGATCTCTGGCCCCAATCGACCCTTTTGAAAGCTTGATCCTACAGAATCGGCTGTGGTAGCAATCTATTGCCTCCTCTATAGATGTCGATTTTCCTCATATTCATGGTTTCCATCATACCCTCTATATGCCCAAAGCAATACTGAATCTTATAGTCTTTATTCACAGGAGTAGCCTTCTAGCATCTCTCTGCTTAGATAACTCATTTGCATCCTTCAAGACACATGTCAAACTTGCCTCCTCCTCAAGGTATTTGCTTCCCACCCCAACTTGAAATGGTCTTCTCTTCTCTGAATCCCACAGGAATTAGTTGATGAACTACAACCTTTTGACATAAACTGATTATCAAGCTGAAACAGCATCTAGAGCAGTGCTACTCAAAATGCTCACTGTAACGGGATAAGGAACTTATTCCTGAATGTAATTCAATGTACTGCTTTCTTCACCCAGAATGACTTCCTATGGAAAAAAAAAAAGTCAGCTGAACAAAACCATGTGTTTAGTGACAAAGTTGGATGACTCTGTGGTGCAAAATTCTTTTATTTATTACAGAATGGTAATATAGTTTTACAAACCACACTCTGAATAGCATTGATCTAAATGTTTTACTGGTACGTTTTTTGTTTTCTCACAGCCATTTAATGCAAAGATGAAAATTTTAACTGTAATTTGGAAGGATGCAAAATGACATTTCTTTATATAAAATCTTGCTTCTGATCAGGTACTCCTCTGATGGCTGATACCTAAGGCACAGTATTGTGAGTCCCCGTGACACAGAGCTTAGTGAGTTTTGAAGAAACCAGGGTATTGGGAGGGTGACTGCAATTCTAAACAGAAAGTACTTCTAAAATACAATGGTTTGTTTAATATGTATCCAATGTAAGATTTGTGAAGTTATATTAACATTGATCACTGCTAGGAATTAGAAAGTTTAATTTTCTAAATCCTGCAAATGAAAGGCTCTAAACACATATGAAATGCTAAGACACTAAGGACAGAGATGCTAGAGGAAAAGGAGGACTTTAGATATTATCTAATCTTGGATTTTCCAAATGCTGGTCCAAAGACAAACACTTTACTTAATTCTGTTCATTTTAACTTAATTCTGAAGGTACTGTATGATAGTCTTAAGAAGTTAAAGTCTTATGATTGACACTTAAAGGATACAATGCATTAAACTCTGTCTTGGTGAAGCCAACATGATTGTGTATGATTTCATTAGTACTCAGTCTGACTAATATACTGAGCAACAACTGAAATTCTCAGACTGCCATGGCAGGCAGTAGAGGAAGGGATTAAAAAGTCTCAGGGAATTGGGGATGCCGGAGTGGATATATTTATGTACAGTAAATTGCAGCCACTAAAAGTTTATAATTGAGTAGGTTTGACAGGTTTGACACCCATGAAGCAACCATAAAAATCAAGACAGTATTTCCTTCACCTCTAAATGTTTACTTTTCTCTCACCACAGCCAATCCCCTTCTACCCCATTCCCATTCTACCACTACTCTCCTTTTTGCATTTTCTAGAATTCCTATAAGTGCAATTTCATACAGAATGAACTCTTGTTTTATCTGGCTTCATTCACTCAGCATGATTTTGAGAATCATCCATGTTGTTGTACATACAGTTGTCCATTCCTTTTTATTGCTTAGTAGCATTCTATTATATGGTCTTATCTCATTTTGTTTATCCATTCACGTGTTGATGGATGTTGGTGTATAAGATTTTGTTTGGACATGTGTTTTCATTTCTCTTGGGTAAACACCTAGGAGTGCAACTGCTGTTTCCCATGGTAGGTATATGTAGAACATCTAAAAACTGCTGAACTGTTTTCCAAAGTAGTTGTACATTCCTGCCAGAAGGGTATGGGAGTTCTAGTTGCTCCACATTCTTACCCACAGTTGGTATTTTTAAAAAGTACCTGTTTTTTTAGCCCTTCTAAATAGATGTCACTTTTAATCCCATTTTGTTTTAGAAATGAAAGTCTTTTATACTCTACTTTTGAAAATCATAATTTGTGATATTATTCTTTGGAACACACCACAGTCATATTAGAAGATATTAGGACATTAGCTGTAACAGCTTAACATCCTTGCCTTGCGTAGGCATCCATCTTAAAAAGTTTACTAATAAAGTTTAGTTGAAGTGAAGGAAATGACAGGTTGACAGTGCTTCCGCATGACACATAGATTACTTTCATGGACATGATTTGTAGTTTGTGTTGGGAAAACACTGATCTTGTCCAAACCTCTCATTCCACAGGTAAAATGAATGTATTAACATACAAGCAGGGGTTCTTAATTGTTGGCATCTGGTGAAGCCCATCTATCTCATTTCAAAACAACATTTCAAATGCATAAAGTAAACTATACAGGGTATAGTAATTAAAGGGCTTATTTTATAACACACCAAACAACAAGATCTAGCAGCAGGTGTATAAATTACTGTAATTTTTCATAGTGATCCTGTAAATGATATTCAAGATATCTGCAAAATAACAATAGGGTGATATAAAATTATCTGTGAACTACCTTGGTGACAATGTCACTGATCTGCTACTGGGGTCTGTTGCTTATAATAATAATTGAAGGAAAAGCTAAAATTTAGGTTAGGGCTAAATGAAAAGAGTGATCTATTTTTTTACAGCCAAGCTCAGAGATTCCTTAAATTCCCAGCTAAGGACCCTTGAAGCATAGTGAATGACCTCCCATGCGGTATTAGCAGCTCTGTGATGATAAGCTGGTTCTCCTGACCTCCCTGCATAGTGCCCCTGCTCAGCCCTGGCTCTCTTTAAATGAATGTGGAATGAAGTCTGGCCGAAAGAAAAAAACAGATGCTCCCTCGTCTTACCTGTAGTACTGTCACTTAGCCTGTCTTTGTTTTCCCGTATGGAACTGATCTCAGCCTGCTGAAACACAAATATGACTTAAAAGAATATTCCTGTATTGTATGTAACATGACTACACAAAAGGGTCCAGCAGAGCTTCCTCCCTGGGCTTACACTGAAACAGTTGGGGATATCCTATCAGAAAAATGGCTAGAAAATCTTAAGGAAAGAATATGATATTTTCAAATATAAGTGAATAAAAGTGATAATTATCTACTAAGGTATAATTCTTGAAACACAAGGGGTTCTAGAGAGTATATTCTCAAAATATGTCTCAGAAATTTCATTTAGTGAGTGCTAAGCAAATATCTTTTACAATTACAATAATGACATCTAACAGCTAATTTATTGGTATATGTCCCCAAACTAAGAGGGCAAATAGTCCTTCCATAATGAAGTCAATAGAAGTAGCATTAATCTGCTTTACACATTGGTTAAAACATGTTAAAAGTGGACTAAATTTTTAGCTTTATCCTTTTTCCCTCTAATCCTTTGTACCAGAATATCTGTCTAATATATTTGCAAAAGTTCTTGTAACCTCAAAACAAGACTCTCATTTCAAAATGAAATACAGTGGCTTGCCAGAAATGAGTATGTTTCATCTAGATGAGCTACAGACAATGATAAGAGGTATAATTTTTCAGTAAAGGAACTTTTTGTAAAGGCTCAAGTACTGGTAATAAAGTGCTTATCTTTACAAAAAACTGCCCTTTCACTTAAAAAAAAAAAAAAAAAAAACATTTATTTTTCTTTTTTCAACAACATTGAGGTACAATAAACTGCATTCATTTAAAGTTTACAATTCCAGGAGGATTGACAGATGTGTACATTCGTGAAAACACTACCACATTCAAGATACAGAATATTTCCTTCACCCCTAAAAGTTTCCTCCTTCCTCATCATAGCCAGTCCTATTCTCCCCATGCCCAGGCAACCACTGCTCTCCTTTTGGCATTTTCTAGAATTCCTATACATGGGATATCATATGATATGAATACTTTCGTGTCTGGCTTCTTTCACTCAGCATGATAATTTTCAATTTCATCTATAATGCTGCTTATACAGCGTTTTTTCCTTTCAATTGCTGAGTAGGAGTCCATTATATGGATACATCTCATTTTGTTTATCCATTTGCTTGTTAATAGACATGGGCTATTTCCAAATAAAGCTGCTATAAACATTTGCGCACAAGATTTTGTGGGGTCATAAATTTTCATTTCTCTTGGATAAACACCTATGAGTGGAATGGCTGGATCATAATGGTAGGTATATGTTTAACTTTCAGATAAACTGCCAAATATTCTTCCAGAGTTGTACCATTTTACATTTCCACCAGCAGGGTATGAGAGTTCTAGTTCCTCTACGTTCTCAACAATACTTTTAAACTTTAACTATTCTAACTGGGTTTCACTTTTTATCTTATTTTGTTTTAGAAATGAAAGTCTTTCATACTGGCATTTTGAAAATGTAATATTATTCTCTGGAATGCATTATTTCCTTTGAGCCATAGCCATATTACAAGATATTAGGATATTAATTGTAACAGCATAACTTTCTTGCCTTTTCTTGTGTACCCATCTTAAAGAGTATATTAATAAAGTCTAGTTGAAGTGAGAGAAATGATAGGTTGACAGATTCTTTTTCAGCTCTGTGGGTATCAAGATCAGAAGTTAGATAGCTTTAGCAATTCTTAGATGGGGAAAAGTTATTAAGCATTTGGAACATTTCATTTTAACAATTATAAATTTTACTCTCCTTCTAAGCACAATTTCCTAGTGATTATGAGGTAAACAGGTATTAAATTGAAATACCCCCACCACCACCCCCACACACACACCTCTTCAAAATGTCTTCCAACCACAAATCTGCAGAATCCTAATGAATCCTCAAAGGTGGAATAAAGAACTAATGGATTTTCTAAAATTTCTACAATAAATAAAATCCCTGGTATAGTCAGGAAAAATCTTAATAACTAATATATACTATGGACCATAGTTAGTAGTAAAAGTCTGATCATGTTTTTTCATAATCTGTAACAAATATTCCACAACAATGTAAAGTGTTGGTAGAGGGATGATGTATGGGAATTCTGCACATTATGCATGATTATTTTGTAAGCTCACAACTTCTCTAATAAAAAAAACAAAAGAAAAAAATAATACACTGCTCTTAAACTGGAAAAAAATAATACAAACATCTCAGTAAGATATCAGAGAATAGTAAAAAGTTTCTTTCCTTTTTGCTTGGTATTATAACAATTCAATATGGTAACACTGGTTATCAGGTAAGTTCTTATCTTTGTCTCTTTTTTTTAAAGAGTGAAAAATTTTTTTAGTTAATAAATGTAATTTGTTCACTCTAAGCTTTTCTTCTGGGGTCTATTCCAGAAAAAAAAAATAATCACAGAGTCTATCATGGTGAAAAAGCGGTAAACCAATGACCCAAGAAAATATTCTGTTTTGTCCAGTGTTGTATAACATAAGAATTCAAGTCTATCCCATATATTAAAATTCAATGACAAAATTGAACATAGAAATGAAATACCTTGAAGGGATGTTCAGTAAAAAATACTGACTCCTTTCCTGAAAGTGGTGTTGAAGTTATTGATCTTGGGGAAGATACATCACTCAACTAAAAAAAATAAAATGAAATCATCAATAAAGAATGTTTCTTCAAAGTCTTTTGTTCTCTAGTACCAAAGAATCAAGCTATTTAACCAACGTAAATAGATCCAACAGTAATTATCTTTAGCTTCAATTAACTCAGGTGTACCTTTTTTTTTTTTTTTTTTCCAGTGTAATCCAGCTACTTCAAACCCATTTGGTAGAGTATAACAAGTAACTTTGCTTCAGTATTAAGTAAGATAACCTTTTAAAATCTATAAAACTTCTATTGAAGGTTAAGCATATTACTAATAAATACAGTAAAATGTATTTAAAATTACTTATTAGATGAGATATTCCTCTCTCTACTATTTGAGTATATATTATTCTCTTTATAGCCTGTCTTTTAAATTAACAAACCCCAGCCTGTTTTTATTTGTCATGTTGTAGATTTCTAAGCTTCCTTTCCATGCAGTAGCCACTGTGATCTCAGAAATGAAAATGAATTTTAATATTAGTCAACCTTAAATGTAATTAGAAAGGCAATAATATTTTAGAAATGTTTTCAGAAACTAAATAAAATCATTTTTAACTGCCTTACTAGTTACCCATCCCTCTGTCACTCATTAGAACTGTTAATGTGAGGCACTAAAATTAGAATGAGTTTATTATCTTAAGGAAAATGTTTTTATAAAGTTTTGGAGAAATTTCCTTGAGGCTATTTCTTAAGATACTGTTCATTCTTTGCTTCAAAATAAATAAGAATGTACATAATTTTCATACTAATAACCAAAATCCTTCATGCCACAATTTGTGATTGAAAACCACCAAAGAAAATTTTATATGTGCATTTAAGGGTAAGTTTTAAAACAATCCTTTTTCGCCTAAACCCAAAATGACAAAATTATGGCTTTGTTGTTGTATATTTGTTGATTGTTGATTTGATTTTGTTTTTACCTGGGTAGGACTGATAGGAGGTGGTGGAGCTTTGCGTTTTTTTGGAGTTCCACTTCTTTCTGAGCTTATTTTAGAGGCTTGATCATGCTGAAAGTTATCACAGTCCAAAGAATGAAGGTGGGTTAGTCAGGTTAGTAAAGTCTAAGCAAGTAGTTTCATCAAACAAATGAGAAAATCCTTAACAGTTCATGCATTTCTTATTTTATCAAGACATGAAACCTTATACCAAATAAAAAAATAAGTAATATGCATGCTCCAAGTTTTCTTCCAGCAGCTCATGCTTTAATAGCAGGAAAATGAAACCACAAGACAAAACCAGATTAAGTTGGTGATGGAGAACTGGGAAAGTAGAAGATAGGGAGTCATCTACCACAGTTTAGAACCTGGAATACATTCACAGTCAAGCTTAATGCAAAGCAGTGGTATATCCCTCACCTCTGCATATTGCTTCCTTAAAGAATGTAAATATGGGTGGTAGGGGTTGAGGGGGAGGGAGAGATCATGATCTCAGAAGGTTATGGATAAATAAGTAATGCAATTAGCATTTAATAAATTCAGTATGGAGTAGATGCTGTTTATGATTTCTTCAAGTACTTGATATATAAATAAACATAGCAACCAAATATATGGTTCCTCATTAATAAAGTAAACAGATAGTGACAAAATGTTTTTAGAAAAAACTCCAAAATAACAGGTAAATTTCTCCAACAATTTCAACACTGCAACACTAGACGATATTGTAGAAAAGCCACATTTAAAATAATAGGAAAAGCTAAATCTCTTATTTTCATTAACTAACATTTCTACGTTACACACCAATAGGAAGTATTAGTACATTTTGGAAAAAAGAATAATATATAAGTGCACATTTAAATTTAAATGCTTTTAAAATAGGGTAAATCATTAAGAAAACATTTACCACCTTATAAGAATGAACTATTTCTTCCAAAGATATTTCATTCCCTTTTTCAATATAGTATGTGTTACTTTTCCAGTGGACCATAAAGTAATTTAATTTGAACATTTTCAAATTCCCACAACCAAAGAAGAAGGGGGGAAAATAAACACTCCTCCCCCAAAGATAAATACCTGCTTTGGTTTTGTTGGTGTCTTTAAATCTGTCAAGAAAGGAGTGAAAAAAAAAAGAACTATAAGAACCATAATGAGACTCATATCCACTTTAGCTGGGGAGAGACAAACATAATATTTAACACTTCATTTTTCTTCAAGCTCTCTTAAAAGAATAATAAAATATATTGTATTGCACAAATTCCTTTATCCTTTTGGGAAAATCGAGTGGATAAATTTAAAACAACACTGGCTATTTTCTTTCACATACCAGTATCCTGAGAGATTTTTGATAATAGAAGGCTTTGAATTCCTGCATTTTCTGAGAGTTTGGAATAATGTAAGGCATTGTGTCCAAGAGAATCTACAAGGTTTAAGTCTGCACTCTTTCTAATTAAGGCTTCCACAATGTAAGAGCTGCCAATCTCACAAGCCAGCATGAGAACAGTTCTAAAGAAAAAAGGAGATACCAAATTAGTAACAAAATATGAAAACTCATTCCTGGAAAATCATTTCATTTGTCTTGAAAACAGAAAAAACATTAAGTGCAGTTAAACCTTTACTATATTTAATCTTCTAAGGACTCTGAAATAGAATGGTGTCAAGATAGAATTAAGTGGGTATTTTTTTAAAAAAAACTTCAGATCAAATCAAAACATTGAACCATATTAAGTCAAACAACATAAACACAATCTTCTATACTACTTGATGCAATATGATAGAATTCAATATGATTGGTATAAATCTAGTCCTTATTTTACCTCAAGTGAAAGTTCCTATACATTGCTAAGATTATCCCCTGCCCCACAGATGGCCCCCACATCTATTTTTTTGTTTGTTTGTCTTCTTTAGGAGGTACCGAGAACTGAACCTGGGACCTCCCATGTGGGAGGTAGGCGCTCAACTGCTTGAGCCACATCTGCTCCAAGACTATTTTTAAAAAGCAACCGATATGTTTACTTTTAGTTTATTTACTTTGAATGATAAATCACAGGAAATGACTTCTTCACTTTAGTATTTAATGGTCATACAGACTCTGTCAGCTATGATACCCACAGAGGTCTGGGAAATATTTTTAAGTCAAAACACATTCTTGATTATCAGCAAGGCAGAAAATAAAAACACTCTATAATGTGATATTTTGAAAGAACAACAAAAGCTTCTCAGAATATGGATATCACTGAAACACATGATTTCTATTTCTGTGGTACCTTCCATTTTTGTCCCTGGAATTGACATCTGCCCCATGATCCAGCAGAAAGCGGCAGACCTCACTGTGGCCATTTTGAACTGCAAGAAGCAGTGGTATATTCCCATCCTAGGAGACAAATTCAGATTAAGATTTTATCTCAGATATCAAAAGGCAGAATTGCCAAGGCTCTTGTTTTTACCACATTTATTCCTGCATTGTACTGCTGGCCTTACATTTGATCGACCATGATATTCTGTGTCCTATAGGGCCACCTTTACATCCTAGTACAGTTTCTCTCATGGGGTTCACTGACTTAGCCTCTCCCTAGGAGCCTCTTGGGCTGCTTGTTCCCTTGATCATCACTCACTCTGGGTGATGATGTGAGAGAGAGTAGAACACAAACGTGTAGTCTCAAAAAGACTTAAGGAAAGTATTCGTGGGTCTTGAGGATGGATCTAGAGGAATGAAGGGCTTGTCCTCACATGCTATCAGCAGGTTCCAGAACCCTCTAAGAGGCTTCTTCCCAGTGAACTACATATATCCTGGCCATTCCACTAGTTCCTTCCCAGAGAGCACACCCTTTTATAATCTTACTAGGTATTAAAAGTTGGCATAAATTAAGAGTCTATTTGTCTATTACTGACACACATGATAAAGACTTAAAATGTTATAATATGATGATTGGCAGTCCCCTTTTTAAAGAAAGGATATTCGATCCCCAACTCATATACCAACTACGTCAGGTAGATTAAGAACTGAAATATTACAATGTAAAACAAGTAAAAAAAAATACAAGAATATATAGGTTTCTACTTCCATAATCTCCGAGCGGGGGGGGGGTAGTGCTTTCTTAAAATAATGCAAATGACACAAACCATAAAAAGGAACAGTTATTTTGCTTTCTCGTTGCATTCACCCTGCAAATGGAGTTGACAGCAATTTTTAAGGTGGAAGCATTCAAAGAGGCAAAGGGAAAAGATAAATTATGGTATACCCAATTGCTAAATAATGGGGACCTTTAAAAATACAATTACTACCTAAGGTTTAAGTCTCCTCTTTAAGTAGAATTTCAAACACATTTCTAAGATATTAGCTCTGTAAAGTTATACTTTCTAATTTAAGGTACTGCGATTTCAAGAGCTTGAATTTATTTATAGATTCTCTACATTCACTTTACAATATCCCCACAAGGTATAAGTATGTGCATGTCAATTCCTGCATGAAATTTAGCCCTGTGACCAAGAGTGATAGGCATGTACACTCATTCTCAAAAACCCAGGGAGGGTAAAAATAGGCTAGAGAAGTAGTCATCAAAGTTGGGTGACCCTAACCAGGAGGGGTTCCTAGGATGCAGAAAAAAATATACTAAAACTTTGACTTCAATTTAATTGTTCATAAAAATCAAGAAATTAAGCTTTATTAAAGTTTAGTACTTGGGTTGATGGTAGAACACACACATATATCCTTAGAAATAAATATACATAGAGAGGGAGTACAAGCGCCAACATGTTTTAACGGTTTAGGGACCAATGGGGAATACTATATAAATCCAGTTTGCAGAAGAGGATCTAGAGTGAAAAGCAACAGAACTTTGCCAAATAGTTAAGTCTTTCAAGTCTCAGTGATTTTCAGACGTATCCTGCAGTGCCAGTGCTTTGCAAACCCGAGTCCCTCTCCCCAGTACTCACCAAGTCCTTGAGGTTGATGGGGCTTTTGTGCTCACAGAGAACCTGCACAGCTTGGAGGCAGCCCTGGGTCGCTGCAAGAAGAAAAGTACAACAGCTGGTCACAAAGCTCACAACCTGGGACATCAAACACTTCTGCAGGGGGAAATTTCCTGTTCTAGCCAGTCTGCATATATTCAGTCTAGTTGCATTGAAGAGAAATGGCATCAGGAAGGTTAAGGAAGAGGTGTTTTTACATTAGTGCTTAATTTCAGAGTTTTCTAAGCCGAACGCCAGTGACTACATGCTGCCTTTTGGCAAACATTTGCTTCAGTTGTTAGTAGGACTTTGCTTTTCCACAACTAGCAATACAAGACGATTGTAGATCCAATCATCCCAGAGTTCGGTGTCAACATTTTGTCACGACAGACAGTAAAGCAAAACGTGAATAAAAGTGGCCGGTGTTCAAATGATCCCAAATTAAAAATCGGTTCCACACGTTACCTAAAATCCATAAATGAAAAAAATAATAATAATAATAAATAAATAAAATCCATAAATGCTTGTGATTAGTGCTTAGTTTACAAATAGGAACCTTAAATGGGTTACAATGTAATTACTATGGTCATTTTTACTGGCTGCCTGCCAGATAGGTGATGGATTCTAGGCATATTCCTTGGTAGAGCACCAGGAGTTTTTGCAAACTGTGCAATGGGAATGTCTAGGAATGATGAAAGGAAACCGGGAATAGTCCCGGGTAAGGTCAGTGGCTTGAATAACGATGATGAAGTTAGTGTTACTCATGGCAAAAGAAGACATATAAGGAAAAGGAAGTTACCTGCATAATGTAAAGCAGTTTTCCCAGAGTTGTCAATACTCTCAGCTGGGCATTTAGACTGGAAGACCAAAAATAAAGAAATGTCTATAATAAAATATCAATATCCCACACAAATTCCCTTTTCCTGCAAGGCATGATATGGCTTACTAGGGAGGCCATTAGGATAAGTAGCCCCACTGCTGCACTCCAGGTGCTTATAATCTCTGATGGGGAAGAAGACTCATCTCCCAGTACTCAGGTCACTCCTTTGACCACTGCTGCTTCCGCCATCCTGTCCTCCCAATCACATCACCATTCTCTCCATCTCCACTGGGTCATGTCCACTGCAACATACAAGCTCTAGGAACCCTCACCTTGAATCCACACTTTCCTTCCCCATTTCCTGCCCTAATTATCAGTTCCCCTTCACAAAACTTACTTTCTCTTAAGAAATGTCCAATGCACAGTCTACGTTTTCTTGCATTCACTCCTCAACCCAGTGGCGTAGGGTGCCTGCCCTCAAGGCTCCATGGACATGGTCCTAGCCAAGGTCCCCAACAACCTTTATGTTTCCAATGACAGCGGGCACCTCCTCCTATCAATCTCTCTGCTGCCACCCACTCCCTTTTCTCTAGCACTCCCTTTGCTCAGCTTCCGGGGTCCCAGCCCATGCTAGCTGCTCTGGCCACTCCTCCTCCCAAAGCCAAATGTAAAAACCTCATGTTTCCTCAGTGCTCAGTCCTGGGGCCCTGTCTCATTTCTCCTCAGGTTCTCTTCCCAAATCATCCATAGACTGAAATATCATCTAGAAGCTAAGGACTCCCAAATGCACATCTTAATGACAACAATTAAGTTTTAGCTACTATGTACCACGCACTGTACAAAGAATTCCTTGAAGGCTCCTAACAACAAGGTAACTGAGGCAAAAGAAGTAAAGCAACTTGCCCAAGTCACAGGAAGTGGCAGAGCTGGGACTAAACCCAGACAGAATGGGCTAGAGCCCAGTACAAGAGAGATGTTATCTCTGAGTGCCAGGCTTGATAACCCACTGACAACCTCACATCCCCCCTCTGATGCCTCACAAACATCTCAAATATAGCACAGCCAAAACTTCTGGTTTCCCTCCCTCACACCAAACCTGATCCTCCCCAATTCTTCCCCATCTCTGCCAACAAACAGCATTATCAGTCAACAAGCCAGCAAGCACTGAGTCATCCTTGATTTCTTTTCCTCCTCCTTCCACATCAAAGCTACCACCAGGTTCTGTCAGTTCTTTCTCCAATCTGCTCTCTCCTCTCTCTCTCCATTACCACCACCCTAGTCCAAGCCAGCACCTTCTCATAGGACTGCTGCAATAGCCTCCTGGGGGTTCTCCCTAGTTCCACACTCCCCCCCGCCCCTTAATCAAGTCTATATACTAGTCTGAACTTTCAAAGCTGTGTCATTCCCTGCTTAAAAAGTTTTTCCCCTCTGAACTTAGAATTAAGAATTATTCACAGTCTGCCTTTCATGACCACAAGGTCTTAAGTAATGCAGTCCCTGCATTCTGTGCCCTTGTCCTCATTTGCTTTGCACCAGGCCCGCTCACTGGCCTTTTCTTTTCTCCCTCCACCAGTGCCTTCCCTACCTCAGGCCCTTTGCACTTGCTGTTCCATTTGCTTGGAAAGCTTTCCCTGTTGCCGCTTTGTATTCTCCAGGGCTACCTTAGTTTCTTAGAGCTGCCAGTACAAAGTACCACAAACCGGATGGCTTAAAACAAGAGAAATGTATCGCCTCAGTTCTGAAGGCTTGAAGTCTGAAATTGTAGGTGAGAATCCTCTTTCTAGCTTCGGGTGGGTTGCCTCAGCTGTCACATGTATTCTCTCCTGTGTCTGTGTCTCCTCTCGTCTTTATCAGGACATCTATACTCATATTGGATGAGGGCCAATCCTAATCCAATTTGGTCTCATAACTAATAATACCTTCAAAGATCCTATCTCCAAATAAGGTAACATTCACAGGGCGGGGCGGGGGTCGTGGTGTTAGGATTCCAACATGTCTTTTTTGGGAACACAAATCAACACACAAACAGGGTCTCAGCTTAACTCTCACCTCCTCAGTAAGGCCTTCCCTGAATATCCCACCACTCACTCCTCTCTCACCAGGCCCTGTTAGTTGCTTTCTTCATGCTGTGCAATGTGTAATGTCTATTTATGTACTTGTTTACTAGACTGCAAGTACCTCTTCGATAGGGACTGTTTTGTTTGTGCATATATACCCAGGACACAGCGTCTAGGAAACACTTGCTATTAGAAAGGGTGGGAGGAATAGTGGGCTATCGGGGAGGGGGGACTCACTTTGATTTTAAAGAATCTCACAAGGCTCTGTTTTTGTTCATTGCCTTGAGGAGGTAGGACTTTAAACAGCAGCCACCAGAGAGGGGAAGAGTAGTCAGCAGACAGGTAGTAAGAAAAAAAGGCCAGAGAGCCCAGAGATCAGTAAATGCAGAAGGTGGTGCAAAGCAGCAGGGGATACTGGAGGTTCACATCGCAGATGCCCTGGGCTACCAGCACAAGAGGTAAAGAACTGACAGAGAGAAGCAAGACCCAAGGAAGCAACCTTCTAGGAGGACATTGAAGGCTGAGGTTTGAACAAATACCAGGACAGTCTGGAAGTTAGGGGAGGCAAGAACAGGCAAGCTTTAGAGCACAATGTCTGCCGTTCAGGAGTGAGAAGAATGGAGATCAAGTTATGGCTTACCAAGCTTTGGCCTCAATTTTGGAATAGCACAAGGAACTGTTTAAGCACTTCAAAGATTCCCGAGGAAAAACCAATCCATTTGCATAACCAGATATAAAATTACATTACAGGCTAGAATATCTGGCCCTTGCCCATGAGGATTGCCAGCTTGACAGGTTAATTCTTCCTTAAAATCAGAGCCAGATGCAAAGTCTGGATAGCCAAGACAGGAGAAGAATGGAGACTTAAAACACAAGGAAATTAAAAAAAAAATTTTCTTGAGAGAGAACAGAGGATGTGGAAGATAGGGTGCTCAGGCAAGTCAATGGTCTTTTAACCAGATTGCCTGGTCCCAGAGGAGGCAGATAAGAAAAGTTGTATTTATAACTGTCTTTAGGAGGAAGCCACCTAATGCAACATCACAGAAGTTTATCTATTTTTCTTGAATTTAGCTTCAAAGACCTGTTAAGGTTAAGCATTCCAGACATTGGCAATAGCTTGCATCATGTAATGCAAGACAAGAAGCTGTGTGAGCCACAGAGCAAGATGAGTTGAAGAATGTGACCACATTTCTGCATTAGAATTGCAAAGCCAAATTGAAGCAAGATGCTTGGTCCCAGGCAGTGACTGTGACGGCTGAGACAGCAGCTCAACAGAACAGACAGTGCTCTGAACACGTGTTGCTGCACTGTGCTGTTCCTGGGAACTGACAGCTTGCATTTTGACTGGCAACAGCTGGATGTTTCTCTGCATACTGCTCTTGGGAGTTTATGAAATCTTTGTCTTTTAAAGATTTACAGAAGGCGGCATTTTAAGCAATCATTATAAACATTCTTGCAAGGCTACCATACCAGGGTGTTGGCTTAAAATTATAAAGAAGAGAAAAAATGAGAAGTTAGATAAAAACCAAGTACCAAAAGCTCATCAAGTTAAGAGGAAATAGTGTAAATTTTGCTTCTCAACAGGAGCTGCATTCTACTAAGAAAATAGAGAATGGCAGTAAGATATAGCAGCAGCTCTCCAAAGTTCCACAACAGAATGGAAGAATATTAAAAAAAAACAATAGGATCATTCAGATTATATGGTCTTTCAGAGAAGGAAAAGAAGAGGTAAATAAAGGGGAGTAGAAAGCTGAATCCCAAGAAGACAAACCAAAGTTTCATTAGGGGCCTCTTCTCTGCCAGGGAGTTGCTTTTGAAATAATCTTCTCTTTGGCTATCATTTCGACAATAAAGCTTCATAGGAAACACAAGATACTGGGAGAGAATTTAAAGGAGTATGCATGCATGTGTTGGGGAGGGTGTATTTGTTCTTTCAGAGATAAGGCTACTTAAAAAATTTTTTAAGTGGCACATTTATAATTCTAAGTTGTTAACCCTTTACCTGCAGTAGCTTCTTGATGCACTCGTAGTGGCTGTTCTTGGCTGCAAGGTGTAAAGCACTGTGTCCTAAACAGATTAAAAAAAAAAAAAAAAAATTGAGGAAAAAAGGCCATGAATTATAAATCTCTTATCTCTGTAATATTGACAACTATGAGGAAATAAATCGTTCTCTGACAAAGATGGGATTGTTACTCATTAGAGTAAGATCTCAAATTCTTATCTGTAAAGTTCCATGCAACAAAAATGGGGACAACACAGAGCAGACTGCCCAGGGGATCACATTCTCAGGACCATCACCATGCCATGCTGGTCTCTTGGGGTGTAATGAAGCTCTAAGCTAGAAGCTTGTGCTGCCCCCCCACCCCCCGAGATGCAGCTGAGACAACGTGTGTGCCAAATGCCCTGGGACCACAGCAGACCTACTGAAGATGGGGAAGTGTTGGATTCCTCTAATTTCTTGGCTATGTTGAATAAAAGAATTAAAGAATATGCCAGCTTAGTTAGGCTAGTAAAAGAATTTATTGGGAAATGGGAGGAAAGAACAGAGCTTGCCGAGAAATGGGACAGAAAGGTGGAAATACACACCAAGATTTGGTGTGGGCTCCTCCAGGCAGAGAGAGTAAGAGCTCTGCCTTGTGTAGTTCCCTTTGAAACTATTAATTATTCCTCCCACTTGCTAATGCTAAGGGGAAGGGTTCCAGCTGCTATTAATTCCCCACAGATGGTGGGGGCCAAGAGAAACTGGGACTTCAAGGTTAAACTCCAGGTCTCAGCAAGGTCTTACAGCCATGTTGACTGTAGGCCATGTTGTAAGATGGCCATGTTGTGGCTCGTTTTCTCCTCGTTTCCCTGGCTAACTTGCCTCAACTACCCCCTTCAGAGAGTTTACGTCCTTATTCTTAAGGAAGTACTGAGGGGCGATGGTCAATCTTCTGTAGTTACTTCCTGTTGGTTAGGGCAGTAGTCCCAGCCGGACAGAGTGTAAACCTCTCTGGCTATTTTACTGAGGTTGAAGAAAGATGGGTCTGACACCATGGTTGGAACTGGCTGAAATCCCCATGTGACTAATATCTTGTTCTGGAAGGCGTTGATTCTGGAAGAAATAAACTTAGTTGGAATTTTGAAGATACATGGCCTAAAAGAACAAAGAAGATGGTGGTAGGTGGGCCCACAAAGGGGGCCAGCTATGACATACTGGACCACTAGAGTGAGAAAGACCAGGTGCCTGCAGAGGCTGCATCCTCCCAGAGTTGATGGGAAACAGCATTCTTCCTTGAGTTCTTTTATGCTGTTCGTTAATTCTAGGGAGGGATTGTGGTAGACCTGCTGGGTTTGGGTAAGAATTGCTAACCCCACTTTCCACAGCAGTGGTTATGCTAAAGGCAGCTAGGAGAGGTATGAAGAGAGGCACTACCCTAGACATAAACTCAGAGTAAAGGCAACAACGAGACAGCTATATGGCAAGCAAAATAAAGACAGTACTTAAGAGAGCCATTTCTTTATCTTATAGGCACATGCAATAATTACTTAGAAAATGAATTAAATTTACCAGGACTTTTTAACATGTTCAATATCCCTAGAAGAGGGATATCTAGAAGAGGTATCATCATAATCATCAGGCCTATAAGCACAATACTTAATACTAATCAATATACAAGTTCCTCTTTGAGCTGCAGTTAATAAATCTAAGCTCCAGGTTTGCAATCCCGTACATGTTGTCTCTCCATGGGAACAGGCCATAATGCCGATTGTGTTTAAGTTCTACTTACATCGCCCTGGAAATCATTGCTCCCCTTGGTATCCTCTTCACACAGCCGGCATGCTGCAGCACCACTAACCCTAGAAAGAAGCTAGGAAGGTAGGCTCTTGTATTTCACTGGCCTGGTGAATAGCACCTTTCAGCAATAAGAAACAGTCAGTCTGGAAGCCATGCCCATTGCACATCGGGCCATATAGAGCCATCACCGGCTGCCACAGGAGTCCGAAACTGCAAAGTACTCTCCATCCACTTCAGTACTCCTTGTTTCCCTGGCCAACCTGTCTCAACTAGTTAAACTCACCTTGAGCATTTAAATGACTAATTCCAGGAAGCCATTATTAATTAGTAACTTAAATTAATATTAATAACAAAGTAACTTCATAACAGGGAAACCTGTCAGAGGCCACCTCAAATTACAAAGTAAAGTGGTATTAAGGAAAGATAATCTTGATTCCATTGGGAATCTTCAGTTTTCGTAAAATAATGGGGAAAGTAGTTTTTCCTGTGCTGCTTAAGTAAAATACCTGTTAATTAACGGAATCATGGTAAAGGTGTAAAAGTAAAAAGCAAAGTACTAAAAAGTTAAGTTCATTTGACAAGTTATACATTACATTGGAAGTGTCTAGAATTGTATAAAGATTAAGAGATAGACTTCAGTATCATCAAACTCTCTTGTACATTCAAACCAGGCCTTCAATGCACTGTATTTTTTCTCTCCGTTTGAGTTATTGGCTAGGTTGGTCAATGACCCCTAAGACAATAAAGGTGTCTACTACATCTCTGGTTATGCTCCTGAAATGGATGGAGAGTACGTTGCAGTTTCGGACTCCTGCGGCAGCCGGTGATGGCTCGATATGGCCAGATGTACAATGGACATTGACCCCAGACTGGCTCTGTTTCTTAGTGCCAAAGGGCGCCATACACTAGGCCAGTGAAATACTGGAGCCTGCCTTCCTAGCCTCTCTCTATTTTCAACAGTGCTGCAGCATGCTCATACCAAGCGAAGCAACAATTACAAGGGTGCTATAAGTAGACCTTAAACACAAGTGGCATTATGGCCTGCTCCCATGGAGAGAGAACATGCATGGTATTACAAACCTGGAGGTTAGATCTATTAACTGCAGCTCAAAGAGAAACTTATGCATTGATTAGTGCACTGATTAGTAGTAAGTACAGTACTTATAGCTCTCCCATTTTAGATATATGTCTGATGATTATGGTGATATCTTTTCTATTCTAGGTCATATGCAGAGGGATATTGAACATGTTAAAAGTCCTGGTAAATTTAATTCGTTTTCTAAGTAATTAGTGAACATTCCTATAATATAAAAGAATGGCTCTCTTAAGTACTGTCTTTATTTTGCTTGCCATATGCCTGTCTTGTTGTTGTTGCCTATATTCTCCTTATGAGTTTATGTCTAGGGCAGTGCCTCTCTTCCATACCTTTCCAGCTGTGGAAACTGGACTAACCAACAGCATAAAAGAACTCAAGGAAGAATGCTGTTTCCCATCAACTGTGGGAGGATGGAGCTTCTGAAGGCACCTGGCCTTTCTTGCTCTTGTGGTCCAGTATGTCATAGCTAGTCTATATATTTTTGGGATACAAGCCCCTTATCAGATGTATGATTTGCAAATATTTTCTCCCAATCTGTGGGTTGTTTTCACTTTCTTGACTGTGTCCTCTGAAGCACGGAAGGTCTTACTTTTGATGCTGTCCAGTTAATCTTATTTTCCCTTTTACTGCCCCTTTGTGGGCCCACTTACCACCATCTCCTTTACCTTTTTAGTGGGGCCATGTATCTTCAATATTCTAACTAAGTTTATATCTTCCAGAATCAATACCTTCCAGAACAAGATATTAGTCACATGGGGATTTCAGCCAGTTTCAACCACAGTGTTGGACCCGTCTTTCCTCAACCTCAATAGAATAGCAAGAAAGGTTTATGCCCTGTCAGGCTGGGACTACTGCCCTAACCAGCAGGAAGTAACTATAGAAGAATGATCATCGCCCCTCAGCACCCCCCTTAAGAATAAGGGCATGAACTCTCTAAGGGGGGAGTTGAGGCAGGTTAGTCAGGGAACTGAGGAGAAGATGAGCCACAACATGGCCAACAGTCAACATGGCTGTGCAAGACCTCACTGAGACCTTGAATTTAACCTTGAGGTCCCAGTTTCTCTTTCTGGGACCTCCCCTTGGCCACAGGTATTCCACACAGGCCTCACCATTGGCCTCCACCATTGGTGGGGTAACCAATAACATTAGCAAGAGGAGGAACAACTGATAGTTAAAAGGTGACCTCACAAGCCAAAACAAGCTCTCTCTGCCTAGGGGAGCCCACACCAAATCTCAGTGTGTACTTCTGCCCTTCTCTCCCATTTCTCAGCAAGCTCTGTTCTTTCCTTCCCCCCCACCCCTCCATTTCCCAATAAATTATTTTTACTGGCCTAACTAAACTGGCATATTCTTAAATTCTTTTATGCAACACAGCCAAGAACCTAGAGGAATCCAACAATTCCCAGTCTTCACTAGGAACCCTGCAGAGAAGAGAGCCAACACCTCCATGCTTAACTCCCTGCTTTTGAACTCTCATTCCCCTCTCCTCCAAGTGCATTCTAGCCCCTGGATGGAAGCTACCAGAGGTTTTCAGATTCCCAAAGTTCACAGGTATAGGGGACAAGTTGTAAAACCATTCACACCACCGGGCTATTAAAGGTGTATTTCTTTCACTTCCTGGACCATAGTCCCACCATTATACTCTCTGGCATTTCTGTGTCAGAATAGTTTAGGAAATTCTAATGCTATACCCAACTCCCCTGACTCCCTAAAGGGCTTACAGAATTTCTGTGGAAGAGAGGCTTACAGGCACCCTCAGGGGCAGCAGGTGAGGCTAAGAGACCAGGGAACCCCTGGGCCCTGGCTCTTCGCTTAGCCTGGAGTCTCTTCCCCTGGGATAACCACAGGGCTTGCTCTCTCACCTGAAAGCCACCTTCTGGGTGAGGCCTTTCCTGACCTCCCCAATTAAAATTCCAATTCCTCCCCAATCCTTTTGATCCCCACTCCCTACTTTATTTCCTTTTTCTTCACAGCACCTGGCACCTCTGACACTCCTTCCCCACCCACCCTCCACCTTCATAATTTTGTAGTTAATTGGTTTTCTTTTCCCACTAGAATATAAACTCAGTGAGGTCAGGAATTTTCCTCTTTTTCCTTGCTGTATCCCTAGTGTCTACAAAACTGTTGGTGCCCAATAAATACTTGTTAATTTGAATTAAAGGATACGTTAACTTCAAATGGCTCAGGGTGGGAGACTGAAGGTGCTGTGGGGAGGGAACCAAAGGTACCAAACTCTTAAATCTTTCATTTCCCAAACTATTTGACTTAGAAACACCCCCCCCCCAACACCTGTAACAGCCCACACTTTGGGACATGGCTTCAAGTGTGGTTTCTCAACCTCAGTGCCAGGGACATTTTTTTGTTTTTTATTCATAAACCATACAATTTATCTAAAGTGTATAATCAGTGGCATTTGGTATACTTACAGAGCTGTGCGTTCAACTCTGTAACCAGTATTAGAGCATTTCCACTACTCCAAAAAAGGGGGGAAAAAAACATTTCCTCAATTATTTGATCTAGACCTCCCCCCGCCCCCCATGAAACCCCTATAAAGAGCCCACGCTTTGGGACATGGCTTCAAGCATGGTCTCTCAACCTCAGTGCCAGTGACATTTCAGGCTGGATAATTCTTTGTTGTGGAGGAATGTCCTGTATACTGTAGGATGTTAAGCAGCATCCCTGGCCTCTATCCACTAGAGGTCCAGTTGAGACAATCAAAAATGCCTCTAGACATTTCAAAATCACCCCCCACACACTCCCTTTGAGAACCACTGACTTAAAGAAACAATTTCTTTATACAGTGCTCCAGCCCCCAAATATTATTTCTACTCTCCGATTTGTTCTTCATCCTAACATGGGCCAGAAATCCACTGGTTAGAGAATCATATGGCTTAGAAGCACCACATTTAAAAACTAGAGGATTAGAAGACCACAGTCAGCTGCACAAAAGCATGTGTGTAAGTCAAGAAATCAGGCTCCTTCTCTTCTGAGATCAGCAGTACGGAGAGTTTACGGGGATACAAGGAGGCGTTCTTTAGTGGGGGCAGAATACTGAGAGGCAGGGATCCCTCCAACCGCCTCCCGAAAGGATGAGGATGAGGAAGATGAAGAAATGAGGGAAAAGGGACCCTTGGAAGCTGGAAGATAAACGTCTTCTTTTCCTTCTTTAGTTTGTGAGCTCTCCTCCTTCCTTCCAAGAGGCATACTGCCTAAGAGTAGGAATTCCGTTCCATTACGGCTTAAGCAGGCTCTGGTGGGTTTCCTTGGCACCCTAACCATCATTTATATCACCGTTTGTAAGGCAAAGCACATTCTGAGTTTTAAACAAATGCCTTACGAATAAACTTTTGGAACAATCCTGATTGTAATTTGGAGGCTGTTATGCCATGTATGCAATGCTGTGGACAAAAGCTGTTCTACAGAAACAGCACCTAAATAAAAAGAAAAACAAGTTCTCCAAAGACAGCCTGGTAGGGGGATTTTAAAAACTTATAAAATAAACAGCATGCTTTCATTTCACTTCAAGTATTCTAGTCATACCTAGCAGTGAGTGCTGTTTTTCCAGAGAAGCAAAATTCTTTTATTTGCTGGCTCTGTGATATGTTTTCCTAACCGGCAACACCAAAGTATTTTTCCCTTAAAATAGTATCAGAATCCAACTGACACATCAGCCTCTGGACATTCTTACACTGAAATGAGATGGTTCTTGCTGTTAACATTAAAACAAAATTCTCTTTCCAAATATAAGAATTTCTAGAGAGACTATATTGGTGCAGAGTCCCACTCTGACAAGATGATGCATGAGTGTGGCTCCTGTACAGCTGTGGATCTGTCTGGAATACCAGGAAGCAATTTCCCTACAGGCAAATAACAAGAGCAATCCTAATTCAAACGCATTCTAGCAGAACTTTGCCCGCTAGTAAAAAGGCCATTACTATTAATAAGTCAAGGGCCTTGGGCTATTACAGTTCATCTCAGGATCCCATTATTGGAATAGATTCTACGCAGGATGGCCCTGACTCCCCAGCCACAAAATACCTTCCCACAAACTTCCTTGGACAATGACCATTTATTCAATTCCTAACATGTCTGGAAAAAACAGGGAATAATTAACCAATATAACAAAGGTCATAATGAAGAGACAGAGAATATACTTTTCAAGGACACGTGAACATTTTTAGAACTGATGAAGTCTCAAGAGACAAAGGTATGGCTAACAAATACTAAAAGGCCAAAGTTGGAGAAATCATATTTTCAGATCATAACAAATATTTGGAAAAACAGAATTAACTAATAGTAAACTAGATAAGAAGGTCTAAAATATTTTATTTTAAAAATCAGGGTTTCAGAAACCAAAATATATTTAAACAATAAGTCTCAATTTACCTGGTACTTACTGAATACCCAAAATTTAAAGATATTTTTAAGTAACATTATTCTTAGAAATTCTCACACCTGCCTCAAAATTTAATTGTTGTATATCAAGCCAATTCACCTTGTTATATCCCCAGGAGAGATAAAATCAGATTGTAAAAGATTTAATTAACCATTCTTATTAAATGGAGCTATCAAATTATCTCTTGAAGTGTTTTATATAAAATCAAAAGCCATTTTTGCATATGTGTGTATCATTGAAAGATTTTTATGAACAGATTATGCTCATGATTGTATATGGTTGGGCCAATTTGGTGTCCCCATAATACCAAGATGAGTAAGAAACCATAAATCATTCCAGTATACAGTTTTCCTCTATCACAAAATAAAATATGGAACATACTTATGAGGCATCATTTCGGTAACATTTAGAATATCCCATCCCTAACATGCCTGAATTTTTCTATGCGTGTAAGCTTAACTTTCACATGGTGTCAAATTTGGGTGGGATTAGGGGGCATAAAGGAACTGAAGGCCACCCAGAAATCAAAACAAAGCTTCACCAGAAACTGGAGACCCTAGAGAAGAGTGAGGATCCACAAGTTTCCCCCATCCAAGGACTCTCTGTGCATCAGAATATTTCCATAGCTTGGCTTTTCACTCTCCTAGGCCTCTCTTCTTTTAGGTTTTACTATAAAAGCCAAGTGTGCAAAGGGAGATAGGAGAAAATTTAAAATATGAACCTATGGCAGGAACTGCAAATCATCCTTCAATCTGTTTTGCACCTTCTGCTATGCCAAAACCTTTAATTTTTGGCTGGGCAAATATCTGCTCAGAATATCCTAGCTTCCCGTAAAACCAGGAGTGGCCACAGACCATGCTCTTTCCTGTGAGACCTGAGTGGAAATACATGTGTATTTGTGGCCTGTGCGTGGCCTGCCCCTTCCTGCTCCTGGGACGCAGTCTCGGAAGGAGTCGTCCTGAGCCTGTCAGGTGGTGCCAGTACCCTGGATGGTGGAGCAAAGGCGAGAAGGATTCTGGGCCACCCAAGTTGCGGAGCAGAGCTGCCACACCAATCTGGGACTTCCAATTGAGAGTGATAAAATCCTACCTCGTTTAAGCCACTCTTTTTCTGGTACCTGTCACATACCATCAAACTCATATCCTCGATAATAAAGAGGGTCTGAAAGCAAATGCTTCAGAGAAGTAATGATAATAGACATAAGGTTCTTTGGTTTTCTTCAATCTTCTCTTCAATGTTTGAAGAAATTAATCCTATCTCATACTCCAGGGTGCTGAATACAGGCATCAAAAAAAAAGCCTTGAAGAAACTGATGGAAAGCCCATTCTTACAGCTATGAGGAGCACCAACAACAAAGCAATGGAAGGTGCTAAACAAATAACATGGCCCAGGGCAGTGAGCTTTGGGGCTGACTTTCCCATCGGACCTCTATATGTCTGTGGTGCTATTTGGCAAATGGGCAATTAAGGAAGGGGGGAAACCTCCAAAAGAAAAAATCATAAGTCATGATCTTCTGCAAGTCTTTGGGTTTCCTTTCTCTGCTTTGTAAAATGAGAATAGTTGTCTTGGTAGTTGTCTTTTTTTTTTTTTTTTCCCCATCTCTCTTTTTTTTAAGGACATGAACCCCTTCCAAAAGCCCAATGTATAAAAGGTGATCTGGTTGAAATACCAATAACTGTAATAATATAGCAGTACCCAAAGGCAGTGAGCACTTCCTGAGTGCAGGGCACTGTGCAAAATGCCCACCTGTATCATCTCACTTAAGCCTCAAAAGATATCTAAAATGATATGACTGTTGATGCCATGTTATACCTACACCCGAGGCCCTAAATTCCGACCATGATTAATTGATAAGATTGATCGCAAAGCATAAATAAAAATTCTCTGGTCAGCCATCCAAGAGTTTCATGAAGACTGATAGCTGAGAAAAAAATTAGATCTGACAACCTTTTGTTTCTATAACTTAAATTCAGCCAACAGTTTGAAAAGTAGGAAATGATACCAATTTGACCATCTTATAGAATTATATTATGGATGAAAAGGGAATTTCTCCAAAAACTCTACAGGGCAGGAGATTTATGGTAACAGATTTTTTTTTTTTAAAGATTTTATTTATTTATTCATTTATCCCCCCCTTGCTGCTTGTTCTCATTGGTCCTGGGACTGAAGATGATTGCATCCCAGGAATAATTTGGCATTGCCTCGGCAAGGCTTACTGAATGACAGCACCTGTAAAGGCTTGGTCATTTAATTCCTCCCCTGACCACCACAAAAAAATGTTTTGGATTAATGATGACCCCTGATGCATCTAATGGTGACTAGTTTCATTGTTCTTTCATGCTTTCTTGAGAGGAAGAGATGGGGTGGAGGATGCAGCCAACAGGAAAGAATGGGCAGGGTCAGTAAAAGCCACCAGAATTCATCTTGTTTGTAGTGCTAGGAAAAAGTCTGAGAAGTGCTGTTTTAGAAAACATGACAGACACGTCCCTTCATTCGGCTTTTCCCTTCTTTTGCTCCTGTCTTCTCTTGGTATGCTTTCAAGAAATCACAGGAAGAAGAAGTTGGTGCCTCATTCTGACCAAAGTAAAACAATGAGACTCTAGGACCAAAGAACTGACCCCACTGCTAACCACTTGAGGTGAGAGGGAAGCAACAGTCAGCTCTGAGACATCTTCAACTCATGGAATGTTTAGAGAATGTCCTGGGGCCACAAAGTGCTGTGATTTGAAATTTGAAAGGAAAAAAAAAATGGACGAGAGCAGCTCCCACCCCTGAGGAACCCCTATAAAGGGCTAGACAGCACCCCCACCAGTGTCGCTTCTTAGAGGACAGTGTGAACTCCGTCCCTTAAGGGGCACCCTCTGCAGGAGGGGTCCAGGTTTCCCCGGCTGGTACTTCACCAAGATCTCAAAAACAGAGACTTAACCAGTGGCAAATACAACTCTATCCACATGCTATTATGTGACTATAAAAAGTTTTTTTAAGTTTTTCTTAAGAGCTTTTCATGGGGACATAACACTGCTAGAAAGTTAAAAAAAAAAAAAAAAAAAAAAAAAAAAAAAACAGGATATAGAATTTTTATATACTGTGATCTCAACTGTATAAATACATACATGGGAAAATCTAGAAGAAAATATATTATTGCAAAATAGTACCAAAAGAAATTTTTTCTTCATGTTAAGAGTAGGAGGAGCACTGTTTATCTTCTTTATGGTTTTCTAAATTTCCCAAATTTTCTACAATAAGCAATTATTAGAGAAACATTTTTTCCTATAATAAAAGGATAGGTGAGGAGAAAAGCTTGGTTATGATAGAAATAACCAGACTTCTAACTAATCTATTTTTCGACATCGAATACAGTGAGACAAAATTGTATTAGAGGTTCAGTTTATTTGTTCCAAGCCATTTTTTTGAAAAGGAGGTACCAAGAATCGAACCGAAGACCTCATTACATGGGAAAGAGGCACTCAACCACTGAGCTATATCCTCTCCAATGAAAGTTGTTTTTTTCTGTTGTTTGTTTTGTTTATAGGAGGTATAGGACCAAACCTGGGACCTCATACATGGATGGGAAGCAGACGCTCAACCACTTGAGCTACATCTGCTCCCCTAAGCTAATTCTTTTATTTTTATTTTTATTTTTTTAAAGATTTTATTTATTTATTCATTTATCCCCCCCTTGCTGCTTGTGCTCGCTGGGTCAGCTAACCACGCTGTGCGGGTAGGCTTGCCTTCACCAAGAGGCCCCGGGAACCGAACCCGGGGCCTCCCATATAGTAAACGGGAGCCCTACTGATTGAGCCACAGCCGCTTCCCAGCTAATTCTTTTAGATTATGATTTTCTTAGAGCAGAAACTTCCTCAACTTAAGAGGACATACATCTTATTAGGGGGTATGTTAGCCAATCATATTGCACTAGGTACTTGTTGTTTGACTTTAAAGTAATGACAATATACTTCAAAAGCAAGCAAAATAACTGTATGCAACCAAAATTACTATTTCCCTCAAGAGTGTCACTTAAGGAAACTATTCATTCCTCTACTGGTATTGCCATTTCTCAAAATATTTTTGGAACTCTCTGTAGCATTGCTCAAGAAAATTGTTCTGTGACTCCAATCATTTTCTATTCTGTTTTTTACCAAAAATGATTTTACCAGTTGGAAACACACCTCATTTACCACACTTGACTTCAAGTGGTTCTTGGTTTGCCCTAAAAAAACAAACCGATTTTTCAAAGGATAAAGATTCGCAAAAACTGAAAATGTTTTTAAAAAACAAAAGAAAGTGCCACAGACTTTTAAAACAATTCCGAAACACAAGTTTTCCAGCGGTATTTTGAATAATAACAGCATTCATGGAATACCTGGCTGGCCACTCAAGATGACTACTTTGAGGATGTCAAAGTGTTTTGGGGAGAGAGGGAGCTCCTTTGTGGATTAATGAAAAGCCTAGATAAAGACTTAAGAGATAGACTGATGTCATATTCCAGAATTAACTAACATAAACCTATTAGTGGCTAAAGACTTCCAAGTGCTATAGAGAACAGAAAAGCCATTGGTAGCTGCTTTGGTCCTTTGGGATGCCCAGCAGTAGCAGGATCCCAGGCTGGAAATCTCCCTCCTTCCGTTTACCTTGCTCATTTGTCAACAATGGTTGCACATTAGAACCACCTGGGGAGCTTTAAAAAAAAAATACCAATGATTGGCTACCTCCAGGCCAACAGGATCTGAATCTCAGGGATTACAGCCCGAGTGTATGAATGTGTAGCATTTATTCTTTTCTTTTGTCCTTTCATTTTCTCTTTCTTTCCTTTTTCCTTCTTCTCTTCCTTCCTTCTTCCCTTCCTCCCTAACCTGGCTATTTTTCTCCCTTTCTTTCCTTCAGTTCCCCAAGTGATGCAGATGCACTGAAACACAGTGAAGGCTGAGAACCAGGGCAGCTGGTACAGATGAGGAACTTGGCTTCTGTCCATAGACCCACCCCAACTAATGGATGAGATGAGCTCTTAAATAACTCACTCCATCTGTCATTTTGTCACCTCACACCATCATTCATAAAAACAAAAGTTAGGGAACGTTGTTTGATCCACACATGTAATCTTCGAAAGTAATATTAAAATTGGGGATATGAAGCATACAGATTTTAGTTTATTAACCACATATAAGATGAAAACATACTTGAAAAAGTAGACAAATGCATGAAACCCTGTCAGAGCTTCATCATTAGTGCTGATCCTGTTTTATTCTTTTGGCTTCTCTATAGTTTCTAAATTTTCCACAATGGATATGTGCCACATTGATGATACTTACTCTCATGCTGGCCTGTTGACTTAAGACATAAAACCACATACCAGCTGCGTCTTGGGCTGTCACATCCACACCATGTGTAACCATGACCCTGAGGCATTCCACATGTCCTTTGGCAGCAGCAAGATGAAAACTGGAAAAAGAGGTAAACACAATCACCTTAAGATTTCCACTCTTTGGAGTTGGTCTCTGACGATGTTTTTTTTGCCTGGTATTATCACACTGACAAAGCCTCTTCATGTGAGCTTCCCTGACTTAAGCTGCACAAGCACCTAATGACTAGGTAATACTATCAACCTCATTTTAAAGATGAGGACACTGAGGCTTAGCGTGGCCCAGAAATGTGCTCATTGATACCTTTTCTTAAGTGATGAAGCAGGAACTTGATCTTAAGTCTTCCCACCCAGAGACCAGGCTTGAAAGAAGTAGGCAGATTTATTTGTCTCTTTAAAAAAGAGTGATAGAGTCCCAACTAGGCTCAATTACTAAATAATAAATACTTTATCAACTTTTTCTGTTGCCTAGTACTTTCACCAAAACCATTGGCTTTAAGTAATATACTCTATAAAGAGAAACTTGTCTAACTCAAAGTGCAACATCAATGCCAAACCCACTGTTGTGTTGTAGCTGAGTAACAACAGTTGCACCCAACAACTCTGAAGCATCTTACTACGCACCTTTATACATTATCTCTTTTTGTTCTCATAACAGCCCTTTGAAGGGATCCTACTATTCTCTCCATCAGATGGCTAGTGTCTACAGTCACTCAGTTTCAAAGAGCATTAAATAAAGTCCACAATTAGACTCCAGACCCAATGGGACTTGGGCATACAAACCATGCTCAGCATGTTTAGACTGGTCATTAAAAGAAGGGCTGACATCCAAAGGCCATTCCAATCATCCCTGCCAGCCCCAGGAGCAAGGGTACTTCTGTGGGCAGAAGGAAAGCACAAGACCACTGGGCAATCAAGCCTGGAGGCTACGATGGCCAAAACCTAGGGGAGATCTTTGCCAGGGAGAACTGACCTATTCTCTGTCTTCTTTTGAGCAAAAGGTTAATGAGCTTTCCAGTTCTCCTGCCTCAGTTCTATTTTGGGGAGTTGCTCTCCACGGATATTTCCCATGCAGCATCTTAGTGTCTGTACTCATCTTAATGTCCGGCAATATTTTCTCAGCAGGTAGGATTCATACACATCTAACAAATGCCAGGGCTAGGATTCAAACCCAAGTCGGTCTGACTCCAGATCTCTGGTCTTAATAACTCAGCTTCAGTGAAGGTAGACAGAGTTTTGGATTATCAAATAAGGATTTTGTAATTCTGGTTGCAAATCTGCCATAATTTAGCTGTGTGTCCTAGGGAGGTTAGTATAACCTCTCTGAGCCTAAATTTCCTCCATTGTAAAGTATGCAGATTAAATCAGACGATTTCCAATGCTACCTCCAGCTCTAACATTCTATTATTTTAGCCTATCTGGCTCTGATCACACCAACTGTCTCTGCATCTGCAAAGCAATTCATGTGAAATGTCTCCTTAGAGTCAAAACTTAATTTTTAGGTGATTTCACATTACGGCAAAACTTTGATCTTAGGGAATGACAAGGGAATCAAGTGACTTGGGAATGTGGTGACAATGAAATGGAATTCCTGATTAAATACAGCTTAACCAAAAGTACAATAATGCCTCCATTTTTCAGTACAGCGGAGTAATAATGTTACAGTCAGTAAAGTTCACTTTGAAGCAGTGGAATTTATATTTCTGATCTTCGTTTCTAAAATGTCCCCAGTCTTCGTAGCAGTATGCATAACACAATCTAATTGTTCTTGAGGATTTGGAGTCACTATCGAGAGCACTATTGACTGAACTCTGCTTTGAGGAATACTACTCTAAATGTCCCCAGATTACTACGCCCTAATATTTATACTCTTCTTGATGTCTACATGTTTGCTTCTAAGCTGTTTACTCCACTATCTCCTATGACTAAGGGAGAACTGAATCAAAACTATCTAGGCAAGAGGACAGCCACATGCCATCACAGATAAGAGTGCCAGGCTTAGTGATTAGTACACACACACACACACACATATGTATATTTGAATTTTTGGTTGAAATATATGTAAAGAAAACTACACGCATCATAACTGTACAGCTTAATTTTCATAAATAGAACATGCTCGTTTTACCTTCACACTAATCAAGAAACAGAACATAGCCAAAAACCCAAAATTCCTTCTTGTATCTTCTGCTAGAACCCCGGAAGCTCACCTTGCACCCCGTCCAGTCATTAAATGTCCCGCCCCTTGTGACACCCATATTTTTTCTCCTCTGAGGCTTCTCTTACCTCTGGATTGCGTACTTTATCTAAGCGCAGATGAAACTGCAGACACATTTGACAATGAAGCATTATTGTAGGCCACGACTGTACTTAGATAATTGCTGTCTGAAGAACATAGGGTGATAATCTATGGATGATTTGGGGGTTTCGGGATCATTATTAGAAGGATCAGTGATCATTACAGGGCAGGAGAGGTGCAGTGTTAGGAAGTGGACTCAATTTCCAATCCTATCTTACACCAATGCTTTTTTTTTTCTTTATAATGAGTTTTCATATCCTACCCTATTATTAACACCTTGCATTAGTGTAATACATTTGCTACATTTCCATAATTAGCACCATTAACGATAGTCCATTGTTTACTCAATGAGTTACTGTGTTGTAGAGTTGTATGGATATATATATATATATATATATATAATTTTTATTCAAGTAACATACATACAACCTAAAATTTTCCATTTTAATTACAATCAAATATATATTTCACAATCAAATAAAATTACCCCTTTTAATTACAATCAAATATATTCACAATATTTTGCTACCATTACCACCATCCATTACCAAAATGTTTCCATTATTCCAAATAGAAATTCTGTATAATTTAAGCATTAACTCCCCATTCCCTAGCCCCACCCTGGTCTCTGGTAACCTATATTCCAGTTTCTGACTCTGTGAATTTGCTTATTCTAATAATTTCATGTCAGTGAGATCATTCAATATTTGTCCTTTTTGCGTCTGGCTTATTTCACTCAACACAATGTCTTCAAGGTCGATCCATGCTGTCATATGTATCAGAACTTCACTCTTTTTCACGCCTGAGTAATATTCCACTGTGTGTATATACCACATTTTCTTCATTCATTGGTTGCTGGACACTTGGGTTGCTTCCATCTTTTGGTAATTATGAATAATGCTACTATGAACATTACTGTGCAATTATCTGAATACCTGCTTTCAATCCTTCGGGGTATAAACCTAGAAGGGCATTGCTGGGTCATATGGTAATTCTGTATTTAACTTTCTGAGGAACCACCAAACCGTCTTCCACAGTGGCTGTACCATTTTACATTCCCACCAGCAATGAATGCATGTTCCTATTTCTCCGTATCTTCCCCAACACTTGTAATTTTCCTTTTTTTTTTTTTTACGGTAGCTGTTTTAGTAGGTAGGAAATGGTATATTGTTAGTTGAATTTCCCTAATGGCTAATGATGTTGAACACCTTCTCATGTGCTTTTTGGCCATTTGTATATCCTTTTTTTGGAAAAATGTATATCCAAGTCTTTTGCCCATTTTTAAATTGGGTTGTATGTCTTTTTTTTTTTTTTTTTTTTTTAATTTTTTTTTTAAGGATTTATTTATTTATTTCACCCATTTTTACCGTCCCCCCTCCCGGTTTTGCTGTTTCTGTGTCCATTCACTGGGCAACTCTCTGTGTCCGTTTCCTGCCCTCTCTTCTCATCCTTCTCCTGTCTTCACTGGGATTCGAGCCTCAGAATCTCCGATGGGGGAGAAAGGCGTCCTACCACCTGCACCACCTTAGTTCCTGGTTTTTCGGCGCATCTCATCTTGGCTCTCCCTTGTGTCAGTCTCCTGTTATGTCATCATCTTGCTGCGTGGCTCATGGGGCCTGGCAGCGCACCCACGCGCAGGACCTGGTAGCCCCACGCGCCTTCTATATTTCTTTTTAAAATTTTTACCAGGAGGTTCTGGGGATCAAATCCAGGTCCCTCCATATGGGAGACGGATGCCCAACCACCTGAGCCGCATCTGTCCCCCTGCTTTATCACTTAAGGTTGACCAAAGATACCCAAAGTTATAGTCTTTTCCCCTACAGGATGGTCATATAATAAATCAGGCTTAGTTTATCACCAACATTCTAAAAACCAGACCTAGGGAGAAAAACTAGGTCTAGGGACACATGCATGGTTTCTAATATAGCTATTGTTTAGCCTACCCTGATTATCACAAAATCAGGTCAGCGAGAATGGGTTGTATGTCTTTTTGTTGTTAAGTTGTAGGACTTCTACATATATTCTGGATATTAAACCTTTATTGGATATGTGGTTTCCAGATATTTTCTCCCATTCTGTAGGTTGTCATTATTCTTTCATGATTAAGTCCTTTGAGACACAAACATTTTTAATTTTGATGAGGAACCATTTTTCTAATTTCTTCTTTTGTTGCTTGTGTTTTGGGCATAAAGTCTAAGAAACCATTACCTAGCACAAGGTCCTAACAATGCTGCCTTATGTTTTTTACTAGGAGTTTTAGTTCTGGTTCTTATATTTAGGTCTTTAATCCATTTTGAGTTGAGTTTGATCCAATTTTGTACATGGTATTCTTTTGCATATGGACATATCATTTTCTCAGCACCATTTTTTGGAAGAGACTATTCTTTCCCAATTGAGTGGACTTGACACCCTTGTCAAAAATCAGTGGGCCATAAACATGAGGGTTGATTTCTGAACTCTCAATTCAATTTCATAGATCTTATGTCTGACCTTGTGCCTGTTGTGATCACCAGGGCTTTGTAATAAGTTTTAAGATCAGGAAGTATATAAGTCCTCCAACTTTATTCCCGTTTTTCAGCATGGCTTTGGCTATTCAAGGTCCTTACCCTTCCATATGAATTTGATAATTATCTTTTCCATTTCTGCAAAGAAGGCTGTTGGGATTTTGAGACTATGTTGAATCTCTAAATCTCTTTGCATAGAAATGGTATCTTAACAATATTTACTCTTCCAATCCATGAACATGGAATGTCTTTCCATTTATTTAGGTCTTCTTTGATTCATTTTTGCAATGTTTTGTAGTTTTCTGTGTACAAGTCCTTTGCCTCCTTGGTTAGATTTACTCCTAGGTATTTAATTCTCTAAATTGCTATTGTAAATGGAATTTTTTTTCTTGATTTCCTCTTCTAATTGCTCATTGCTTGTATATATAAACACTGATGATTTTGGGGTATTTAACTTGTACCCTGCCACTTTGTAGAATTAATTTATTAACTCTAGCTTTGGTGTGAGTTTTTCAGGATTTTCTTTATATAGTATCATGCCAACTGAAAATAGGGAAAGTTTACTTCTTCCTTTCCAATTTGGATGCCTTTTATTTCTTTTTCTTACCTAATTGCTTTGGCTAGAACTTCCAGTACAATGTTGAATAACAGTGGTGACAGTGGGCATCCTTGTTTTATTCATGATCTTGGAGAGAAGGCTTTCATCCTTTCACCATTAAGTAGGATATCAACTATGGGTTTTTATTGTATGCCCTTTATCATGCTGAAGACATTTCCTTCTATCTTAAGAGATACTGGGCTGTAATTTTCCTTTCTTGTGTTATCTTTATTAGGCTTTGGTATGGATTGTGGGAAGATTGCAGAGTAGGAAGCTTTAGGAAATCAGTCCCTCCACCAAAACAACTACTGAACAGGCAGGAACTGTCTGATTCAACTATTTTGGTTTTGTCTTTTTTGTCTTTATTTTTCTTTGATTCAACTATTTTGAAACTTCAGGGTCTAGCAGAACACTGTGTAGCATCCAGGGATGAGCAGGAAGAGGAAGCTGGTAAATCAAGGTAAATATCAGTGAATTGTGCTGTCTGGGCAGTGGCAACTGTAGACTATCCCCCAGCCTTGGGGCTGGAAGCAGTAAGGTAATCTACCCCAGCCCCTGGTGCAGCGTGCTGCACATTAAAAAGGAAGAAAGTTTTCAAACAGAGATCTAACCTCACAACTAAAGGATCTAGAAAAAGAGTAAACTAAACCCAAAGTGAGCAGAAGGAAGGAAATAGCAAAGGATTAGAGCAGAGAGAAATGAAATAGAGAATATCAAAATAATAGAATCGATAAAACCAAAAGTTGAAAAAGAAAAAAAAAAGTTTGAAAAGATCAATAAAATTGACAAGCCTTTAGCTAGACTGACAATGAAAAAAGAGGACACAAATAACTAAAATCAGAAATGAAAAGGGGGACATTACTCTCGACCCCATGAAAATCAAAAGGACTATAAGAGGATACTATGAATAACTGTACACCAACAAATTAGACAATATGGATGAAATGGACAAATTCCTAGAAACACACAAACCACCTATACTGACCCAAAAGGAAACCAATGATCTTAACAAACCAGTAACTAGTAAAGAGATTGAATCAGTGATCAAAAATTTCCCAAGATAGAAAAGCCAGGACTAAATGGTTTCACATGGGAACTTTACCAAACATTCCAAGAAGAATTAACACCTATCCTGCTTAACCTCTTCCAAAAACTTGAAGAGGAGGGAATACTTCCCTCCTCTTCTATCCATATCGGATGGAGAGTCCCCTGATCCCAGTTTTTCTTCTCTTTGTCTTATTCTTTCTCACCCGCAGCACCGTTTTCATGGACCCAGGTCCTGACTGGCACCTGACCGGCAACATATGTCAGTGTTGCGGATCAGGACCTGGGTCCGTGAAAACGGTGCTGCGGGTGAGAAAGAAAGAATAAGACAAGAAGAGAAACTGGGATCAGGGGACTCTCCGTCCGATATGGATATTCATTTTTAAAAATGAAATCCTTAATATAAAACTAAATTGATATCTTTGATGCCTGTAAAACATTTTATTGAAGAATCCAGTTGAGGTTTCAATCCACATACTTTAATAATGTGTGTGTATGTGTGTATGGGGGGGTGCTATTTTATCCTGCTTCTCCCATTAGATTTTAGTTGATAGGTTAACTTTTTCCTCTATTCTGGGAACTCCCCAACTATTTTCCTACAGGATGCCTGTGCCCCACTGGAAAAACAGAATAATGATACTCTTTTCCCAATTTATAATTTTCCCCTTGTATATTTTACCTAACACATCAGGACTTACTGTTGTTATATATAAAATGAACAAAGTACAAGCAAATTAAAAATGGATTAGCATAGAAAAAGCTGATTTAGCACAGATTTTCATGCTTGTAATTTTACACTCCATATATCTAATGTCAAGTCTTTAGCTAGTAAAAGCATTCTTAATTCATTTAATTTAATTAAATATTTCAATATTTCAAAGTGTTTCTCAAAGAAGACTCTAATTTCCAGTTGTTTGTTACATTCTGAAGCCACAGAAAAGCAGCTGCTTGACTTTCTAAGACACAATGGTAAAGATGGAAAGCAGGAAAGGGAAGAGTGTATCATTTTAGGCATTAGTTTCTGATTCATTTTTCCAGATAGACAAAGAATTCCACTATGCATCATCATTCTTTCTCCTTGACTTTGCATTTCTGGGAAAATGGGAGCAAAGCCAAGAAACTATTTAAAATCTTCTCTTGGGAATATTTACTAATGTTTGCCCTCTCCAGATTCCCTCCTCAACTTCTCACCTGGTTCTGTGGCCGGGGACCTCTAATGGACTGCCTCCATGGGATGACTTGCCTTTTGGCTTCTGGTGGGATTTGGCCAATGGGAGACACTTAGAAGAGACAAGAGGAGAGTCGGGGCATTATCCCCTAGGCTCCCTCCCTCAAAAGGCCACAGCTCTGTAGGCAGGCTCTGTCAAGGCTACAGCCTTAAGTCAATCTGGGTTTTGGTAATTGCTCCAGGACCACCACTTGGCCCTGCAGGTCGAGGGTAGAAATAGCTTCCCACTATTGCTAGCCTAAGGATGCTTTCCCAAGCTTGCTGGTTTCCCTTAACCCTGCACACATTTGAAAATAATTCCCTTCTTTTATCAAGGATCCAGTTGGGGGGTGCTATCTGTATATTGCTAGGACCTTAAATGACACCAGTGTTAGGGAGTTTGTGTATTAGCACCCACCAAGATAACTGTTAAGTGCCAGTGGATATTATTTAATTAAATATTTGTAAAAGCAAATTCACACATTTTAAATAAATGTTTCAACTGCACATATAACAGTGTTGCTTATTTAAGATATTTGAATGTTTTGACCAAAATGCTTCAATGGAAGAATGTGCCATATAACTTTAATTACATGAAATGTAAGTTTCATGACATGGTCTAAGGCCACAGGGGGGATCAGCTTAAAACAGTTCAAGAATACAACTCTCCAAAGAAAAGAAAAAGAGCTGACGTCAATGAGAAGCAGCATTCAAGGTAGAAGCCCCATTATGCAATAGAAAAATGCTAAAATTCAGATTTTAAACCGTGGATTGGATCTTGAGAGAAAAAGCAATACCCCATTCACAACACATGCGCATGCATGTGTGGGTACAACAACAAAACCAGCACATATATTACCCGCCCATTTGTCCCTGAAATTTGCAAAACATAATTAGGACTCTGAACATTTAAGTTTGTATCAGTTCCTGAGCTCTCCCCCCAGGCTGAGGTTTTATTTCATTCTACTTGATGTGAACTCTGAAAGAGTTACTTAATTTGATCAGTATTACTGATAGATTACTTGCATAAAGTACATGCTACAACTGCCATCTAAAATTTGGAAAGTCTTTATAAGTTCTATGCACATGCCCTATAGAATAGCAAGGGTTCTTTAGTATTGAATTAGAAGTAAAAGAAGATGCTCTGCTGGCTAGATTTAGAAAAAGAAAATATAAAACTGAAAAGAATAACCATCAAGAGTTCTGCTATCTATCAGTATTCTGATTAACTCTTTAAGATAGCCCAACCTTTCATCCAATAATGTATCATTGCTACAGATTTTTTTTTTTTTTTTTTTGGAGGTACCAGGAATTGAACCCAGGACCTCGTACATGGGAAGCAGGTACTCAATCACTGGGCTACATCTGCTCCCCAAATGAAAGTTGGTTTTTCCATTTGCTTGTTTGTTTGTTTTTAGGAGGTACCAGGGATTGAATCCTGGACCTTGTACTTGGGAAGCAGGCGCTCAACCACTAAGCTACATCTACTCCCCACCACAGAATTTTAGTTAAAAAAAACATTTTACTATTTAACTTGGGACATAGTGTCTATAACCTGAAAGAGTTTACTAAATCAGTTACCACATAAAAGAAAACCAAAATGGTGATTGTACTGGTTTCATTTTGTCTCTGTTTTTATGGAGGGTGTGAAAATTAAGAATAAATAAGAGACAAATTCAACCAAGAAGTGATTTTGTCAGCAACCCCCTAACAACATTTCCTTTATATTATGGTTGCACTTATCTGTTCAATCCATATATCTTACAATTGAATAACCAACAAATTACCAACAAAAAGGGTTGGACCATTTTGTTTATTCTCCTCTGAAAGAAAGCTGCAAGAAAATAGGAGCTCTCCTTCTTTCTCTCTCATTCCCCCTGCCTCTATACCTAGAAGAAGCTACTAATCAAGAACAGAGGAAAGTCCATTGTGACAGAAGGTCATGGTGGGGAAATTACAGTGTCTTTATTTCTTCTGTATATTTAATTTGGATATCCACTAATTTCAAAGCTTTACTTCGGGAAATCTGGTCCTTATTCTTAAATCCATGATTTTAGAAAATTAAACAAAGCTTCCAACATTATAACTTTAGGAAACTTTAGAGGAGAGACAAAATCATGTTGTCAGATGAGGAAGTGTAACAAGAAGCGAGATATTGGAGGTAATACATGTAGTCTTTAAAGGCTCAGGAGAGTCAGTGAGTTTGAACTCGTGCTTTGCCATTTATTAGGGTGTGATCTTGGGCAAGTTACTGAACTCTTTGTGCCTCAGTTTCCACATCTGTAAAATGGGCTGTTGTGAGGAATAAATGAGTTATGTTTAAAGCACTTGATGAAATATGAAGCAGTTAATAAACATTAAAAAATGCCATCAATTATTATAGTCTAACCAACACAAGGCAAGGCACAGACATGCTGCTTACTATAAAAGGAAGTATCTTGATATTCAGAAAAGATAGGCTAGCAGAAGTTAAATCAGAACTACCACTGATTTAAAAATGAAGCAAGCAAGAAAGAGTGGAATAAAAGCTATGTGCATTTCCACTGAATGGAAACTTGTGAACAAAGTTGTAGAGCAGGGGTTCTTAACCAGGGGCCCATAGACCCCCAAGGGGTCATGAGCTTGAATTGAAAAAAATCAACTTATTATCTTTATTTTCTCTGACCTCCGATGTTGAGTGTCATAAAACTATCTGCTGCTATATTCTGAGAAGTCAGTGGTTTTCCCCTGACTGGCAAAGGGGTCCGTGGAACAAAAAAAGATTAAGAACCCCTGTTGTAGAACATGGTTGCCAAGACCAGCCTTGTCTAAAGTTCACTCTTGAGCTGTTCATATTCAGGTACTTCTCATGGGAGTGATGATCCCCAAAGCAGGGTTTGGCAACAGCAAGCCATTAATATTTAGTCTCTGAATGTGACCCAGAAGCAGAGTCAACTTTTAAGGAGATACTCAAGTGGAAAGCTGGGTTTTGCTAAGTGGAAAAACACAACTTATTAGTGACGGAACCTGCATTTGTAGATGACAGTGAGGAGATTTTCTTTCTTTTGCAGTGACTGATCAATGTAGGTATCCTCAATGGTGTCAGTCCAAGTGACAGATGGGCAGGGGGCCACCCCTCTCTGCATGGCGGATGGGCATCTGGAGGGTTAGGACAAGCTTGGAGAGCAGCTGGTGCCCTCTGATGGCATGTGTCCTGAGCAGCTGGCTTAAAGAAGCCATGCCTAGATAAAGAGAGTTTGCAGGTGGTTTTGATAGTTGTATAGGTGCATTTTTTAGATGTACTGCTATTGCTGCCACTAAACATAGTCATTCACTCACATGTTTACTGTGACTTTAGTGTTTCTTTATATCTAAGACATTCAGACCCTGTTCTGAATACAGAGGAAACCATGGAGAATAAAACTAGGCCCCTGCCCTCATGAAGCCCATCTTTTAGTAGACAGACTAAAGATTAACCAGAAGTAGTTCTAACCGGGGGTGATTTTGCCCCCCGACCCCCACCCCTCCGGGGACAGGTGGCAACGCCTAGAGAAATTTTTTGATTGCTGTCTCATGGTGGGTGGTGCTACTGGCATCTAGTGAGTAGAGGTAAATGTATAACCCTGAAATATGATTCTTTCAAACAAATTAAGTGAAGACTGAGAAACAACACGAACAAATTTTAATTTTTTCATTGAGATATAATTCACATACCTTACAATTCAACATTTAAAAATGGACAATTCAGTGGGTTCTAGTACACTCAAAGTTGTTCAACCAACACCATGAACCAGTTTCTAAAACCTTGTACCCATTAAGGCAACCCCCATTCCCTTGTCCCTCCAAGTCCCTGGCAACCATTAATCTACCTTTTGTCTTTATGGATTTGTAGGTTCTAGACATTTCATAAAAACGGAACCATATGATATGTGGCCTTTTGTGCCTACCTTCTTTAACTTAGCATAAGTTAAAGGCTCATCCCTATCTTAGCACGTATCAGTACTTCATTCCTTTTTATGGTTGAATAATATGCCCCTGTATGGAAATACCATATTTTGCTTATCCATTCATCTGTTGATGCTACTTTTTGGTTATTATGAACAATGCTGCTATGAACATTCATGTATAAGCATCTGTGTGATACATGTTTTCATTTCTTTTTGGGTGTATACCTAGGAGTGGGATTGCTAGGTCATATGGTAACTATTTTTACCTTTCTGAGGAACTGTTAAATTGTTTTCCACGGTGGCTGTACCATTTTACATCCCCATCAACTTATGAGGATTCCTCTACATTTTTTTTCAACACTAATTACAGTCTGGCAAATTTTAATTTAAGAGAAGAAAAATTTAATTACAACCTCAAATTTCAGAGGAGAAACATTTGAGTCTTTCTTAATGAGCCCTTTGAGGTAGTTACCTAACTTAATTATCAACTAAAATTTCCCCCTGAAGGCCTATAAAACAGTGGATGCACAACAAATGAAGAACATCCTTCCCTTTATCTGTACATGGGCTTTTATGTCTAATTTTTAAAATGTGGCCTTTCCTTTTAAAGATAAGAAACGTCATTTAAGAGTCTATATAACAATATAGTTTATGAGAAATTTTGTTCACTTATTTCTTCATTTAGATAAGCCAAGAATTCAGTATAAGTGGGGGGCATATCAAATCCTTTTATCTGGTCCTCAAACCCCCAGCCCAGTGACAGGGACACTCATCAATGCCAAGTAGCAAGGTGGCTGTCTAGTTCTGGTGCAGCTGACATGGCAGTACTTTAACAGTCCTAAGCCTTGGCTACTCAAAGTGTGGTCCACGGGCCAACAGCATCAGCATCTCCTGGGAACGTGTTAGAAATGTAGATTCCCAGGCCCCACCCAGATCGACTGAAAGCCACAGTTTACAAGATCCCCAGCTGATTCATGCGCCCATTAAAGTTTGAGAAGTTCTTCTCTAAAGGAGGGACAAGTTAAAGACCTCACAGCATCATTTTTACCAAGGTACCTTTGTTTCAGAAGTTCTTTTGAAAACATAATCTCCAAAGCCTTAAAGACAATTTCATGGATTTGTTCCCCAGAAAAAAGGAATCTGCTGTTTTATGTTTCATGACAATAGGAAATGTTTAGCTCTGCTTATAAAAAGCTGGGGCTCTTCAACAGAGCTGTAACTAAGGGAGCAAATAGAGCAGCCTCAAGATTTACATAAAATTACTTTGATCCTTTTGCTGCTTATTGATATTTGGAACTTCCTTGCTTTTGTCACTTGGAAAGTTCCCAAGGTTTCTGTGTCTAAGAGTTTTGTAGATCTCTCTCCCTTTTATTCCCCCCCACTCTCCCCCAGAAGAGAAGGTCAATTTGCTGATGTCCCCAGTAACCTCACAACAGCTAAGTGGAGAGAGTGAGGAGCGGCTGCTGGCGGGGGCCGCTAAGAGTCTTGGGTACCAAGGCAGGGCCTGTGGTCTGCTGCCTCCCCGTTGCTGTGTGACTGTGGTTGAGGCATTTAACTTTAGTTCCTTCTTCTCTAAACAAAGGACATCAGAGTTTTTGAGGCAATTAAACAATACCACCATCAATAATAACATTGGCAGCTTATCTACTGAAATACTACACACTAGGTGCATTTCATGTTTTTCATCTCTTCGTAACCATCCTAAGGGGGGTCTATTATCATTCCCATTTTACACAGGAAGAAACTAAGGCACAGAGACATTTAGTAATATGCCCAAAGTCCCAGAATTAACAAGTAGTGGGGCCCAGATTCTAACCTAGGTACTTGGCCTCCAAAGCTGGCTCCTCACCACCATGCTTGTTTGTTAAATCACTGCAAATTGTGAAACACCATACTAGTGAAATATAACTTACTGGTAATGCTGCTCTTTAAAAAAAAAAAACACAAAGTTTAAACTAAAAAACTGCAAGTATTTAGCAAAAACAAACAAACATAGGCTTCTCACTGGGGCAGAGTCCACGTTGCTAGGGCTCACAAACTCATGGGAATGTAATTCAAGCACTGAAGAAAACAGAGCCCACAATGGAGGTTTCATTTCCTATAAGGCCACTCAGCAAGTTGTACAAACTTTCCCTAAATAAATACCTCAGGACAAGGCTAGGAGATTCCTCAAGGCTCTTAACCCAAAGGAGACTTGTTGAAAACTGCCTCCTATCTTTCAGAGTAATAACAAACATAATTCTCTTCATTTCTGATTACCAGCTGAAATTTATTTGAAGGAAATAAAAACTCACAAGGTTATTTTCAGAAGACTTCGATCTTTTAGGCATGTTTATTCATGCCAAATTTCACTCAAATCGAACTCTTCTTTGCCTCCTTCACTCTCTTGACTCCTGATACCAAGAGAGCTTTGCAGAGTAAGGTCAAGAATGCAACAGGTTGACTACCATGACTGGGTCTCCAATTCCTTCCACTGTCTCTGCAACCAATTTTCACTTACCAAATCAAGCAAACTACCCATACCCACCCAAAAAAAAACAACCATACACCAAACGCTACCAGCATTACCCATGCCCCAGAATCCCAGAGTGTTAGAAGTAAAGGTTCAAGAAGGATAAACTGGTCCAAAGTCCTCACTTCACAGATGAAGACTCTGAGGGTCAGAGAGATTAGGAAATGAGTGAAAGATCAGGACTTGAGCTTATCCACCTGACCCTAAGAGCAGTCTCTCCCTAATATGTCCACCATCTCTCTTCTTGTCTTTTAAAAACAATTTATTTCTAAGAAAGGGGTTACTGTGTTAGTGAGAAACTCAAGAAATGCTTCATGATAAAAACCAACTTTTTCATAATCCCGTGAGACCTTTAGCACCTCAACTCTGCAATGGTTACCTTACATTCCAACTACCTAACATTGTCTACAATTTTATGGCACTTATTTTACAAGACTTCTGGAGGAAAAAAATAATTATATCAAATCATATATATATATTTTTAAATACTATTTAATCCAAAATCTTTTCTGTGGCCTACAAGGCTGTACGTGTCTTGGCCCTGGTCTCTTTGACTTCACCTTGTAGCACTCTCCCCAGCTCACTGGTTCTTTGCTCCAACCTCATGGCTTTTGCCTTGCTATCCCCCACAAGATAGGCCCTCCTTCCAAAAAGTGCATGGCTCAGTCCCTCATTCCATGCAGGAATCAGCTCAAATGAAAATGTCTGCTCAGAGAGGCCTTCCCTTCCCAGGCTTATTCAAAGTGGCCCCTGCCATTTTCTTCCACCCTCTCTATTCCTCCCTATCATTTTCTCCATTGCACCTGACATTATATTAAAAGAAGCATTTGTTCATTGTCCATCTGCCCCTGTAGACCGTATATTCCATGAGGGCAAGGACTGTCTTATTTATTGCAATTTTCTTAGCATGTAGAAATGATTTCTTAAACTAATGCAAATCTTTAGTTTTGAATTTGTGTGTTAGTCTGAAATTTCTATTTTGAGTTTCCTTAAAGCACACTTGCCAACTGGCCTAACCCTAAGTCTTTCTCAGGTTGTAATGTAAATTCTCAAGAAAGAGAGGCTGTGACCTTTATGTCATGTTACAAGTTCAATTTTGCTTCCCAAATATAGTGTAGCCCAGTGCTTCTCAAGGCACCGTTCCCAGATCAGCAACTTCATTGTTACCTGCGAACTTGTTAGAAACCCAAATTAACTGGCTAACCCAGACTCAGGGGCTGGGGCCCTGCACTCTGTGTTTTAACAAAGCTTCCCCTCTTGCTCCCCTCCCCTGCTCCCAGGTGATTCTGATGCATGCTCCGTTTTCAGGACATTGGCATAATAGAAGGAAGCAGGAAGTAAAAGTCAGTAATCCTTGCTTTTGATCTCAATTCTGCCACCCCCCAAGTTGTGGGGCAATAAAGTCACACAGATTCACTGGCCTCAGTTTATGCATCTGGTCTATAGGATCACTAAAGACTTTTTCAGCTCTGGAAGTCTATGATTCCAACCCAGCCTACCAAGTGTTTTATGACACATTTGCTACAACATCTAGATTCTAAGGAAGTCACTGAACTCAAATGAGGCTTAGTCCACTCCCAAGATTTCTGTGGGACAATCCTAACAATAGGATTAAAAGGTCTGGATTCTCATTTCAGATTATAATCTGAGGATAAGGAAGGTGGTACTACTGCCTAATACCTTGTAGCTATAAAAGCATTTAGGAAAACTGAATTCTACTCTGCCAGTGGGGATTAACACTATTGGCCGGGAGAAGCACTGCCCCTGCACCCTGCTGCTATTTCAAAAGCAGCAGCAACTTTAATCACTGCTCCTATTAGGAATTTATGAAGCAGAAAAGTTTGAGAAATGGTGCTTTTCCCTACTAAATGTTTCAGACAGGCAAAATAAAGTTTCAGTGGTGACTGGTATATTTTTTAAAAGCCTTTAAAAATAGGATTACTGACCTGTAAGTGCCACAATGTGCTACTTCTCCTGGGGACAGGAGGGAGGAAACCCTGAGATGACCACACCACATTTAGGCCTACCATTAGCTCTTCTTCTGCAGGAATCTTTGGTTGCATAACTGTGGTATGGAAATAATATCTGGGCATTACAAAAGCTCCATTAGGGCACATGATTTGCCTCTTGTAATCACTGATGTACCACTAGATGCTAGGACCTAGTATCTAGAACAGTTGGTTTGTGCTATTTCAGGAAGCTTTCTGATTCACACTTTCCTCTTTCATTGAAGGGATAATTTACCCCAGGGTGATTGGGAGCATGGAATGAGAAATTTCCAAGGGAAACTGACAAGGTCTTTAGAATGAGCGAAGACTGGACTACTTGTTGAACGAATGATGCATGTGAATTCCCCTAGCAAAGCATTGGGATATTCAGCAATTAACATAACTAATAACAAACAACTTCTTTCTTATATTTGGGCGAGATTGGGCTCTAACCCTCGAGGGCTGATAGTCTGATAACAGGGATAAGATACATCCATGGGTAACTAAGACCCATCAAATCCTGGCGACTTACAAGAGGCAGCGGCAAGGGAGAGCTCACTACTTCGGAAAGTAATGAAGGCTTCTGGAAAGAGTTGGCGAACTGGGCCCTGAATGATAAGTAGGATTTGGCGGGATGAGTGATGGTGGCAGCGGTGTGGAAGGCAGGAGTGTTTCTAAGGGACAGGGACGTGCTCACGGTCGGATGTGCCAGAACTGTCTGGCTGCTGTCTGGTAGGAGAGGCCCCTGGCCCAGCACACTCCCTACCTGCTCTCAGCTCCATCCCCACCCTCCTGTCCCTGCTCTCCATCACAGGCAACGACATCCCAGGCTCTCCTGCCCTCTGGATTCCCGGTAGGCTCAGTGGGTGAAAGGCACTAACAGGTCCTGAGGGAGGGGCAATGCCAGAGCATTTCAATCCAGAGCAACAGTTACTTATTCAGTGTTAAAAACAAACAAACAAAACAACAACAACAAAACCCATTTTGTTCTCAGTATACTTAATCCAGCTTGGAAAATAGCTTTAAAATGAAATAAAATCTTGTCATCCTACAAATATTTTAATCCCTCCAGTTCTTAATTTCCAAATCCTTTCTCATCAGTTCACACCACTACTGTGATAGCAAGTCTTGCTTCTAAAGCACCATTTGGCAACAAGATACATTCAGCTTTGACATACTTTTTCCCTTTGAAAACCCCAGGAATTATGTAAAATATGCCAAAATTTACCTTTCATGTTAATGTTATTGTATTCTTAAGCATGATATATTATAAATATTATAAATAAATGCTAGGAAAAAAATTCACCCAGGATCCCTTATGTTTGCATTTCACTGTATTTTCTTCAAATCCAAAAAGTTGCTTTTGGAATAGTACTTTCAGCATGGGGGGAAGGAAAGCGAGGGGGTGGAAGTCATGGCCAGTCAAGAGGAATTAATTAATGGAAATGAAGCAGAGGTGGACAGACTGGCAATCTCAGGGCCTAATTCCACTTGGCAAAGTGTTTGCTTTTGGCTGCACAAGGGTTTTAAATGTTCTAACAATCTGTTGCCAGTGTTGCGGGGTTGGGGAACAAGGAGTTGATGCTTAATAGGTACAAAGATTCTGTCTGGGGTGATGGAAAGTTTTGGTAATGGATGATGGTAACAGTAGTACAATGCTGTGAATGTAATTAATACCACTGAATTGTATACTTGGCAAGTTGTTATAACGGGAAATTTTATGTTGCAGGCATGTTACCACACACACAAAAAATCAGAACTATATAACACAAAGAGCAAACCCTAAACTATGGACTTTAGCTAATAACACAAATCTAATAATATTGGTTCATTAACTGTAAATGTACCATACTAAATGCAAAATGTTAAAAATAGGGGAAACTGTTTGGGGGGTGGTATAGGAGAACTCTGTACTTTCTGCCTAAGTTTTCTGTAAACCTACAACTGCTCTGAAAAACAAAGTATTTTAAAAGAAAAAAAAATGTTGCTAACATTTAAAATGGGAAGGTATCAAATGATAATCTGGCTTTCCAGCTTCTCTTGAAAAACTGGAAGGTCTGGCAATGCAGCACAGGGGCATTCCGCTATAGCAGGGTTGTGGCTGCCAGTTTAGACAGGTAAACACGTCCCAGGCTGCCACCTGCTTCCCTCATCATTATTCCTTGCCGGGTAACTGCAGGGAGTGGAATTTGAGGCCTGTGTCCTAAAGTGTCCCTTCTACTGGGTAAGCGCTGTACGGTGGACTGAAAACATAAGACAGCCTTCCTTTGGGCTCATGGTCTCGTTCAACCAAGAATAAGAATAACATACATTAAGCAAGTAGAAGATAGTTTAAATAATACGTAGGAAAGTACTATGTTGATACAGACAGTTAAGTGCCCTAAGGTAAGGAAAATCAACAAGGGTTGGAATTTCATAGACTGTATCTCAAGGAAGAAGGGCTATATAAATTTGGAATGGTAGAGTTAAGATTGACTAAAAGGTGGGGACCTCTAGACCTCAGAAAGCCATATCCTGTACACGAGCCAGCCCATCCCCTAGAAATAGTTAAAAAACAAAAACAAACAAACAGGAAGTGGGGCGGCGCTCAGTTGAGTGGGCTGTTTGGAAGTTTGTGGCAGCGTTCCCTGATATGAGCAACAATGGACCAGAAAATTATATCTCTAGCAGCAGAGAAAACAACAGACAAACTGCAGGAACTTCTTCAAACTCTGAAAGAAGATGATGTGCCTGCATGAGAGGAAGCCCTCTTCAAGATTAACTTTAGGGAACGGATGTAGCTCAAGTGGTTGAGCACCTGCTTCCCATGGACAAAGTCCCAGGTTCCATCTCCAGTACCTCCTAAAAACTAAACAAATAAATGAAAAACCAACTCTCATTGGGGAGCAGATGTAACTCAGTGGTTGAACGCCTGCTTCCCATGTATAAGGTCCTGGGTTCAATCTCTAGTAACTCCTTAAAAAAAAAAAAAAGATTAACTTTAAACATTGATCAAGTTAAGATCTTTAAAGGAATTTTTCTGTCAAGTATTGTGGTCATTAAAACCTGCCGCATCTTAAAAACAAACAAACAAAAAACAGCAGGCCAGGACATTGATGCTTGCTTCCCTTCCCAGCACATCTGGGAGGGGAGGTGCCATCACCCAGGAGGCCCCTGGGCTTCACTGGCCTTCCACAGCCCACCTGAAACTAGTCATGGTGCAGCACCTGTCAGGAAGCTCCAGCCTTAGAAACTTGGGGTCTCTCTAAGGAGGGTCTAGAGCAATGGTCTTCCATTTGGACTGATCATTCAAATCACCCGGAGGGCTTCAAAAACGTGATGCCCAGACTGCACTCAGACCAAGGAAATCAGAATCTCAAAGCTCACCAGGTGATTGCAACAGGAGCAGCTGCTATGACAAGCTTTTTTTTTTTTTTTTTTTTTAAAGATTTTATTTATTTATTCATTTATCCCCCCCTTGCTGCTTGTGCTCGCTGGGTCAGCTAACCACGCCGTGAGGGCGGGCTTGCCTTCACCAGGAGGCCCCGGGAACCGAACCCGGGGCCTCCCATATGGTAAACGGGAGCCCTATTGATTGAGCCACAGCCGCTTCCCTATGATAAGCTTTTAAACAAGGGAGGGAAACAATGACCACCATGTCATTGTTTTTCTTGTCAATTTGGCATGGCCACTGTTCATGCTATTACCTATACCTGCACAGTCCTCCTCGGCTGGATCCACCCAAATCCTCTCTATTCTTCTAGACCCACATGACATTGCTTTCCTAGGAAGCATTTCTTAGTGATTCCATGGCTTCACCTTCTCTCCCTATCTGAATCCCTTACAGTCAGTATTTTACAGTTTAGCACTTAATTATTGTCCAGTACTTTCATTGGTCTTGTATTGTCAGCTAGATGCCATGCATCTTATAGCACAGACCATATTTTCTGCCTCTTCTGTATATACTTACCATAAGGTTTGGGACTGTGACAGTTTGAAGTTGTTTTATGAACCTCAAAAAGAAAAAGATGATGTTCTTGAACTAATCCATTCCTGTGGGTGTGAAGCCCATCTGATTAGACTATGTCAGTGAGGCATGACTCAAGTTGAGTCTCCGCCCTCTTACTGGGTCTTATATAAATGGAGACACAGAAAGAGAAAGAGACAAAGAGAAAGGAAGCTGCCATATTGATCCTGTTATGTGAGAAGACTGCAGGAAAACAGAGAGGTTGAGAGAGGTCCAGGGGTCTAGAACCAGCAGACCACACAGGCACGGAAAGAGGCCCCCATGGGGCTGGGCCCACAGAGCAGCTCAAGGCTGAGGAGATGAGCCCTGCCATATGCCTGATCTCCATGTGGCAGGACACTAGGATCAAAAGAGTAGCTGACTTCGGTGAGAAAGCACCTGATTGTTCTTTGATTTGGATATTTCACAACCTCCGAACTATTAGATTTTCCCCTAATACAATTCCCATAATAAAAGCCAATCCATTTTTGGTACTTTGCATAGGCAGCCCTATGGCAAACTAAGACAGGGACATTTTAGACTCAGGGCATATGAAACACATACATTTGGGCAGACTTGCAAGATGAACAGAGGTCTTAGAAAATCTCTAAGAAAATTTGTGTGACCCAGAGCAGAACGGACATGCTAGGCAGCAATTATATTTTTCAGTGTATCTCTCTGTCAAATGTCACCAGGTCTTAAGAAGGATGTAGGGTGATTTTGCCTGGAAGGAATTTTGTAGGGAAGGAGGCTGCAATTACACATATAATATGTAGTATTTTTAAGTAAATTAATTTGGCAGCTGTATGTGAGAAGAACTACAGAAAACTGACCAGGCGATATGACTTGACTTCCAAAATTGAACATTTGGTTCTAAATATCAAACACATCCCTAGTCTGGGAAAACTGGAAGAACCAAAGTGCAAGCAAGCCTCCAAGTAGAGAAGTCCTCTTTCCTTTGTAGAGCTCAAAGACTACCTCCCTACTTTATTTAAACCCCACAGAGTCATCTAAAAATACTTTCGCCATCTTGCTTCCAAAGCCAAAAAGATCAGATTTCTGAAAAGTGGGCTGCATGAAATGCAGACAATATATCTATTAAGTCTTTACACACATGCCTGGGTGGTATTTGTTCAAATACTACAGTCCCAGCAGCGATTTTATTTAGTCTGGTTGTTCCTAAGACAAACACACATAGCTTTAATTAAATGCACATCCAAGTGTAGGGGAAACCATCTTGAAACAATTAGACTGTTCTACGGTAAGAGGTTTCAGGGCATTGACGTCCTCCTACTTCCTCACATCCAACATGGAAAGAGAACAGATGGGGCAGAGAGAAGCCAAGCCTGACTCCATAAACAGCCTGGAGCTATAACTCTCTGCCCCTCTTGATCCTGTTCTCTTTCTGACCCAAGACACCACCCTTCTTTTACTTCTTCCTAAATGAATTCCAGTCATTAAATTGCTTTTACTTTTTTTAACCCCTCTTTGATCAGACTTAGAGGGAGAAAAAAAATCTGACAAGGTTTCTTATCTTTCCCTGAATGAAATATTCCAGGAAGGAGCTGAAAAGTCTGAGGAATTACCAAACCACCCATCTGGTTGTTGACCTTGGGTTATAGAAGCTTCTGGAGAATGTCTCAAGAGATGGCTGCCTTTGCTGCCACATTCTTGAGACTTTCTGGGCCGTCTGGTTCTCTAGGTAGTAAAGGCTGAGTATTCCCTCATTTCAATTCCACTGGAAACTGGGAAAGCAGAGGGTCCAGGTTGTGACGTTCACCAGGATAGTTCTTTTACTCCGAACTCCAAATTAAATCCCTCTTCGGTAATTTATCCATATTACCAGCAAAAAGAGAGTATTTTCTCTATAAGAACCATCCTGAAAAGTTGCTTTTATAAATACCAACTGAACCCCTCTTTTTTGCCTGGAATAATGGGGAACACCAGAAAAAGAAAGGAAGGCAGGCAGAAGGCAGGAAGAAAGGAGAAAAAGAAAGAAAGAAATCATAAGATACTTGTCCTCAGGAAGCTTCCAGAGTTGTAAGGCATGCAAGTATTTCAGAAAACAAAGAGAAAACAAAATACATCAAGTTCTAAATCAAGCCTTTACTATTTCAAAGGGAAGGAAAATAAAAAAGGACTGAGAAAATCAGGGAGGACGGCATTGTGGACTGGACACAAACTGGACAACGTGTGCAAGTTCTTACATGAGGGGAGGGAAGGAGCAGACATTGCACCTCCACCAGAAGGCAGAGGCTCCAGACTGGAAGGAGGGGAGGGAACATTTAGGTACATAAGGCAGGCCCAGAGGACGGCCCTTGAAAACCAAAATCAGGAGCCCAGACTGACAGAGCAGCAGGGAAACATCGCAGATTCCTGAGCAAAAGTACAAAATAAAACGGCTTACCACAAAAAATTCACTAGAAAATTGGCCCCCAGCTTAATTTTGATACGGAGCTGTATAAACCAAAGCGGAAACCCTAAAGTGCAGACAGAAAATGGGGCCAAGTGCTTCCAAGGACCTAACTTTCAAGTGTGTAATCTGGCCTTACCCTTTAGAGAGCAATGCGAAACATACCATACAAGTCTGCAAGTAGATCCTGTGTCTGCAGATTCTGTGGGGCTGGGGTAAGCAACTGCACTGGTCTGTTGTGGATTCACAACTGATTCCAGGAAGTTACCAGTTCACTCGTTAACAAACCAAATGCACAAGCAAAGATCAGGGACAACAACAAATGTCTCCACCATTTAAGAAAAGTCTTCAGGTATAAGGAAGACACATGGACACACAGACAGGTATGCAAAGATTAAACTGAATCCAAATACACAAGTACAGACCTCCAAGGGTGAGGAGGCTCACTCCTCCGGGAACAGCACTGCTGGGGGCTCTTATAACAGAACCCTTGGCCTTGCATTATTACATGATACCAAAGTGATGGGAAAGATTGCTTCCAACACCCCCGCTCCACTTCATTGTCAACACTAACACCATTCCATTTGAGTGAAAAGAGGAAGCCAGGTTGAATTGTTCAATTAATTCCAAGGTAAATTCTTACAGTTATCAGTTAATACTTTTAACATCAAAAGTCATATTCTAGGGGACAGATGTGGCTCAAATGGTTGGGTGTCCATTTCCCATATGGAGGGAACTGGGTTCGATCCCTGGGATCTCCCAGTAAAAAATTCAAAGTAATATCTAAGCTGGAAAACTAAGTTTTGACAGATAATTACTTAGGAAAAATCATGTGCTGAAAAAAAAACAATTACCTCCTCTTCCTTTTCATTACAGTTCTTTCAACTTTCTACATAACTGTTATTGAATGAAAAAATGGTGGATTTGTAAGTACAAAGATGGAGGCATTAGAACTAAGTTTATAGATAATTCACCACCTCCCAGGGCAAGCTGAAACATGTGTGCCTTAGTTTTATCATCTACAAAATGGAGGTGGTGATTTTTCTACCATAAAAAGTGAAGGGAATACAGCAGTCTGGCTCTCTGCTTTACACACAATAAATATCTTATTAACAAAACGTACAAATTTGTTAAAGTGATCACAATTGTGGCTCAGGTGCTAATCTAAATTTTCTATCTTCATCTAATCAGTACTATCCTGGACAAAGCTATCACACGTATCTCCCCTTTCCCTGAGATGATCGTAAAAGGTTCTCTTGTACAGATACCTACTCAGCTGGACTGTGGGGAGCTGGTGTCAAGAAGGCTGAACAGTGGTACAAGAAGCAGCCCCAAAGCACAAGCATCCCCACCACAGACCTCAGGACAGACCTCACATTTTGATGCCTCAAAATGTGGCATCGTGGGAAAAGGTTAACCCATTCAATTAATATTTATTAAGAACCTACTATAGGCCAGGCAAAGGGTTAAGTGATGGAATTATCATGGGGAACAACCCCTTCGATCAAGGCACTTACCATCTAGAATAGAAGAAGAACAAGGAAAACTACGTAAGATTGAGTAGGGAGCTGACTCAACAAATATTTGCCAACAGTCAAAGCCCACCTACCACTTGAGAGTTCTGATTACCAAGTCAGAGTTTTGCCCAGCTATGCTCCCATATCCCACACCTGAAAGACAGGCCTCTGCAAATGTGGAAAGTCAAGCCAAGGCTAATGGGTGGAGGTTCAACCTGGGGACCGTGGCAGAGACAATGAGGTCAAGCACTTACAGGTCTAGACTCTGATCTGAGGTGAGAAGGTTTCCCGCTTCCCTTTGTATAGCAATCAGCATGGTTCCTAGATAGAGCTCAGCCCCACCAAGCCATCTTGTGGCTCTCAAAACAAGAGGCTGGATGTCCATGCAATGGGATCTAATGGGTGTTGGGAACAGGGTTTAATTAGCAAAATTTGCTTTAAAATGTGACACAATTTTCTCTTGATAATTGCCTTTTATTCCTGCCACTTATTCATCCATCTAGAACCAATCTAGATTCCAGATGATGATTCTCCTCTGTGACGCTTTAAAAACACTGATTCCTGGGCCTCTCCCCAGACAAAGTGATTCAGAACCTCCAGAGTGGAACATGGCATCAACATATTTTTTTTCTATCTAGTTGCATCATTATCTTTTTGGTGCATCGGTGCCGCGTGGGGGACTGAGCCTCTCCGCTCTGCACAGGCCTGGGATGTCTTTTTTTTTTTTCTTCTTCTTTTTTTTTCCCACCAGGAGATCCCAGTGATTGAACCCGGGTCGTCCTATATAGTAAATGGGAGCTCAATTGCTTGAGCGACAGCCACTTCCCGGCATCAATATTTTAAAAGTACCTTGGATGATTCTAATGCAGGAGTGGCCAGGATTGAGAACTGCTCAAGTAGGATAAGGGGAGGGATCAAGGGCCCAGTGTGGGCTGGGTACTGTGCCAGCTCTTTATATATAGTATCCAGGGCTGTCAGTATCCCCCATATCCTCTGGGCAAGCCAGGTGCCTACCAAGCAGCCAAGACTTTCTCTGGCTTTAGGTATTACAGCTGCTAGGAGCAACTCTCAATATTTGAGGGAGAGGAGTTCAGGGATAAAAAAATCCAGTTTCCTTATACCTTGGGTAGACAACTCTGAGGCACTCTAAACCTGGGCTCCACAAACTTCTTCTAGAACGGGAGAGAGCATAAATATTTTAGGCTTTGCGAGCCATACGGTCTCTGTAACAACTATGTACTCAATTCCAAGACTTTGTAGAGCAAGAGCAAGCATAAACAATACATAAATGAATGGATGGGGACTGTGCTACAGGAAAACTTCACAAAATAGGCAGCAGGCCACAGTTTTCCAACATCTGCTTTAAACAGATTCCCAGAGGTCCTCAGAAGGAAGAGCCCCAACATGGCAGTAACCTGTTCAGTAACACCCTTTATAGGCTTCCTTCCCTTCCCGTGCTTCCTGGGACCACCAACTACAGAAGCTATTTGCATTCAAACCCTTGTCTCAGGGCCTGCTTCTAGGGAACTCAACCTGTGTCAGTACCTTGTTTTATACTCATCATTACCCTAGTGGTTAAATAATAGCATCCCCAGTTTATAGTGAGGAAATTGAAGTTCAAGGATCCCCAAACTCATAATTGGTAGAATCCATATTGAAGACCATTTGGCTCCAAAGCCAATGATTTCTCTACAATATCACCATATATATCTTTACTGTACACTTAGACACACACATACATGCTTAATGGCTTAATGACATGCATGATTTCAAATGTGGCAGGAGGAGTATCACATATGACAAATCATAAAACAAAATTCATACTACTAGTTACTAATTGATGTTAAGAAGGGATACTAAAATAAATAACAATATAAATATAAGGTCCAAGGGTTATGAAAAAAATTGCTCTTTCACTTTTATGATATTTCTAATCTAGTATAGAATTTATGTCCTATCTACCTATTGGTGGCAGTCCTGGTGCTATTTGTTCTTTAGTGAAATCTTTGATTATACCTGGAAACAAATATAGCAATGCAAGGTAAAGACCAATGTGTAGTTTAGAACATTAAGAGAAGGAAACTTGATTAAAATATCTTCTTACATATTTTAACCTGTGGAGGAGGAGGGGGCAATAATGTCACAAATCCCCAGAAAGGAACTTGTGAAATCCCTCCTGTGGATACTAAGGCTTCCAAAGAACGCCCTTTGAAAACCCAGAACCGGCCTGTCTAGAAAGCAATGATCTCAGCTTACGCAGTCTTGCCCTCGCTGTCATGCTTGGTGGCGCTGGCCCCCTTCTTGCCCAGCAGCGAGGCCACCTTCTCCGCGTCTCCATTCTCCACGGCCTGCAGCAGGCGGTCATCGTTCTTGTTCCACTCATTAGTCTACGGAGCAAAGGGACACAGAGCTCATGAACAATAGCAGCCAGGGCCGTAGGGAAGGCCCTCAGTCCTCCCAGCTCCCCAGCCTCCCCTGCTGCAATCAAAAATACCTTCCCCTTCACCATGGAGACACTCAAGAAGGCCGGTTTTCCAAATGAAAACATCAACAGTTCTATGAAATGGCTACCAGTCACCAAACCCTGAGACAAGGCCACTTCTTTTACCTAAGGTAAGGAAGATGAAGCAACTTAAAAGGACCTCCAGGCCAGTTTACACATTCGCTTATTTCAAACCCAACCTGACAGCTCAGAACTTTGGCCTCTGACCCAGTCCACAGTTCACTCTGTCCAATGTGTTACAGAGCCAAACAGACCAGCAGCCCAAGGTTACCTGAGGTCTTGTTTACCCGTAATTCTTCATCTGCTTTTACTGCCACTCTTTCTGGCCTGTTTATTGAGCCCTGTGTTTGTTTTTTTAAAGATTTTTTTTTTTTTAAAGGTTTGGTCAAAAGAATAGATGAAGTGTGAAATTTTGCCATAACATCCCAAAGTAATTAATTCACTTAAGGCTTCCAGATACCCCATCTCATTACAGATACGGCCTTTAACCATATCCCATGAAAACTGTCTCCTCTACTTGGTGCTCCCTCCATCATGCACCCTTGGCTGTGCTTCTACACTGGGCTCCTGCTCCCCTTAGAATGGTATTGTCAACTTATTGAATGGGTTGGATCCAACATTTAAAGAAAGGAAGTAGGAAAAAAAAATGTATCACAAGAGTAAGGTTAAATGTGTAAGGAAACTTTTGTTTGTTACACATGTGTATGTACTGGGTGATGTAAAGTATAATTATTACTGGGGGATCATAATAAAAAAAATTGGAAGCACTGCTTCTGAATGCTCTCTCATCCCATCTGCCTATGATAAGGCTTTCTTTGAAAGCCTAGCTCAAGCCTGGCAAGCTCTCTCAAGCTTTTCTGGTGCCCTCCCTCTGCTTCTCTACTCCATCGCGTCCCATGGGGCCCACCTACTCACCGCGCCTGAAGCCCACAGTCTAGACTTGATGAACTATTGCTCCCTGGTCTTTGTTCTTGAGCTGGGTATGTGCTCATTTTGTCTCCCTGTCTTCTAAAGCACTGCTAGCCTTATTTCTTACCCCATGGCACCTAGTAAGCCAGCTCTCAGTAGTTGCTGCTGATTTTAACTGAAGGTTAAATCAAGGCTTTTTTTTTTTTTTTTTTTAATGTTCTTTCTATTGAAATATAATTCACATAACAGAAAATTCACCATTTTAAAGAGTGCCGTTCAGTGGTTTTTAATATTCACTGTGTTTTGCAACTTTCACCACTAAACAATTCCAGGACATTTAAATCACCCCTAAATCTAAATCTCTCTCTCTCTTGCCTTAACAAATATTTCTTTCATTTATAAAACTCTTCCATTATTTTTGTAGACAATTACTAAATCATGTTTCACATTTTTATTTTATAAACAAAATAACCCAATTCCCTTTTCTACAAAAGGCCAACTTTCAAGGTTTTAATCATGTGTATATTGTCTCCAAATCTCCTCACAGCTCAGGAGTCAAGCCTTATGGTAGTCAGTCAGGATAGCCCAGTTTCTCCCAGTCATAAAAATCACCTGAGACATTTTTTAAACATGCAGATTCCCGGACCTACTCCTGGAGCTTCTGATCCCAGCAGTCTGGGTAGAGCCCTGGAATCCCTTAGGTTCAGCAAGTGCTCTGGGTAATGCTTACTGCAAGTTTAGGGACAACTGGAATCTATGTTACGGCTAACCACAAGAGAACTTACTTGAAAATATTTCTTTCTTCACAATGTGTTATTAAGGAAGGGGGTAGGGAAGAGAAGAATTCTTCACTTTTTCCTTGTTGGACTAGGTATTTTGTCTCCAAAGCTTAATAAGTACTAGGCTTTCCTTAAGAATTGCCTTTTACTTCTGACTCACTTCCGAGTCAGCTGCAAGTTCACCATGGCCCCAGCTCCCCTCTTTCATCATGTCTCACCCTCTGGTTAGGTTTTTCTTCTCCCAAGTGCAGTTTGCCCCTTCCTGGCTGATTCCCAGACTCAGCAGCCAGCCTCGCCAAAGGGGAGATCCTGAGAAGCAATTCCTCTCCTGTGCAATAACAGGCAAAAGAGGCCACAGAGCCTCTGCCAACCGCCCACAAGGAGATGTGGTCACTTCTAGGGGGCTCCCCAAAGCTGCCACCACTTGTCAGATCTGGGAGTTAGGGAAGGGAAGAGATAAAGCTTGGGTGATGACAACGATATCCTTTAGCTGCTGTACTCTGCACCGTACATGAATTATGTCAGCAGCTTTTCAAGTTACTATTCTGATTTTTTCCCAAAGCTCAAGGTCGCTGCTCCCGGCAGTGTTGAGCTTAAGCCTCCAGGTGGAAGGCCTGGCCTCTGGACACTGCCCTGTTTATGACGGACTTCTCCCATTTGTCAGAATTACTCTGAGTTCTAATCTGGATGACTCTATACTTCTTCAGTATGCACAAATATCTAAGGAAGATTCACACCTTGAGATGAGAACTGACACTGCCTCCCAGCTTCCCACTCCCTTAGCCACAGAAGCGGGCCCTGATGTTTTTCCAAGTGGCCAGGACTGGTCATGTCTGCCTTGGAGGCACCCCTTTCTCCCACCACACTGCTCCCACAGCCAATAAAGGAAGCATTGAGGGGCTGCCTGTGCCCAGCCCTGGGCTGAGGACGCCATCCTCGGCTCAAGAGAGCTTCTAGTCCAGGGGTTCTTAGTCTTTTTTGTTCCATGGACCCCTTAGTCAGGTGAAAACCACAGACCCCTTACTAAGTCCACACTATACTGTGTATTATCTAATACATATATCACACCTGCACCAACACGTCCCCACAAGGATAATGGTTTTTTGAATTTCAATTCAAGCTCACAGGCCCCTTGTTAAGGATCCCTGTTCTAGTCCAGCCATTGCCCAGATGTGCCCCCTGATTTTTCTAATCTACCCACCTCAAGTGATCCAAAATTGTTGTTGTGGTGGTACAGAGAACGAAAGCTCTAGGTCTAGGACTTAGGACCCCTCTATAGTCTCAACATGGGTCCCAACCAGCTGTGTGACCTTGACTAAGTCCCAGAACATCTCTGGGCCTTACACTGTAAAACGAGAAGTTTGGAGTGAGTTGATTTTAAGGCTCCTTCTTGCTCTGAATATTGTAGTGAACGGTCATACTTCCCTGCGGGGGACCACAGCAGTGGCTCCCAGCCTTCACATCTTACAAAATGCCGACATCCAGGCCCCACCTCAGACCAACTGAATCAGAATCTCTGGAAGGTGAGCACGGGCATTTCTCAGAACTCCATTTCTGTGTGTCCCATGGGGCCTGGCAGAGGGGCCTTACGTAAAGTGGGTTGATGCATATCTGTCAATGGAATGGAAGTACTGGGAGAGGATGTTCCTTATCGCCCCCTCTCACAACCTTTCCCCACCAACCCCTTCCTCCAGAGGTCAGGACCATCCTGCGGGCATTTCCTCTGGCACTGCTCCAAGCCTCAGGTCTGTCCTCACTTGCTCTCCTACCTGAGTCTCTCAGGCCCTCCAGGAGGTGAACTGCAGCTATTTCTCCCAGACCTTCCACCCCCAAGCACCCAGCCCTCATCAGAGGCCCCATGGGTTAGAGAGCCAATAACTGCAGGCAAACAGCTGGAGGCAAACAAGGAACAAACAGGCAACCTGCAGTGTTAGGATCTAAGGCGTACTCTTGCCGAGGACCTGGCCCTGGTCTGACAATATCAGTGTTGGGAGTAAATGGAGCAATGGGAGGAGGGTTAATGGCACAACCTCTGTTGAAAACAGTAAGTCTTTACCTTGTGAAGTGGAAGATTCATAGATCCCAAGATCCAGCATTTCCACGCTGGTTATATCCCCTCAGAGAAAGGCATGTGAGTACACCACAGAAGTCGTGTGTAAGAACGGGAAGGGAATAGTAGCAACACTCAGAATAGGTGAAAATTACAAATAACCCAAATATCCTGAAACAGGAGACAGATAAACTGCAATCTCTCAAACAACAGAATACCCCACAGCAATGAAAGTGGCCTACCTGCAAAAACAGAGATGGCTCTTAAACATGACATAAAAGAACACAATAGTATGATTGCATATATCTAAAGCTCAAAACAGGAAACGTGAAACCATACTATTGACATAGGTGGTAAAATTAGAAAGAAAAGCAAGGACCAGGTTACCATAAAAGCCGGGAATGTGATTAAGGCTGAGGGCGTGATGTAGGATCAAGAAGGGACACCTGGAACATCCTGGGGCCAGCTTCTGGTTTCTGACTGGGTTAGTGGCTCCACAGATGTCCACTTCCTAGGGAGTTTTTAAATGGTATAATCTTGTTTTGTGCACTCTTCTCTAATGTGATTTACTTCACACACATGCACACACACACACAGTTTAGAAAGACGTCTTCTGGTTCAGTTTCTGGTCAAGTCAACACTGGGCCAAGTGTCTTTGGATGATATGCATTGTCACTTGTGGTTTCCTCATGTCTAAAATGAAGGTGGTGTGGTGCCATGCTCTAGTTCTTAATCTTTGGAGGCCTCCTAAAGCTCCCTTGAGAATCAGATAAAGTAATGGACTTTCCTCAGAGCAAAGCACACACAACAACTTGCTTACAATTTCAGAGGGTTCTCCAGCTTCCACCCTTACTCCTAGCCTCTCCATAAGCCCAACTTTGGGTGTAGAAAAAAAGAGACAGTCTTTTGAGTTGAAATTCCAGTTCTCCCACCTCCCATGCAGGTGGCCTTAAGCAGGTCATCAGTATCTCTGAGTCTCCATTTCCTTATCTGTAAAATGGGAGAACTCCTATCTACTTAAAAATTATCCTGGGAACTAGATAGATTATACATAAAGGGCCTGGCCTACTCAGCCCCCAATAAATGGTGGTTATTGTTGTTGAATGAGATGATCTGTACTGTTCCTTCTCGAGTAAGTTTCTATGAACCTTATTATTTACAATTTAGGATTGACAGTCCATTAGCCTTTCAGAGTAAGATAACACCGCAATGCAAATTTAAATATACAAATTTTCTACTGCACTCCCTAAAAATCACATTTTAAAAGGCCCTAGAGAAACATTCACAGACACGAAATTAGCTATGTTATTGAATATGCCTCACTTTTCCAGGAGACTGTTTAAACAGACGCAATTTCAGCAGAACATGAGGCCCCATATGCACGTTCAGGAAGCCATATGTTACGTTCCAGAGACATGTGTAATGTGTCAGCTATGAAGGGCGGCATGTGGGAAAGGTGGACTGTACCCTCAATGTAGGCTCCAAACGTTCCTGCTAATATATCACAAATGAGATTTTCAACGGCTGGCCTGTAAGTTTCCTATTAATCAAAACAGTTCCAAATGATACTCATTTGCTTAGAGTCTTCCCTTGAAACCTGGCCTTTTGACAGCCCTGCCTGCCCCCGCCTAGGCAGTAGATGCCATGTCAACTGTGCAAAGCTCGCCAGGGCTTTGGCAACGGGCAATGGCTGCCCTTGGCCAGACATGGCACGGCCTTCTTTTATTTTGGTTTAATCACTTGGAATTGAAAAATCAGTGGAAAACTAGTGGTCACAGACATCTGGCTGGTGGGCAGGTTTGACTTTTATAGTATAACGACGCAATCAAAATAATCCAAGGACCCAGAGCAATCCAGGAAGAGAAAGAGCTTCTTTGACTTTCTTTAGGAAAGATGCTAAAACTCTAACCATGGCAAATTAAAATAGCTCCTGTTTTGTTGATCTCCTTAAGCAACCATCTGCAGGAGTCTCCCCGAGAGATTATCTTTGGAAAAGCTGCATTTCTCTCTCCAGCTCACGGAGGCCAGACTGTTTTGCCAATATAATCAGCAAGGCTGAGATTAAGTTAGGCAAAGTAGACTGTTTTTATTGGAAGGTTTCAAACTCATACCAGTCAAAAAAATAATAATAATAATGCATACCTCACCATTTTAAGACAGAGGACAACAAACAGGCAAGCTGCAGATGCTCTTTCCCGTTAGTTATATCAGTCAGTGCTTATTAGGTCTCTATCTACCTGGCGCAGAATAATAATAAAGAGTCTACAGAAGTTACAAGGAGAAGTGAGACCCAATCCCTGTCATTCTTTCAACAAATATTCACTGAGCACCTTCTACACGGCTATCACAGTCCTTCCTGAATTTCCTACATAGTTACAGAGATAAAATACTGAGAGCTACATGAAAAAATGTGCCAATAATACAAAGCAGGATATTAGAGATGATAAAGTGAAATGGAGAATGAGCACAACAGAAGGGAATGACAACTTTCAGGTCAGCAGGCAGGGGAAGTTTCTTGACTGGATGACGAACTAGACTTTGCAATGGACACAACAATTGAAAGCTGCAAGATATATTTAGTGGACAGTGTAAAAAGCAAGTTAATCCAAGGAAAATCTTACAAGAGTGTTCTCTTTAGTGTTAATGGAAAATCCATAAAATTACAAATATATCATAACCTAAACATTTGACCACTCTCCCAGTTTTAACTAGCCCAGCATTTTCACAAAGACCTTTCTATTGAATGTTTAGTTACTTCAGACAAATACTTAAGCCCTACTAAAATGAGTTCCCTGTTTCTATACCTATTTCAGATTATCACACATATAGGCTGTTCTATTCACACTAAAATCAGATATTTCTGATGTACAAATAGACAGTCCATGACCTCCCTCTAACTGACCACATCAGTGATTCCTGAGGTCTTTTAGACATAAATGCTGAATGCTGGGTCATGGACATAATATATATATGCTTATTAACACTTCTACCCAGAAACAGGCTGGTCCCCTGCACCACCCATTCACCAAGCTTCTCCTACTCACCACACCTGTCCCCATGCCCGTCCCTCCCTGGCCACCTGTAACTAGGTTAGTGTTCAGTGTTAGACCTCCCATGCTTCTTAGCATAGCTGTAATTAAAAAGTTCTTCTAGAGTATTGTTAAAGGTCTTTCAACCTCCACTGGACTGGGAGTTCCAGGCCATAGCCAGCATCTGTCTTGTTCACCACTGAACCCTGGCCCCTGGCCCACTGCTTGCCAGATGGCAGGGGCTCAGTTCAGGCTGTTCACTGCACGGCTTTGTTTTCCCTCCTTCTACTGTGGGAGCTGCTATTGACGAACCCCTTCTCCACTAACAGCTTTGTCTCAGTCTACAAGCATACTTGAAGTCTCCATCGTCTTAACAAATTCCTTTCTTTCACTACATTTACCAATATTAAACCAAAGGCCATGTCACATGAGGTAAAAGCATGGTCTCATGGGGACAAAGATAAGTCTGGGAATAAATTAAGCCAACTTTAACCTTCAGGGAGAAAGATGGTTCCATCCAATTCAATTGGGTTCAATTTAGTATCTATGATCAGGTACTGTGCTAAGTCCTAGGAATAAAGATGGATGTGAAATAATCTTGGCCTTCAAGGAAGCTCACAGATTTCTGAGGACAGAAACATACCCAGGAAATACTTACATTGGGATTTGCCAGTGCTAGACCAGTACTGTAAACTAAGTCCTATGAAAGTTCTGAGATGATACTATTACCAGTAGGAACTGTCCTGCATTATAATTTAATCTTCACAATAACCCTATGAGGTAAGTACTATTATCGGCCATTTCATAATGAGGAAACTGAGGCACACAGAAGTTAAGAAACTTGTGTAAAGTCACAGAATTTACAAAATTGCAAAGCTTGGGTTCAAATCCTGGCAGCCTGCATTCAGAGTTTATCTTATAATAATGGGTATTCTTCAAGTTTCCTCTTCTCTTCTCACTCCACACCTGTGGCTCCTAAATTGCCCATTTCTACCAGGCTTGGTTACCCATTCTCTCCACTGTTCCTCGATCTGGTTAAGCATTTGCAACATGATTACCAGCTAACACCCACTGTCTCAGCAGAGCCAGAGACAAGGACTTGGTGGTTTATTTGGGAGGTGATCCCAGGTAGCAGGAAGGAAGTAGAATAAAAAGAGTGAGACAGGAAATGAGGAAAAGTCGGTGAAAAGGTGTGATAGTGAGGATGCCCTGGCCTTCCAGCAGCCCACAGGAGGCCTCCAAGAATTGTCTACCTGAACGACAGGACACTGTAGCACTCGCAGGTCCCAACTATTGGTTGAGGAAGTCCTGGAAGAACTAACTGCCTTGCTCCTCGAGGCTGAGCTTGGGCCTAGAGCTTCTTTGGCTCTGGAGCAGGCCCTAGCACAGGATCCAGAAAGACCTGCTGTGGCAGTATGAGGCAAGTCCAACGTCCATCACAACTGAATGCTGGAGCAGATCAAGGGATGAGATGTGTAGCCTCTGCTATACCTACCTTTTTCCTAATGAACTCTACAGTTGTAAATGGCAGGGACTAGGTTTAATCCATCTTTTTATTCTCAGTGCCCTTCACAGTGGTTAGTATATCAGAGTTGTTCAATAAATATATTTTAATAGATGCTTTGAATCCCATGCTAAAAATTGCACTTAATTTTTGTAGGGACAGAGTCAGAAATGTGGGGACAAGTTGAAACAAGGGTCACCACAGGAGGGGCAGATGCTGCAGGTGACAGGCTGAGGAGTGAAGAAATGGAGGCTATGCATAGTTGGTTTGATCAAGAGGAAAAAGTGAAGGCAGTTCAACTGAAAGGAAAATGAAGGAAGGAACTTTCTAGGATGCATAAGATTTAAGTGTATTTAGAGACTAAGGTACCAAGCAAAGAAGTCAGTGTGTGTGGAAGGATGCAAACTAAATGGGAGGGTGTGTGGACAAGTGATAAAAGGGTCTGGGAGGGGGGAGAATTGAGGATTCAGGCCAGGCGGAAGGCCGGTCCCTAAGTTAGGGTTGTGTTCATCCCTTGAACATTTCATCCCTTGATCTGCTCCAGCATTCAGTTGTGATGGACACTGAACTTGCCTGGAACAGTAAGGAGAAAGATGAGGAGAGCAGAGATATGGCAGGTAGAGAGGAAGTCAGAGTTATGTTTCATGGCTTCTCTTTTCTTGGGGATGCAAGAGGCAAAGTACCCTGGGTCAGTGGTGGGCTAAGAAGCTGGAAGAAAAAAAACAGTAACATTCCCAATAGCTCCAGGGGGGAATGAGAAAGGAAACCCATTTCAAAGGAGTAAAGGGGTTTTCAAGCAACCCTGAAGGTCCAGCTGAGAGTGGAAGTTATAACTCCACAAAGAAACCATTGGGTAGTGTGGTGTGGTTTTCCACTGGAAGCGAGTAGGATGGGACAAGGGGTGGTTGCTCTGATATATAAATGGAGACTGGAAGGACAGGTCCAGAGAGATTCCACATTCATGAGGATCAGAGGGGCCAGTGAGAGGGTATTTGAAATGACTGTGGGATCAGGGATGGGCAAGGACAAGGTCTGGGGCACAGCCCGATAGAGCAGAGGCAGCGTGTTGGATGTGCCATTTATATGAACGTTAGAGTTCCCAGGATGATGGCAAGAGACGGCAGGAAGAAAAACTGGGAGCTGCGAGCTAAAATCCTGGAAAAATATCAAGAAAACAACCTAGAGCTCTCTAAAAAACAACTAAGGAGGTGAGATGAAGGGGGCCCAGCATAACCAAAGAGCTGTAACTGTTCCCCGGGAGGCAGAGCAAATAGCTCAAGCCATGCGAAGAAATGACCCCTTGTGATTTACTGAGTTCCTATAGCACACTAGTCCTTCCTGGGTGCCATAGAGAACTGATCTCATTTAAATCGGCATAAGCACTCTGTGAGGGAGGTAATGGTATCCTCGGTTTACTGACCAGGAAACTGAGGCTCAGACAATTTAAGTATCTTGCCCAAAGTTACAAAACCACAAAGTGGGAGAGCCAGGGTTTGAACTCCAGTCCTCTGGTGCTCTTACCACTGCAAAGACCTGCCTCCCACATATGTCCATCACACTAAGCTTGGAAGCATCACACTAAGGCTTCCAAAAAAGCAGGCCAACTTGAACAGTATCCCAGGTCATGGCATGGAAGGCTACGTGGAGCAGAAGAAGAGTCTTCAGCCTGGTGGTGTGAAGACTGGAAGCTCTGTGCTAAGTCCCTTTTATTTTTTTAATTTTTTAATTTTTTTATTTTTTTTAAAGATTTTATTTATTTATTCATTTATCCCCCCCTTGCTGCTTGTGCTCGCTGGGTCAGCCAACCACGCCGTGCGGGCGGGCTTGACTTCACCAGGAGGCCCTGGGAACCGAACCCGGGGCCTCCCATATGGTAAACGGGAGCCCTACTGATTGAGCCACAGCCGCTTCCCGCTAAGTCCCTTTTAAATCAGGATCCACACACCTAAACCAAACCCCAAATTAGAGGTAAAATTTGTAGTTATACAAAAGCATGATTATTTTCTTAACAAATACATTCACCATAAGATCTCTTTGAATAACAAGCTCTTATAAAAAATTTTATATATATTAATGGGATATGATTTAGTCAAAGCAACATTCATTGCTTAAAGGGAAGTACACACCTAACAAGGACAATCTTAAAGCCTGAGCCAGGCTTTCCTTGCACATAGACAGGACACTCAGAGACATATCTGGTTATAGTTCAAGCACACCCCAAAAGTATTTGTGGCATGCATTTGAGTATAACTCAATACATGCCACCTCCTGAGCTCTGCTCTTCACCCAATATAGATTTTACATGAAGTATCCAGACGAATTGATTCCCATCTACAAAGTCTGCTTAAGCGCATTTTAAGTCTCTGGATAAATGCTTAGAATAGAGGAGGTTCAGGGTGGTCTCCTGCCCTGCTCAGACCTGGACATCATGCCTTTGATAGAAGTTTGATTGCCAAGAAGCAAAATAACTAAAGAAATTGACAAGCCATTGAAAAGGTCCTTGAAGTCACAAGCTCTATGTGTGATCTGATTGCTCTGTGTTTTCTGCGGCTTTCCCCATGCCCGAACACACACACACACACACACACACGCATACAACCCTTTTGGAAACAGTTCAAAAGGTGAGAGCAGGGATGGTCACGGGGTAGGCCTGGATCCTGGACCCAGGGGCTCTCCATTGCATATGACTTGTTTTATTATTTGGGGATTAAGAAAAGGATTAAGGGCCCCAAGGTTAGGGCAGCAGTCCAAGGCAGCTTCCCATACTTGGTGTCCCCTAATCCTAGCCACGTGAAAGTCGTACGTGACACATGGAGAGAAGGTCGCTGAACCAGCACAAAATGGCCCCCCGAGTACTCCACCCCTCCTGACTTCCAGGCAACTGCACCTTCTCCAGGAACCACACTGCACTGATGGTCTCCTGCTTGTTCGCAATCACGTGGTGGTACCTTCTGTATTCCACCAAAGCAGTGAACCTGTTTTAGTAAAAAGACCTAAAGTGACTGTGTATGACTGTGTACGTCAAGGCAGTCAATTTCTAAAAAATCTACTTCTCTGTGTTTTTCAAAATTTCTAAAGAACACAAAGTAATTTTAATGACTTCAAAAAAATTTAAGGGACTGTTTTAACCTACTATTTCCCAAAGAGCATGGCTGCCCATTAGAATCACCTAAGTAGCTTAAAAACAAAAAGAACAACAAAAAAATCAAACACCCACTTTTAAAAACTCCCTATGAGATTCTATTGTCAACGAGAATTACTCTTCCCTTGATAACAAAGATGACAAATTAGCCTGATTTTAACCACATCTGTATTTGTTAAAATGCTCAACTAGAACAGGCGTAAATAGGCGCATTCACACTTCTCAGCACATATAGACTTATCGAGATGGCCGAGAGAGAAAAGGGCCCAGACCCGCCCTTCAGATGAGCCCCTTGTCCTGGTTCCTACCTTGGTTAGTGGTGAGGTCACCCAAGCTGGAGACCTTGGCATTACCTCCTCTCCCTCCACCTTCCGGGCCACTTAGTCATCAAGTTCTGTTGCTGCTGCCTCTCAGGTTCCCTGCACTGGCCTGTTTTCCATTCCTACAGCAATACCTTTATTCAATCCAGCTCAGTCCCACATTTTTTGGTTCCTACTTTTGCCAGGCATCTTGATAGACACTTCAGATGGGAGCCTTCTCTTTGCCGAGCTCCCGGGAGAGACTGACACGTCTAGGTGCTCAGAGAATCACAGTTCTGCCATTGATCAGTTTTTATCAGGGATATTTCAAGAGCCTCTTAAATGGCTTTTCCAGCTTCATTTTCCCCTTTCCGTCCTCCCAAGCAAACTTCCCTGACCATTCAATATTCTTGCCCACTGCTCAGTCTCACTTTCCCATGCCAAACCATCCACAGCTGTCCATGGCCATCAAGCGACCCCATACTCTTCAGCCTCCCCTTCAAGGCCTTTCTTAATCTAGTTTCAAACCTTAACACCAACAATACTCTCAGTTCTCCCTCTGGCCCATGCTACACCCCCAAATGCTTTGCTCTGGCCAAGCTGCTTTACTCACTTCCCAATGTACATCTCCTGCTCTGCCTTTGCTCATGCCAACCTTTACCTACAGCACTCACCATGCACTGGTACTCATTTCTCAGAGTCTGACCCCAGGCCTGCCCACTCCAGCTGCCCTCCTCCTTCAATGCCTGCTGCTGACTGCCTCCTCGGTCACTGCCACTGCCCCAAAGGCTCTGTACAACTGGGGCCCAGGGTGCGGCCAAGCAGGGTGCAAATGAGCTCTCTCATTTATTAGCTGTATAACTTTGGCAGCTATCCAATCTTTTTAAGCCTCATACCCCTCATCTGAAAATGAGGATATTAATAGTACAGTATCTATTCCTCATGGATTACTGTGAGAATTAAGTGAGATTGTGAGTATGAAACACTTAGCACAGTGCCTTGAACAGGCTAAGCACATGGGCAGTGCTCGGCACCAATACCATAGTGCTCTTATTGGACTGAGTGACCTCAAACCCCTTTTAGAAATCAGGTTTATACTTTATACATTGTGCATGCTTTGTAGTCTCTCCAGTGTTTTTCCCTCCCCTTCCTCCTCCTCTTCCCTCTTCCTTTAGTGTGTTTGCCTGTTTCCCACCCTTGCTGAGGGGATGGCACTGCAGGCTGCCTATTCTCTAGCCATTCCTCACTCTCTTCCTCTTTGTGGGCAGAGCCCAGTGCCCGAGGTAAAGACTATAAGAAGCAGATAGTTCTCCGCCTCCATGCTGCTGGGTATGGCCACATAATTAACTCTGGCCAATAAGAGCTGGGGCTGGGATTGCCCCTTGACTGAAATGTAAAGATTGGCTTATTTCCTGTCTCTGGGCTTGGTTGTAAGAGGTTGTGAGGACTGAAGCCACAGCAGCAATCTTGTGACCATGAGGCAACATGCCTAAGGATAAAAGTCAATGTACCAATGGTGACCAAGAAGGACAGAAAGAGCTTGAGTCCTTAATGGCATCACTGAGCTGTCCCAAACCTGTACCTACCCTCCTCCAGATGCACTGCTACCTGTGGTCATAAAGTCATTTATTGTTTAAAGTAGCTTTTAGTAGAGTATTTTGTGCCTGGCAGCCAATTAGTCCTTGTGTTAGTCTTTGCTCTTCTACGTTGTAATGTGTTATAATGACCCAAATAATACATTGCAACTACTCAATTCTCCTCTCTCATTTTTATCTTACCATCTCTCTGCCAAAAGGCATAAAAGTAGCTCCTTCTTTTCCTTTTGAACAAAGCTTTATACTGTTCTTTAACATACATGGTATTCTGATTTCATGTCTTCTTACAGGCAGGTGGTATGGCTTAGAGCTTGGATCCTGAAGTGACACTTCAGGGTTTGTGGGTTTAAATCCTGGAGCTACAACTTACTAGCTCTGTGACTCTGAAGAAGTTCTTTAACTGTGTGTGTCTCAGTTTCTTCAATTACAAAATGTGAAATAATAGCACATTTTTTTCTAACATATTTGACTTCCCAAATAGATTGTCCATAATGGCAGAAACTTTCATTTTCTTTCATAATGTCCCTCCTGGTAGATAGCTGGATGTTTTGAATGAATCAGTACATTAAAATAAAACGTTCACTCTCCAGCTTGGAGGGGAGCTTCTAGTGCTCCAACTCATAACTACCAACATGAATTTCTATACATGCTGCAATCAAGTTTGAAGGCCTCAAAAAGGAGAAAGTAAGTTTCTTAAATAGTCATAATGCTACACACACATAAACAAACATTATCTAAAATTATAGAGGTTAATTTCATATAGTCTGGATATTTTGATATATTTGAGGCAAGAGACACCACTGATTTATTTATAACAAAACTTTTGTAGTTCTCAAGGAAGGGCCTATTTGTTATATAGCCTTTCTACCCTCTAATAATAGCAAACCCAAAATAAACTCCAATATCTACCCACAAGGGGAAAAAAAATCTAGTTCCAAGAAATTATTTTTGTCTCTGGTCTAAAGGCAGAGATCAGTATTACTTAATGGCACAAGACAAAGGCCAGGACTTTCACGTTCAGTCTGATCTTTTGGAGACACGAGAGGAGCATGTGCACAGGTAGTCCTGGAACCATTTCTCACCAGTCCCTGGGAGACAAACAGGCTCCAAGGAAAATCCAAGGAGGCTTAACTCTGCAAACGTATGATTCTTAATGAAAGCAACATAGAAGGAAAAAAAAAAAAAAATACCTCAAGATCTGGAGAACTGTGGAAAATCCAAGGAGGGTCCCATATGTGAAGCTTCATTCACTACCCCTTTCAGAGTCCACAAGAGATTCCTCAAAAATGCTTGGCCTTAGTGTTTCATGATTCAGCTAGATACCAAGTGATGAGTGAACACACACAAAAAAATCACCTCCAGGGGAAAATTCTAATCAAGCCATACTGGAACTCTTAATGTATGGTCTTGGGTCATGGATTTTGAACCTTAATCTAATATATATGTCAGGAATCTGCAGTTTAAGCACACAATGAAATTGAGTGGGTCCATTTATTGTTAAAACACTTAAATAATAATAAAAACAAAGACGTTTCTGAAATTCTGAAACTCCATTGTCTAGGGTATGGTATACATAATTTATTATCACTTAGACACAATTTCTACTGAAAGCAACTTGGAGCACCCCTAGATGTGTCCCATAGATTGTGAGCCCAAGGGTGGGGCTGTGGCTTTTACACCTGTATCTCAGGCACCTAGCACAAATGCTGACACCTGGCCAGTGATGAACAGGCATTTGTCCAATGAAAGAATGCTTCCCTGAGTAAAAGACTTGAGCCCTGAGGGCTTTTGCTATAATGTTGCTACTTTACTGTTACTCAGTAAAAATAATAAAGAGGCAGTCTGCCCTCCTAATAACCCAAAGTTATTCTTTCTTATTTTCCATTACAACTATTTGAATATTATCATCCATTTTCATGTTGACCCCTCTCTGCTACCGCATAAACTGATCTCCTTCTGTCTATTCTAGCAAATCCAAACTCTACACTTGCATTAGAAGACCACAGGTTACCAATCCCACTCCCACTTTTTGAAATGCAGTGTAATATAGTGCTGACGAGCATGGACCTAGGAGCCACACTGTCTGGATTCACAGCCCAGGGTCACCAATGTGACCTTGGGCAAGTTATTTAACCCCCGTATGCTTCAACTGGAAGGCAGGGGATAATAAGAGTAACTTTTTCCCTTTTTAAATTTTTTTATTTTTTATATCAATGTTACAAGTTACTCTGTTCACACAAGAAACAACTACAATAACAATAAATCTGCTTTGGTCCATGGTTACAATCTCCCTTATTTTTGTTCATTCCTTAATCTTGAGGGATTTGGGACAATGTCCACTCTGTTTCAGGCTGAGAAGAGTCAAAGATATTACGGAGAAGAGTCAAAGATATTACGGGGAAAGGAATTGTTTTGCTCGCAGTTGAAGATACTCATTGTTTTTGGGTTAGTGTAAACATTAAATGAATCAAATATTTGTAAAGCATTTAGAACAGTGTCTGGCAAATAGCAAACATTCAGTTAAGTGTTAGCTAATTTGGTTATTATTTATACTCCCAAAGGAAATCCCATCCTCTTATTTTGAATTGTGGTTCTTTTTCTCTAGGATTGGCTGATGTTCATGGCCAAACCCAGAGTTACAGACTGGTTCCAGCACAGATGAGATGCACTGTAGGCTGCACACAATTCCAGAGGCTCCAGCTGCAACTGTGCTTACCCTGAGAATAACTGGTTTTGAAGCTACTAGAGAGTTTTGGACCTAAGGAAAATTCATCCATATCTTAAATATCTTTACCAGTTTATCAGTGTCTCATTAAAACGAACCCCAGAACATTAAAATAAGAGAAAACTTGTAATTGTGCAGGAAATTATGGTGGAATATCCACATGCCAGAAATTTCAGGAAATTTCTTAGAGCTGTAGGTCAGATGGGACAAGTCTGAAGGAAGGCCAATTGGACCAGTATGCCAACAAACTGCCTTCTTGCCTACCAAGAAAGTACCTGGAAGAGATCTCAAGAAAACCCCATCAACAAGGCCTAATTCAGAGTGATAAAGGGTGGTGCTGAGGATGGGTCACGCCCAGCAGGCTTCCGCTGGGCATTGCTAGGACAATTAACAAACATGCTGAGTCAGGCAAGGAGTACCAGCAAGTATAGCCAGCGCCTCACGAAGGCAGCCATGCCCAGCGAGGAAGGCTGTCACTGCCCAGCTGGCCACATTGGCCTCAACTCTCCTGTACAGACTAGCGCCTCCGCCACCACCTTTACCTCAGCACATCACACTGTTTGTGACGTGTTTGTCTTTCCTCTGAATTGTTCCACTTAGTAGCTCTACTGTACCGGTTACAGTATTCAGCACATAATAAGGATTCTACATACTTTAGAGGGCAAAATAAAATGTGGCAAACATTGAAAAGATCATTCTTATAAAATTTTTCAAGTAACATTCAAGAACTTCCATATCTTTCCTCACTTAAACTTAACCTGAATTTCAACCTACCTAATCAAAAGACTCCCTAAAGTGTGACCATAACTGGAATTTTAGGTCAGTTTGGCATCAAAACTACTTGCATTTTTCTCATTCATTACTACGCATACTCCAGCTCTGTTACTCACAGAAAAAAAGGTTAAAACCACCTAACTCGGAGAGCTGTTGTGAGGATTAAATAAAATCATGTGCAAAAAACACTTAAGAATGGGCTGTATACATATTAGGTATGTAGGGGGGCAGATGTAGCTCAAATGGTTGGGCATCTGTTTCCCATGTGGAGGGACCTAGATTCGATCCCCAGTACCTCCCGGTAAAAAAAAAACAAAAAACAAAAAACATATTAGGTATGTAAAAATCTGCTGGCATCACTAATGCCTGTATCATGTACCTTGCGATGATATGCTAGACTCTGAGGATGCCACAGGAAATTAGTCCCATAGCAAGGTTTCAGACCCATACAACTGATAGGCTAATACACATACTTGTAAGACAAAAGGATACAGACTTATAACTCAGCCATTTCCCTGCATACTAACACTCTATACTGATTTATTAAGCTCTAGGCACTTATATGAAACCTTGTAGAATTAATTTCCTGAAACACTTCAAATATTCCAATAAATTACAGAATAGTTAGGCTATAAGGTAAAGAGCATTTTGAGGTTCTTTCTACAAGTTAAAGGGTTCACATTTTCTAGTCTACAACACAATTTTTAAAGTTGCTTGGAAGATTTATATCGTAATAAAGGCATGTTTCCAAATTACCACATGCATTTATAAATGCCAAATAATACTTAGGACATTCGGTTGTTGAAATTTAAGCCAGATCATGGAAAGAAATGATAGTTGTTAGGCCAAGTAAGAGAAAAAAACTGACTAAAAAAGCTTTACTATTTAGAGATTTTAATATTTAGAGATAATGAGAAATGTAAAAAATTGTCAGCTTTTCCCTACATTTAATAGTATAATTTCCTTAAAACATTTTTACATTATATAAATAAAATTCATTGTAAACAAGTTAAAAAATAGAGAATTAAAAATAATAAAAATCATTAAAAACACTCCCGATCCTGACTCAAGAATAGTAAGATAATTTTTTTGCATCTGTCCATATTTTTTCTATGCAGATAGCAAATATTTTGTTCTATAATCTGATTTTTTAACCACGTAATACAAGCCGAACCCTTTTACAAATCAATAAAAAGCTACATAAAAATTTTTACAGTTAAAATGGTGATGAGCATCTAGATTGTTACTAGATTTTCATGATTATAAATAGCACCGTCTTGACCACTTTTGAACATTCATGTCTGCACAGCACAGTGTGATTTCAAGGATAAATGAGACAATACACAAATGCTGCTGGAATCTTCCCAGCCTGCCAATCAATGCCCAATACAAAAGTTCACAATTTTTAATGTAAACTAATGAAATCACTCAACAGAAGTACTTTTCTTTCTACTAAAATGTCTTTAACACCAAAACATCTATATTAAAACTTTGGTATGACTTTTCCAATTGCCCCAGAATTAGAGATAAAAGCCCACTGTTGAGGAGAGAGCCACTAAGTAACTGACTTTTTAAAGAAATTGGGTCCATGCCTCTCCTCCAGAAGTGCCTAAAAGGTTAGAACCAGCTTCCTAGTTTATATTAGAACGCTGAGGCAGTGGACTGGCTGATTTCCCGTGTCCCTCCGGGCAGGGAGAAAAATACGGGGTGGCACCAGGAGCAGGGAAGCAGCTGACACACCCACAGTTTGGCGAGGCAAGGGTGAATGAGTTTCCTGGGAGTCAAATGAACACCAAGTTATGAAGCCCGACAAGCCACCTTGCTGGTACCCCAACCTAACCAATCCTTGGTCAATGGACCCCAGAAGTAAAGAGGGGTAATAAGTGGGGTCTGAAAAGGTCCACCCAGAGGCAGATGCTCTGATCAGGGACTGTGACTTGGGGAAGCCTGTGAGCCAGCATTTGACTCTCTGCCACATGGGAGGCATTGCTATGTGGTCGATATGGCAAGAGGGAAAACACAGACCAACAAGCAGAGGACAGCCTTGACCAACAAGAAGGCAGCATCTGTACCCAGCTAAATACAGAGACAGTCCCTTTCCATCCCCAGCCTCAGGGGATTGGACCTCAAATGAGGAAGGGGCAGAAGGAGCATCAATCAAGTCTGAGATTGAACTTTTGAAGTGGACGAGACCTGAAAGTTTATGGAAGTTGTACTTTGCTAAGGGACAGAAAAGGGAGATTCAACATGGCATGGCTAAAGGCAGCAACTGGAGAAAAATAAAGATCCTTACAAATGTATACTTCATGGACTTGAGAGAATTCAATAAATCAACTACATCCCAAATACAGTTAAATGCACATATTCAGTAGAGGAATTAAGAGTACTGACCTAGATCTGGGCTCAGATCCTGGCTTGGCCCACTCATTCATTCATTCATTCATTCAGCAGGTATCTAGTCCCTTCTATACACCAGGCATAGCTGTAAACAAGACAAAGCCCCCACATGCTGAGAAGTGAGAGTCCAGGTGAGTGTGATTCTAGGGGAACTTCCTTAACCTTCTTGGGTCTCAGATTTCTCATAGAATCTTGTTCTGATATTCCCCCTCTTATTCATTTCTAAAAATTATGGTAATTAAATACAGTAAAACATGTTTTGTTTTTTTTTAGCAGACAAACTCAACTGAGCTGAACAGCTTGTGTTTCAGAAACTCAAACGCATGCCACATGGAAGGTTCTAAACACAAAAAAGTTATACCAGCTCTCAAAATAGAGTGAGGGTAAGTGGCTTGGGGGGGATGCCAGCCATAGCTTGTCTTGTGTGTCAATTATGGCCTTATTCATGTTTCTACATAAATAGAAAATCCTCTAAGTATCAAAAAATCTATATTACTGACTTTAAAGTATCAAGCAGGGTATATATTTTGCAAAATTAATAGTTAGAGCTAGTATTTTTGTGAAGTAAGAGAGACTAAGAGAATTTTTTTCATGAAATTGGTGATAAGTAAACACACCCAGTACTACTGCTTTATCTATATATACTATCAAATCCATGGGCCAAAATTTTTCTGGTTACTTGTAAGGAGTAAAATCTCTCCTGGGCACTGGTCCATGGACTGCAGCTCCACATCACGACAGAGAAGCAGCAGCAGCCACCACATGCCCCAGATGCAGTCTACCCTGGCAGGAGAGCAGCCCAAGTGAGCTAAACCTTCAGGTCACAGACCTCTTGGGCAATTCCTGATGGTGGGGCTGTCCCTGAGCGCAGAGGGTCCACGCCTTGGTTTCCAGGGGTCACATCCGTGTCCTCTGGGCCCTGTGATTATCGCCTTGACAAGGCTTTAAGAAACCAGAAGCACTGTGAATACTCTCACTGTTCTGATTTTGTGATAATCAGGGTAAGCTAAACATTTCATATATTAGAAACCACGCATGTGTCCCCAGACCTAGTTTTTCTCCCTAGGTCTGGTTTTTAGAATGCTGGTGATAAACCAAGCCTGATTTTTTATATGACCATCCTGTATGGGAAAAGACTGTAACTTTGGGTATCTTTGGTCGACCTTAAGAAATATAGCAGGGGGATGGATGTGGCTCAGGACGGCTTGGGCGACATATGGAGGGACCTGGGTTCGACCCCCAGGATCTCCTGGTAAAAATTTTTTAAAAAAGAAAAATATACAAGGCGTGTGGGCCACCAGGTCCCATCCGCGGGTGAGCCGCCAGGTCCTGCAAGTGGATGAACCGTCAGGTCCCTTTCCACGGGTGCACCGCCAGGCCCCGCAAGCCACGCAGCAAGATGATGATATAACAAGAGTGACACAAGGAAGAACCAAGACGAGACGCACTGAAAAACCAGGAACTAAGGTGGCGCAGGCAGTAGGACGCCTCTCTTCCACATCGGAGGTTCCGAGGATCAATCCCAGTGAAGAGAGGTGAAGAAGGATGAGAAGAGAGGGCAGGAAACAGACACAGAGTTGCCCAGTGAATAGACCAGAAACAGCAAAAACGGGGCAGGGGGGGAATGGATAAAAGTAAATAAATAAATAAATCCTTAATGTATAGGGGAGGAAGATTCAGACTATAGTTAGTAGTAATACTTTGACGATGCTCTTTCATGATTTATTAACAAATGTTTCACAACAATGCAGGATGTTTGTGGGGGGTGTGGGGGGTGGGAGCCCTGTATGATGTTATGCATGTTTGTTTTGTAAGATCCCGATGTTTACTGAACACTTATAGTTTATGTGTGTTCGTGTATGAATGATATACTTCAATAAATTGTTTAGAAATTAAAACAAAAAAAAAAAAAAAGAAAGAAAGAAACCAGAAGCAGATGGGAGGAGGGTGAGGCCGTAGCTTTATTGCCCACCCCCACCCCCATGCACCCCTCCCCATGACTGTGCTCTGCACAAGGTCCTGTGGTACCATAAGTCACCCTGGACTGTCTGGACTTCTGGAAGGTCAGCCCCTTCCCCATGTGGGTTAATCCTCCACTGTCCTGCTTTGAATAAATGTAAACTTCACCCAGCCTGGGCAAACATGGCATTTTCAGCCCTCTTCTATCAAAACATTTGCTGAGATGACAAAGCGTACCGAAAAAGTTTATCAGATTATCAGCACATTAACTGCTAGTTTCCTTATTTTTTCCAAAACTATGCATGGGATGTTATTCATTTTTGTTTGTTTGTTTGTTTTTGTTTTTAATGTCCAAGAAATCAGAAAACGGAAAAGCAAAGCGTAAGACAACTTTATCAACAGCCTCTGTGTACCCAGCTTGGAAAAATGCAAAACTTCCTACCAGTCAAAAGAACCAAGGCTATTTTCTTGCTAATTCAAAAATAAATAATTAAGTGCATAAATATGTAAGTAAACAAATGTCTTAAAGAAGAGTTTAAATAAGGTATATAACTGTAAAACAATTTACCATTCACTTAATATATAAACTCCTAAGATACTACTTTGTTAAAAAAAGGAAATATCCTTGTTTTAGGCAAAGATAAAGTAGTTTAAATATATGTATGCAAGTATATTTTCTCAGTCATAACATTACACATTTTTTATAGCAGCTACCTTAGGGTTTTAAAAACAAAACATAACCACCTAACAGAAAATTATGAAAAAAAGAGACAGGAGAAAAATCTATACCCAGAGTTTGATATTCTACCAAAAACAAAGTTAGCATTTTGCTTTATTTCCTTTCAGCCAGTTTTCCTAAGCACCTCTTTTCTAACATAAATGTGATTTCTGTTCTGCTTTCCTTCACTCTAATATAGTAAAATCACCCTTATAGAGCGATAAACTTATTTTATAGGATACACAAAATTCCAAGAAGTTAAAAAAAAACTTTAATTAACTTAGCATTCCTTTACTGCTCAGCATTTATTTCCAGGAATGTGATATAAAGTACAGAGCCAGACACATATCTGTGCATATAGCTTTTATAAAGTATACAACCAGACACATATCTGTGCATTTGGCTCTTTAAAGTGATTTTATACAAAATTTCTTTCCAGAAATGACATATTAGGGTTACACCACCAGCAAGTAGGAGGGTACTAGGTGTCATCATGGCAGAAAGCATTTACTATTTTACAATGGGCAAGAAGTGGTATCTTTATTTATGAGAATAACTTACCATTCCACTTCAATCACTATCAATTGGTGCCAGTCTTGTTTCAGCTGCACCACATTCCTGCCTACCTCCCCCCACCAGATTGAAGAAAATCCCAATGCTGTAGTTTTTTTTTTTTTTTTTTTTAGGTGGTACTGGGGATTTAATCCAGGACCTCGTCCATGGGAAGCAGGCACTCAACCACTGAGCTACATCCGCTCCCTGATTTTTTTTTTTTTTCCTTTATTTTGGAGGTACTGGGGCTAGGGATTAAACCTGGGACCTCATAAGAGGGAAGCCGGTGCTCAACCACTGAGCTACACCAGCTCCCCTAAAGTGATTTCTTTTTAAGTTTCCAACACATTTTAAATAGAGCCAGGCTCCTTTAAAGGAGTGCATTTATGCACATAGCACAGCATCAATAAATATTTCAGTATGTGCATCTAAACGATAAGAACTAACTCTTTAAAAACATGAACCAAGGGGGGCGGCTGTGGCTCAATCAGTAGGGCTTCCGTTTACCATATGGGGGGCCCCGGGTTCGGTTCCCGGGGCCTCCTGGTGAGGGCAGGCCCGCCCGCACGGCGTGGTTGGCTGACCCAGCGAGCACAGGCAGCAAGGGGGGGATAAATGAATAAATAAATAAAATCTTAAAAAAAAAAAAAAAAAAAAACATGAACCAAATACCATTATCACATCTAAAAAAAATTATGCTACTACTTTAATACATCTAATATCCTGTCATTATTCAAATTTCCCCAATTGTCTCATACATTTTTCTTAATGTAATGGGCTTATAACAATAAAGACTGATGGCCACTTTTGCTATAAATATTTTCTATTATTTACTTACTAATGCGAGGAAGGGGTCTGCTCTCACGACTATGCACTACCCCCAAAACTTTAGCCTTCTGTTGAAGGTGAACTTTGTGATTCCTTCTATCGCTTCTAAGCTCAGAATGTCTTCCTTCCTATAATGATGAGTATTCACTTCTTTTTATTTCCCTTGTTTCTCTAACACTGTTAATTATACTTAGGAAGCTACGTGAGTTGTAGAGATCCCAGAATTTATTTCCATGTCCCCTAAGTCGCATAGACAGAAAATGAAGCGTTTCATAACAGTAGTATATTTCTAAATGTGTATGATTTTGAATCCTTTTTCAGACTGCCCATAAATATATTTCCACTTGTTCCTAAAGAAAAATTCCAATCCCTTTAAAAGGGTTTTAAAGCACTCTAAACAATTAGGGTGCTAATTAGTTCTATGCAAGAATTGAAAGTGGATTGATTTAAATCATAATGAAGTTGGTACTGGTTTTTTGGTTTGTTTTTTTTTTTTAAATTTCTTCTTTAACAGTTACCAGCACATTTAAGCAGACCCAAGCCTTTTTTAAGGGGTGCATTTATGGAGCACACGCTTGGTAACCTAGGAAACCCCACCTCTCCATTATACCCTAGCCTGTGACTGCAGAAAAGCGGCTTCAACTTAACAGACGGCCAATTTTCCAAGCATCAATCGAATGGACAGCAGGAGTAACAGAAGAAAAGCAAAACTCAAATATTACCACCACTATAGTCCTAGATTCTTTTTTTAAAAGCAGGAATTCCCACGGGAGCAAAGCAGGATTGTGATGTAAAACCCACTCTTGCACCAGGAAAACTAAGCCAAGGGTCTCAACAGTTTTCTGAATTCTGTTTCACACACCAAGGTAAAAATAATAATAATAATAATAATAAGGGTAGGCCAAGCAACTTATGAAATAAGTGTAGCAAGAGTGTTGAAACTTTTGAAGCATTGTGTATCTACCATTCCACAGTATCACCAACAGAAATTTGGGGGCAATGAGCACATTATGATTTAATGGATGGTCAACTCACTCATCCATCAAAACAAAATGTTGTTGAAAGAATCACGAGAGATCATTAATGTAAAAAGTGCATTGTTATTAATAACATCATTTGAAAGTTAGCTTTTATTAAAATCAGCGCTTGAAATTCCACTTTTCTTATAAAGTGGGCACAGACTATTATTTTGTATTACTCTAACCAAGAGTTAAGAATTAACAAATGATTATGATTTACTGAAATGCCATATAGTGGCTTTTTTCTTACTTTTTCAGTATATTATAGAATAGCCAAAAGTTAAATCCTACAATTATTGAAATTCCCTGGACTGATCTTTACTTTGTGTACAGTCACTTCCAATCAGGCTCATCCTTGTTGCATACCTGCTCTTGTATGGTAACCACTTCACCCTCCCCTGTGTGAATCCATAAAAGCCCTAAACTCCTGGGACTCCTGGAACTCCTGGAGACAGACTTTTAGGCCTTGAGGCCATTTGTTCTCTTTGCTATGTGCTGGCAATAAATGCTTTCTCGGTCTTTTACACCCTGGCCTCAGGAATTGATCTTTGAAGTGTATCGAGCAAGAACTTGCTTTTGCTCTAACCCTATAACTGATCTATAAAAGTGAAATAAGTTTGTATCAATCTGTTTGTTACCACATTACACACACAAAAAAAATGGTTTCACAAATTTTCACTAAGATTGGAGAGTATATTTGGAAAGGTCTGATTTGATATATAGGGAACATAGCACATTGAAATTCACTTCCAGGAGGACACAGCTAAGGAACAGCTTTCCTTTAGAGCAGCCCAAAGTAGCCAAGCAAAAAGAACATGCAAATATATTTAGATAATCCAGGCAGAGAAAATCGGGAATGGTTTCAAATAAGAGCCCCACGTCCAAAGCATAAAAGCAGACACTCAATTTCCAGTGTGGATTTGCCATCAGGTGACTTCTCTCATGGACAATATTTGGGGTACTGCTCAGGGGTAGGAAGCAGCCGGAACTTACTCATGGCTAACGATTCTCCCCACAGGCTACTTGGTGAAAGTAAAATCAGTTACCAAATCCCTCACAAGCTCTGAGCAAGGCATAAAGTGGGATCCATGTAAATACATAAAAAAGACATAGTTTTGACTGCAAGCTGTTCACAGTCTGACGGGCAATATGTGGGCATCAACAAGAAGACTGAAGGTTTTATAGAAGACAGGAAGAAAAAATGGGCAATGGAAGAAAAAAGGGACAAGAAAAGGAATGGAAGAAAAAAAAGGAAAACAGACAAGAAGTAGGAAGAGCAGAATGTGTGAAGGTAGCTCTTGGGTCCCTCTTCTCAGTGACATGGCACCACATCACAGACACCACTTTTGATTAGTAACAAAAAGGGAAACGTGCACAGCTCCAAAGACTTTTCATCTTGTTATCTTTCACCAGAAACAGCCCAGTGAGACCTCATGGAAATACTATTATTTTTACTTGACAGATTAAAAAAAATCTGAGACAGAGTCATTAAGTGACTTGCAGAGTCTGAAGCAATTAAACGTTTTACAGACTAACTCTACTCCATACAAATGATAAAAAAAACTGCTTTTTTTTCATCTCACCATCTCTCCCTTAAACTTTCTGGTTTAAATATAACCAAACTCTGTGATATAGAAATATTTTTAAAATGTGTGTTTACTCTTTCCCTGTAAAATTTTTTCTTGGCTTAATGCTCCTAAGAGTTTGCAGTTTGTTTAGCTTTAAGGATCTCACTTTTAAACAAGCTCTGAGAAATAAACAAATGTTTCCTTACTGGCAAAAATGACAGTAATAATACTAGAAGGAAGAAATTTTATTCCAGACTAGAAGTCAATTATTCTTCTCCAGGGGTGACTTTCCAAATACAGCTTTCCTATTATTGTCTAGATGAATAAAAATAATCTCAGTGAAAAATATAATTTATGAATTTGTATTAATGGGGACAACGGGGGCATGGCTTTTGCCATGAAACAAAATAAAGTTATGGTGTTAGGAGAAGAAAAGAGTCTGTCCCTGGCTTCCTTAGCATGTCTTGCTCCTCTGACATTACCATCAAAACAAAAAGCTCAGAGAGTTCAGCCACTAACAGGCCACTGACTGAGGCAGGTTAGTATAGGCTATAGGAAAAAGGGAAGATGAGTCACAGCTGGGACCTGACAGGGACCATGGCCATGAGACCCCACCCGGAAACCCCCTTCTACCAAGAGCAAAGTTAGAAAGACCCTGCCTAGACCCTGGACACGAGGTCCCACTTGGAACTCTTTCCAGGGTCAAGGGGAAGCTTCCCCATTGGTCCCTGGAGAGATAACAGGTGGGGCAACCAATCAGAACAGTGAACAGCTGGGACCCCTCCCCAACATTAAGAAAGGGAAGAAGGAAAGGCTTTAAAAAGGCCTAACCTGGGGCCCCACATGCGCATCTCAGCCTGTAGCACGCCTGCAACCCATGTCTCGGGTTGTGTACTTATTTCTAGTTTTCTCGTTTCTTAGTAAACTCTTTACTCCTTTGCCTATCCTATGGCGTGTACTTAAATTCTTTTATGTGACATAGCCAAGTACCTAGAAGCCCAGAACCCAGAGTGTTTCACTAACAATCAATCATTTCAGAGCCCGGCTTTTAGATGAAAACTCAGGCTCAAGTTCAAAGCTGGAAGGGGATCCCTGTGCTGGGCCAGAATTCAAAGACCTGTATCCCAGACCCTTATGTTACGGTTATTGGCTTCTGGTAAGCATACTTTCTGGTGTGCTACTGCAGGAACCCAAGGAACAGCAGTGGTAGAGGATTCTGGAGGCACCTTTGCCTATAAACTTACAACCTGCTTAAATGTTGTAACAGATAATATTTTCCAAAAATGGCACAGTGAGATTTCTGGCCCCCTGAGCTCTTCCAGAACCTTGCCACCACCCCCTTCCCCCCCTATCAAAGGCAGAGTCTACTTCTGCCCTTGAACGTGGGCAGGTCTTTGTAACAGCCTCTCCAAATGGAATAAGGCAAAGTGAAGCTGCGTGACTTCCAAGGCTACATCACAAAAAGCGATACATGTCCATCTGGCTCTCTCTTAGGATACCTGCTCTTGAAACCCCTCTGTAAGAAAGCCCAAGTCACATGGAGGGGACACACAGGTATTCTGGCCAAAGGCCCCAGGGAAGGTCTTAGGTGATGGCCAGCATCCACCGCCAATATGTGAATGAATGGGAACCCATGATTCCAGTTCCAGCCTTTGAGTGTCTCCAGCTGAGGCTCTACATCATGTACCAGACACGAGCTGTCCCTATTGTACCCTGTCCAAATTCCTAACCCAGTGACTGTGAGCATAATAAATGTTTGTTTGATACCGCTAAGTTTAGTAGTCATTTGAAAACAGCCCTCGTAACCAGAACATACATTACAGCTAAAGTTAAAACTCAGAGGCAGACCATGGGATCTAAGTTCCCTCTCAATCAGAGGCACAGTGGGCTTCACCATACCAAAATCCTCAAGATTGGGAAACGAACAATAGGCTAAAGTAGACTTATTATTATCCTACTATAGGCTTATTATTATTCTAGCAATGGAAGAACTCTAATCATTGATACAAGGCAGTGGGCACCAGAGGTTCTCACGGGAGGGAGAGGGAAGAATAGGTATAAGATGTGGGCATTTTTGGGACATTGGAATTGTCCTGCACGACACTGCGATGACGGATACAAGCCATTGTATATTTTGTCATAACTTACAAAATTGTACGGGGCAAAGAGTAAACTATACTATACTATAGTATAACGTAAAAACTATAACGTAAACTATAATCCATGGTTCCTGGCAATGCTTCAATATGTGTTTATCAATTCTAACAAATGTACCACACTAATGAGGGATGTTGTTGATGTGGGAGAGTGTGGGAGGGGGAGGGAGTGGGGCATATGAGAATCCCCTATATTTTTTATGTAACATTTATGTAATCTAAAGTTTCTTTAAAAATAAAAATAAAAAATAAAAAAGGAGACTGATTAGAAGGTTAAAAAAAAAAAAAACTCAGAGGCAGAAAGAATTAGCTGATTAATTTAGACTTTCTACATTTCTGACCTTGGGGTCTACCTGGGAGGTAGGGAAGAATAGACAGGAAGAGAAAACACAGAGGTTTAAATGTCACCTTCCCTGTACCAGGCACCATGCAAGGTACAAGACTTCAATCCCTCAAAATCCCCACTTTAAAGATGAAACAGTGGAAGCACCGAAAGGTTAAGTGACTTATTCAAGATCATACAGGAAGTGGTAGAACTGAATTTTTTTTAAGGAGGTACGGGGGATTGAACCCAGGACCTGGTACATGGGAAACAGGCACTCAACCATGAGCTACATATGCTCCCCAACGAGAGTTGGTTTTCTCATTTGTTTGTTTTTTTTAGGAGGTACCGGGGATCAAACCCAGGACCTCGTTCGTGGGAAGCAGGCACTCAACCATTTGAACTACATATGGCTCCAGAACTGAAATTTGATGTCTTATCTGCCTGACTCCAAAACTCATTCTCTTTCCATCCTCACAATGGATCCCAACCCCAGGATTTGGCTCTGGATTGGGGGTGGGGGCAGAGGAGCCTCAATTTGGTGAGGATGAGAAAAGTCTGAGACATCACACACATATGTACACATGGAGATTTCAAATATAGTCGATTCTATAGTAATTATAATTCAAATTCATTTAAAACATTGAATTCACAGTAGCTGCTGACCATTAGTATTTTCTCAACCAATAGATGATATTAGAACATCTGCTAAATGCCAAATGTCCATGAACTTCCCATATGTACATTAGAACAGGATTTCCATGCTTAAAACTGTTGGGAACAGCCAAGTACATAGCTTGTTTGTAATTAACATCCATGCCTGGTCAGTTGAATGACCAACAGTCCATGTGCATTTATTTAATAAAAGTGGTTACCAAGGAATCTCTCTTAAATAATGGCGTTCTTTGAGAGGAAAGGTCCTCTCAGACACGATTCATTAATTTGCTAATTGTTCTTTCCCGTGGAGCACAGGCCAGGCCAGCCTTCTATCTTACGAATGGCGCTATACAGCGCCTTCCCGCTTTCCACACAAGGCAGTGACAGTGATGGCAGGCAGAGAAGAATGAGCCTTTCTCTGTCCTCACCCTGCCTTGCCTCCCAACCCCCCCCCCCAACACCCTTAACTCCATCCTACAGGATGCTACCAAGCAAGCATTCTGGTTCCCTCGGAAAGGAAGATTAAGGTCGGGGTCAGGAGGAGGCGGTGAGGCTATATTTGGGAACAACTTCATTACCCACCAGGAATGTGGAGCCAGTTCACTGCCCTCTCTGAGAAATGGGAGCTGCTGCATTCAGATCGGCGCTAATGAGGAAAGAATGCCGGTACTTAATGATCCTTAGAAAAGCCTCTTCGTACTAGACTGACATCTTCAGCAGAGCCTTTGCCCTCACATTCGCATGGGATGCTGAGCAAATCGCAGAGGCCCCCCCCACCCGGCCTTCCACAAACAGGCCTGGGGTGGGGTGGGCTCACACTCTTCCCACGACAGAAGAAAGGAGCGGCAGGGAGTATTCCCGCCCTCCAGCAGGCCCAGCTCTGGGACCCTCCCACCCACAGCAGTAGCCATTAAATCACTACTACATTCCACGAAAAATTTTTTTCTTCCCAAATTGGGGGAGTTGAATTACAATATCCAATAAAAAACATTCTTGTCAAAACAACTGTGAAATGCCAATTCATAAAACCACATTTTCTTAAAATTGCACCTAAAGATTTTTTTTTTTTTTAAGTTCATGCCCTATATACTAAAATCCTGGTAAGCTATTCGACTCTGGTTAATTGGGGAAGGAAGAAAATAAGAAAAGTGCTTTTGAAATTTTTGATTCTTATCATTAATGTTAGGCACATGGACAATTTAAAGATATTAAATGTGGTAACTCTAACAAACTGGTCTTAAAATGAGCTATCAATTAACTACTACTTAACTGACAAAAGAAGGAAGTGCATGTCTCATCACACACACACACACACACCGCAATGCTAAGTGTATTACAATGAATGTACAATGGAAAGAGGCACATCCTGACCACCAGCAGTGGGGAAACTTTGCTCCCAACAGCAGAGAAGAAGCATATATTTCTCCCATTAAAAGAACTTATGGCCAGGCATGGGAGGACGGCTGAGGATTCAGGCTGCAGGGTCCCCCAGCACTGTACCTAGTAGTCTCCAACCCGCGGAGGAGCAGGAGGGAACAACTCCTGTGGATGGGTATTTGCCTAGCCCTCCCCTCCCCTCTTCCTCTTAAAGAAGACCTAAAAAACAGGAGGTGGAAGCAGAAAGGTGGAAGAAGCGAGAGGGTAAGGGATATTTTAAGAAATTAAAATAAACCAACAATCAAAATTAGCCAGCCACATAACAAAACCTGCTGACCTTCCTGAGTTTTCCCCCGGGTATTTTCTGAGGGGACTCAGGATTGCTGGCCCATGAGGTGCAGGCGAATGGCCACAATGGAGTTCGTTCCAGCCTAGGAACCTCTGCCAAAGTATCCCTTATCTCAAAAGATGTCGGCATGTAAAGTCACCTATACTTATCCTTTAAACCTATTCTTTTCCTATAATACACACAGGGTATTTGCCTATTTGCCTTGTCTTGCACTGAAAACAACTCCAGATGTGTATTATCAGGCACTGCCAAGGTCACAGTTCTTCACAGATTTCAAATTCCTAGAGGACAGAAAATATGGTTGTTTTTCTTGCTCTGTACTGCAACTACCCAAATACTGCACACAAATACATAAATGCATGCCACGAAATACTTTTTTCCCCCCTTAAGTGCCACTTCCCTTAAACAGTCTGATTTTGCAAGAATTCGGAGAAAGACTGATAATAATATCCTTAATTTATAACTGAGAAAACTGATTCATTCATCCATTTGCTCAACAAATATTGAGCACCTCTTCTGTGCCAGGCTGGGGATTCTGCAGGGAACAATCCCACCCCATCCCCTAGCCTATGTCCTCACAGACAGATCATAAACAAATAAACACATCGAAAATCACTAGGTCAAATGTCTCATTTAAAAGTTATAGTGAGAGAGAAAGGAAGTGATGGGGGTGTGTGATATTTACCTGAGTTGGGGGTCAGGGAAGTCTTCTAATATGGTGACTTTTCAGCAGAGACCCCAAGGAAGGGAACCAAGCAGATGCATGGGAAAAGCAAGAAAACAGCCCTGAGGCTGAGTTTGGCTTGGTGGGCTCCAGGACCTGCAAATGAGCTTGGAGCTCAGAAAAACAAGGGGAAAATGAGGTAGAAAGGAAGTGAGCTGTTAAGCTGGTGAGGACTCTGCTTTACTCTCAGTGGGTTGGGAAGCCACTTAGAGTAGGAACAAAAAGGATCCATCTGGCTGCAGGGTGGAAGAGAGACCATTGCGGGATAAGGGTAGAAGCAGGGAGACAAATTAGGAAGCCACAGTGACAGTTCAGGGGAGACATGGTTGTGGCTTGGACCAGGTGCTAGCAGTAGAGATGATGACAGGCAGTCACTTTGTGGAGACATTTTGAAGGCAAAGTATTATGATTTGCTGATGTGACACAGAGATTAGGGCTTTGGGATTGTCTGAAGTTAAATCCCAGTTCTGCCACCTACTAGTTGTCTGATCTGGGGAAAATGTCTTACCTTCTCTAAGTCTCAGTTACTTCTTCTGGAAAATGTTCCAACTACACATGCAAGGTAGAAATACTATATATAAGCACCCAGTAGAGTACTTGGATGCTACTTAAAATCAGCAACGATCCACTTTTATCTTTAGTCAATCCAAACAGCCCTGACCCCCAACAAAACAATGCTCTTGTGGGGAAGTGTCAGAATTTCCATTTGGTATGATGTAGTCCTTAAGGCTCCCTGCTGATCCACCTTTCTTTGATGGCTGGGGTTGACTAGCATTGCACGGTTTAGCCTTTCATTTGCAAGGCTGGGCTGCTGCAGCTCTAATCTTCATTGAATAGGCAAACACCATCCATTTATTGGAGAGGTAGACAGAAACAGTAAATGAAAAACAGAATCCTGGGCCTAAGAGGTTCTGACAGCACAAGAAAGGTATTCAGACATAGTATAATTCATATTAGACACTGTGGTCTTGTACGCAAAAAAAGAGTTAATTATTATTTTAAGTTATTGGATTTCAAGCTGGGAGTTCTTGCTTCCTTTACTGTCCAACAATTAGTTAGGCCAATATTTCTTATGTCAAGATATGATCAAGATCTTATGACCTTAAGTCCAGTAGAAAGGAAACCACTCAGCCCTGAAAGTCAAATAGAAAAAGCTCTTCTGGCTTCTTGGCTGGAATGTGCAGTAGAAGGTTTATATCTTAAATTTTGGTTCTCTTCACTCCACCCAGATAATCCAATTACACATTTACATGGCTTCCTCTCTAAAAACTGGAAATTATTTTGCAAATCTCATTTATGCTTGATGTGACTTTTGAAGGCCATTTTGAGAAAATGGATTGGGGAAGAAAAGCCATAAAGTAAAAATCTAAAATGATTAATGCATACTTTAAAAACAGTAATAGGAATTTGGAAATAGACCTTACTAGTTGAAATTTAGGAATATATTTGAAGAATTTAAACCCAGCTGTAATAGAGCTATAGCCCTATTCAAAGAGAGATACACAACACAATAGAGTAATACAGACCAGGATTGTAGGACTATCTCAGGAAATTACACCCAGGAGATGAAATCATCTAAACTATCTATTAAATGGATCCTCGATGAAAAAAGGGGTAAAGTCTGACAGTCTTCCTTTAATTTTTTTTTTTTTTTAATTTTGGTATTCGAAAGCACTACTTTGCAGTGTCTTTGCATATGTTTTTACATTATTTTCAAAATATGATGCATTCAGAAAAGCTCCTTAATATTAATAGCTACAGTCGTATCAGCAGTAATCAAAGTTCATAGGTACCCAAATCCATACACCATCTCCTTTAACTATTATGATGACCAAAGGAGGCAGGCACAGAGATGTTAAGTCACAAGGCTGCGTTTACTGCAGAGCTGGTAACTAAAACCCAGGCTGTCCAACACCACAACCCAGGAGCCTCAATTGCTACACACCAGTGTTCCTTCCTCAAGACATGGACCACAGTCCATTCCTTTTTTGTCATATCTTACTTACCAAATTAACCGATTTTTCCACCTCCTGACTCTTATCATCATTGACCCTCACCTAACAGAATGGAGGCATCAGTCCATTGACTTTTTTTTCTCTTATCTGTGCATCCAAAGAGTTAGTAATTGAGTCTACCTCCAACATGCCTCTTGAATCTATCCTAAGGTCAAGTACAAAGGCAGGTTTACTCAAAGCCTTCTCTGGCTTCCTAGTGCTTGAGCATAATCAATTTATCCTGGGGAGCCTAGATGCCCCGAATCAGTTCTCCACTACTACTTTCCCCAAAGGCTGCCTCACTACAGACGGCACGGAGCACACTGCCACACTGCCACACGGTGGGAATGCCAGAGTTTGCTCCATCAAGAATGACCTCAGGCTTTTCTTGAAATTCTGCCCATCTTACAAGGTCCCTCCTTTATAGAGACTTTCCTTCTCCTCCTCAATCCCTGCCTGTGGTGACAGTTTCCTTGTTTGAAGCTCCTCACCACTGTCTATGTTCTCCAGTTCCACCCCACATTATCATTTGCCTCATCTCAACCTACCACCACCACCATGCCCTATATCATAGGTCAGCTCCTGCTCACCTTAGCATTGCCTGGAGCACTCAGTACAAGTGTTCAAAATGCATATTAAATTTATTTTAAAATCCACGCTGAACCTTTAAAGTGTGTATTTATATCACTCGTGTGGCACAAATTGTGTACAGACTATTATTCTTCTACATGTAAATGTCCTGTCCTCCAATGAAAACTGCAGTTTCCCTGAAGCCAAGTGCCATGTCTCCCACTTTATATATGGATCTATAGCTTTGCATCTAGTAGGTATTAAATCTATATTTGGGGCTTGTGTGATTTCCCCTAAGGTTATATTTCTCCAAGGTTGTTCTGTTCCTCAAGATGCATGCCCAAGAGTTTTGCAGTAAAAACAAACAAGCAAACAAAAAACTACTATGTAGTATATCCCCCACATACACACAACCATCCCCTTTCCTGATTATGCACAATGTACATTAATATGATAAAAGCACTGAAAAGTTCCACGATAAAGGTACCTGTTTTAACCCAGAATTTCCCAAAGTTATTTGGCACAAGTACACTTTTCTTATTTATAGTACCTGGTAATACCCAGTGGTGCCACTTGAGGAAACTGACCTAAAGTATCCGAAACAACATTTCATATATACTAGGAATACGGGTAAGGTGTTTCATAGTTTATAAAGCCTTTTTTTTTTTTTTTTTTTTTAGTGGTATGTGCTATTTTAAAATGGCCTACATCCGTTGCCACAAAGGTACTCAGGACAACCTCCAAATCCCAAAGAAGCCCCTGTATTTCAACTGCTCATCCCCTCCCTGCCCCAAAACTGTCAAGTGGCCACTGGCTCCACCTCATTGTTATAATTTCTTCCATTGCTAGAATCACCCTATGTGAACAACAGAATACCATCAAGTCCATTCTAGTCCATAGTTCTTCCCCCAATCCTGAGGGGACTGGGACTACCTATGTGCCAGGTGTGCATGGAATCTCGGTGGAGCTGCAACTCCTACCCTACAGCTCAATGGACTCATCCAAGTCACCTGGCGAGGAGACAACGATGGGCAATGGCCATCCCAGGGATCTGCAGGCAGGATCATCCCACCCACCATATCCATGGGATACAAAGCACTTTGAACACATTATGCGCTTTCAACATATCATTACACCTGAACTCCCCAACAGTAAGACTTGAAAGGTAGAAAATGATAAAGAAAAGAAAACCTCATTGCCTTACCTTCCAGTCACCTCTACTTCTCACTCAACTTTCCTTCCTGCATCCATCAACTGAAAGTTTGTTCTCTTCCAGCCACTGAAAGCACTAAGGGTACAGTGTGAACCAACTTGTTCTTCCCAGCCATCTTGGACCTGAGAGGCACCTTAGACATAAACTCCTAATTGCTTCCTTTTACTCTTGGAGAGGGGAAAGAAAAGTTTTAGGTTTAGGAAATTTACATATGAAGCATAGAAAATTAGGTGATTTGATTAGTAATACATTTAGCATAAAAGAAACTCACAAAGTTCCAAATTCAGGGATGTATGGATAAGGATTAGGTTCAACAGCCTATAAAAATAAACCACAAAAAATAGTGGCTTAAACAAGATAAAAGTCTACACATATAAACTGAGTCTGAGAGTAGTCAGTTCAAGCTGGCATGAGGGTCCCAGAGGCATCTGAGATTGGGGCTCTTTCTAACTACCTGCTCCACCACCCCAATATAAGGCTTACATCATCTTTAAGATCACCTCAGGGTCTACAATGGTAATTGAAATGCTGCCATCAAATCCTTATTCCAGGGAGAATAAAGGAGGAAGGAGGAATGGGAAAAAGGGTGTAAGCTGTCAGTAGTCCTTTATGGGGCCTTCCCCTAAATTTCCCACACCATTTCTCATTGACCATATATGACATGGTCAATAATAATTAGTTAGCTAAATGTAGTCTTTTGGCTGAGTACACTGCATTCCAAATAAAAAATTGGGTGCTACTACTAAGAAAGGAGAGTGGATTTTGGGTATCTGTTAGCAATCTCTGCCAGTGGGAGGGAAACAGATCTTAGAAATATACTGTCTTAGAATGCTAGCTAGAAGTCATTTACTCCTGTGTTTCCCACACTCAGTCACTGATAAGAATCACTGGTGAGAGTGGGAGGGGAGATACTCATTAAAATACAAATTCCCAGACACCACCCAAACCTATGGAACCAGAATCCCCAGGGGGAGAATCTGGGGATCCCTGTTTTTAGCACGTACCCTAGGTGATTCTTACCCTCAAGCAAGTTGAGGAAACACTGAGGTCTAATCTCCCACCCAACTTGGAGATCCCTTCGGCAAATTCCAGAGTCTTGGGACCCCAGAGGCAGTCCCGTCACTCTTGAGTAGCAAGAGATCTGGAAGTTCTCTCATACAGAAGCAAGATCAGTCTACCCAGTTATAAGGCTGAAGACCTCTGTCTGCCCAACGCAGTTTGTATGTAGAACAAAGGAACCACAAAAGACAATTTGAAACCATTAAGTCCTTAAATTGCATCTGCTTTCCCCAGGATAGTTTGAAAACCAAGTTTCCCCATTCATCATCAACGGGGATAGGAGATGGGGGAAGTTTTAGCCTGCCCATTTATTCTGATGCCTTTCAGATCAGGAATATTTCTAGTACTGCTTTCCTGTTTAAATGATGGGCTATTTAACTACTTGCTACCTTTCATTAGTGATTCTAAATACTTTCTGCTTATTACACTTTCCTGAGAAGCTTTTATAATACCCAGCTCAGGCTCCATTCTGCAAATTCTGATTCGATTTGTACTAGAGGGGATGAGGAGCAGAAATAGGCTTGTTATGGGTTTTTTTTGTTTGTTTTTTTAAAAAGCTCCCCAGGTAATTTTAATGTGCAGTGGGGGCTAAGAACATTGCCCAATGTTATATAGGTGAAGATTATTTTTCAAATATCAATATAGAGAGAAAAATCTCCAAAACTCTGAAATACTAGGAAAACCCATTCTGTGTGAAATGTACACTAAGTAGCCGTAGACATTTCCATATGAATGGTTGTTTTATAATTGTTTGAATAGCAAAGTTTTAACTAAATTGCTCCAAGAAAGCTCTCAGACATCTAGTTTTATCTGTTGCATTGCAGTCTTTGACATTCAAATCCCCTCCCCACCCCCACCCCACACCCCACCATAGTTTTAACAGAAAGGAAAATTTTATCGTAGTTAAGAGCTACTGACTTTCACTTTTGCAATTTGGCAAAATAACCAAATATCATAATCCAAAGATATCCACCTGCTATGAAAAAGGTCCTAAATAAATTTAGAGGGGGAAAAGCATGTTTTGTTTCATTTTTTTCTGTTTCTGTTTTGTTTTGGTGAAAAGGGCAGGATTATTCCTTGGCACATGTTTGATGGCTGACATCATTATACTGTCAGAACTCTGCGGACTTCTGAAAAACATTTAAATTTCTCTCTACTCAGCTGTTTTATTACTGCTAATATGGTTCTAAAGAGCATATTATCCTTATTATGTAGAAGCAAAGCTATGGAAAGGAGAGATTGGGGGGAGGGAAGCATAACTGCTTATATAACAATTGTCAAAAATATATGACTCTATATATGATTTAGTAAAGAATACCATCAAACAACAACAAAAACTGGAGAGATGTACTGCTGGCATCTTCTAGGCATAGTCCTGGGAGGCTACTGAACATCCAAGAATGTGTGGTATCTATGCACAACAAAGAATTATCTGGTGTGCAATGTCAATACTTCAGAGGTTGATAAGTTCTGATATGAACCTCAATTATTTCCAAACTTCATGGCAATATACAATTTTGGAAGATAATTTTTTATGTATGCAATTCATCCCTTAGTAAAATTGGAACAATGCAACCCCCCCCCAAAAAAAAGAGCATATTAAATATCTTCAATTATGTGTAGATCAAACTCAGGAGCTGCTTAGGTTTTAACCTAGCTAAGTTCCTGACAAGATAAGTTGTCCTCACTCTACTTTATAAACAAAGCAAACTCATAAATACAGTAGGTATAAAACACACAAAGAGCCTTTCCCTACCTTCCTTCCTTCTTCCTTCCCACCCTCCCTCTCTTTCTTCTTCCCTTCCTCATTCTCTCTCACTTCTCTCTCTCTCTCCTTTTCCCATTTGTTCAAAGCTTTGATTTTCCCCTTGGAGAGAGGTCACAGACTTGGGGATTCCTGCTACGGCTCTGCTTTGTGCTTAAGGAAGTATGGGGAAAAAAAAAAAAAAAGACTTGCTTATTTCAAAGAAAGGCCATTCTAATCACTGTGTACAGTAAGATCACATTTTTTCCTCCCTGTTTGTTAATTAGTGGCGATTACAGAAAAAGTCATGGGCAACAGGAAGATGATACATTTTGACTAGGTACTGGAGGAGACTTGAAAACATTTCAGTTAAGATGTATATATTTTTTTCCAGATGCCTGTGGGACTTTGAATGACTCCACTGAAAACAGATGTACTGTTTCCATACTCTCTTACAGAAGCAATTACCAGTGGGGACACAGATGGATGGATAGTTGGAGAGAGACCTGAACAGGAAATACAGAATCTCAAAGCTTAATGAGTCTTTTGAGAGCATCTTATTTTGTCCAAGTGGAAACCCAGGGAAGTGAAGTGACTTGCAGAGGTCACACACAAGTTATTGGCACAGCTAAGAACGGAAAATAGAGCCTACTCTTCTATCCACAAAATTGTCTGCCTCTTGACTCTATCCTCTAAATAGCAAAACGTCGCTTAAGGCTTGATTATTTTTAAAACCACTTTTAAAAGAGAGGTCTACCACTCTACCTCTCTGGCTTCATGTTTTACATATCTATCATCTCTTAATATTCTATAAGTGATGGGGGGCAAGAAGTGGGGGTGTTGACAGTTACTGCTTCTTGTTAAGGAGGAGGATAAACAACTTTTCTGAAGTGGGAAGAGGATATTTCTCAAGAAGTGCAATTCAGAGTTCAAGGTAAAAAAAAAAAAACACATGTGAGGGGAGTGGATGTAGCTCAGCAGTTGAGTACCTGTTTCCTATGTATGAGGTCCTGGGTTCAATGCCTGGTACCTCCTATAAAACAGACAAACAAAAAACACATGTGGCATACCCAAAGGGGCCACAAGCATTACTTCTATGCCCCTAAGATGGCATGGATAATTTGGTGTTTCAAGGATGAAAGAAACCAGTCCTGCTGTAACAATATGCTCAGTACTGAAATTAGCCAGCAACAAAGAAGAAACCACTTAGACCAGGAATAAAAAGCTCCCAGTACCCCATAATATAGCATAATTGCACAATAAAGCAAACACCAATGCAATGGACTTCACAAATGAAAAATTTCTTCCAGAATTCCATGGCTCAAGTATCATCTTTAAAATGTCAACTTAAATGTCTAAATATCAGCCTCAAATCTATTACTCAGCCTGAGATATTTTGAGCAAGGACCCACCAAATATGGGAAAAACAATATAAAGGCAGAAGCTAATCAAACCCTTTGTGACATTATATTTATGTTTACCTTGAAAAATCTTCATTGTGCTCAGTTTAATGATATACACATAGATATACACATTCCATCTGTCATATAAAGCAAAGGCTGCTGAAATGGGTGATTTAACATCTCAAGGGAAACTACGAATTATGTGAAGGTCAAGTCCCTTTTTAAAAGTATATTAGGAGGCATTACAAAAATAAGGAAGTGGTTATAAATCTGAGTTCCAAGAATGGTTAACTCCCTTGTATGGACAAGGGTAAACAGTGAGGCAGAACAATTACATTCCTATGCTACAAGAACACTTTAAAAAATCCAGAAGAAAAAAAAAAGCAAAAGCCAAAAATCACAGCATTAAAGGAGGCATTTCATTGAGACACTCAGTATTGAAATTAGTATTGCTAAACTAGGAGCACCTGCTCAAACTCCTTTTATGTTCAGAGGACAAATGGTAGGATATCACTTGTTCAAATACAGGGTTGTTTGCACCAATCAAAAGAAAAAAGGAAAGTGGGTATAAATCTGTTTTACAAAGGCGATTTCAAGTGGGCTGGTAGCTCCCAAGTGTGAACACTCACTCTTGATTGTAAATAATCCCGATGTAAACAGTATCATTTCACTTTTAGTCTTCAAGTATGAGGTCTGTGTTTCAATTATTGTTTTTTGTTGCTGTTGTTAGAGTCTAACAATGCTGTCCTAGTGACGTGCAATATAAGCTAAGCTGCAATTTATATTTTCTTGCAGCTGTATAAAAAATGTAAACAGCAAAAATTAATTCTAATAATATATTTCATATAGCCTGATATATCAAAAATACAATTTCAGTATGAAATCAACCTAAAAATTATTGATGGATTATTTAATTTTTTCATATTACATCTTCAAAATTCTGTGGGTATTTTACACTAACAGAACATCTCAATTCATATGCCTTTTTTTTTTTTTAACCAGGAACACTTGATGTGTATTTAGACTCCATAACATTTCCAGTTGAAAAAATAAAATCAAGTTGTTCGAAACTTAACTAAAAGTTTACCAAAAACTTAACTGAATATCATTTTAAAAATGTATTAGGAAAGTTGTAGGTTTACAGAAAAAGCATGAGAAAATTCAGAGTTCTCATATACCTCCTCCCATACACAGTTTTTTCTATTAATATTTTGCAAGAGTGTATAGTACTTTTGCTAAAATTGATGAAACAATATTATTATACTATTAACTATAGTCCATAATTTACATTAGGGTTCAGTGTTTGTGTTGTATAGTCCTATGGGTTTTCAAAAAATAAAATTATTCTGGTAACATATATTCAGCCTAAAACTTCCTCTTTAAATCACTTTCAAATATATAATTCAATGGTGTTAATTACATTCACAATGTTGTGCCCATCACTGTCATCCATTACCAAAACTTTCCCATCATCCCAAACAATTAAGCCTTAACTCCCCATTCCCTACCACCACCCCCACCCCAGGTAATCTGTATTCTAGTTTCTGACTCTGTGAATTTGCATATTCCTATTAGGCCATATCAGTGTGATCATAGTTCATTCAATATATCTTCAAGGTTCATCCATGTTGTCACATGAATCAGAACTTCACTCCTTTATACAGCTGAATAATATTCCACTATATGTATGTATCACATTTTGTTTATCCATTCATCGATTGATGGGCACTTGGGTTGCCTCCATCTCTTGGCAACTTTGAATAATGCTACACGAATATTGGTGTGCAAACTCCAAACTCCAAAGTCCCTGCTTTCAATTCTTCTGCATATATTCCTAGTTGTGGGAATGCCAGGTAATATGGTAATTCTATACTTAACTTTCCACAGTGGCTGCACTATTTCACATTCCCACCAACAAAGAACGAGTGTTCCTATTTCTCCACATCCTTTCCAACACTTGTTATTTTGTTTTGCTTTTTAAATAGTAGTAATCCTAGTAAGCGTGACATGATATCTCATTGTGATTTTGATTTGCCTTTCCCTAATGGCTAACGATGTTGAGCATCTTTTGTGCTTTTGGGACATGTGTACAACTTCTTTGGAGAGATGTCTATTCAGGCATTTTGCCCATTTTTTAATTGGGTTGTCTTTTTGTGGTTGGATTATAGGATTTCTTTATATATTCTGGATATTAAACCCTTATCAGATAAGTGGTTTCCAAATATTTGCTATTTTGCAGGTTGCCTTTTTTTTTTTTTTTAAGATATATTTACTTTTATCCATTTTTTTACACCCCACCCCACCCCACCTCGTTTTTGCTGTTTTTGTGTCCATTTGCTGGGCAATTCTCTGTGTCTGTTTCCTGCCCTCTCTTCTCATCCTTCTCTTCCTGTCTTCACCAGGATTTGATCCTCAGAACCTCCGATGTGGGGGAGAGGCATCCTACCGCCTGCTCCACCTTAGTTTCTGGTTTTTCAGCGCATCTTGTCTTGGCTCTCCCTTGCGTCACTCTCGTGTTATGTCATCATCTTGTTGCATGGCTTGGCAGGGCCTGGTGGCACACCCACTCGTGGAGCCTGGCGGCAGGTTGCCTTTTTACTATCATGATGAAGTCCTTTAATGCACAAAAGTTTAAATTTTGATGAAGTCTCATTTATCTATTTTTTCTTTTGTTGCTTGTACTTTGGGTGTAAACTCTAAAAATACATTGCCTAACACAAGGTCCTGAAGACACTTCTTTATGTTTTCTTCTAGGAGTTTAACAGTTTTGGTTCTTATATTTAGGCCTTTGATGATTTTGATTTAATTTTTGTATATGGTGTGAGGTAGGGTCCACATTCAATCTTTTGTATATGGCTATTTAGTTTTCCCAGCACCATTTGTTGAAGAATATTATTTCCCCAGTGAGTGGACTTGGCACCAATGTCAAAAATCAATTACCATAAATGTGAGGGTTTATTTCTGAACTCTCAATTTGATTCCAAATTGTCTGTCTTTGTGCCAATACCATGCTGCTTTGATTAATGTAGTTGTGTAAGTTTTAAGATTGGGAAGTGTGAATCCTCCACCTCTGGTTTATGATGGAACACAGAAATGGAAAGAATCTTGTTTTAAAAGAAATACATTTGATAGATAAGGTCCATAGCTGGGTATAGAATCGGAAAGTATTTGAAAAAGGGGAGTGACTTTTTATATTATTTAATCCTTATAATATCCCTAGGAGGGAGTTACTTTTCTGAAATTCCCAATTTCCTGATAAGTAAACAGAGGCTTAGAGAGCTTCAGTAATTTAGAGATAGTAAGTAGAGCATTCAGAAATTGAGTTTAATTAACTGACTAAACTAGTTCTTAGGAGATACTCCTGGGTCTGTGCACAAACCATTGCCCAGCCGGTAATTATGGATACTGATTTTCTGGTAGAATTTAGGAAAGACAGACAAGTCAAAGTATCCTGATGGAAATTTTAATCTGTGTAGCTATCCATTTAAGCTTCTCTTTATGGACAGTGCCATAATCTCTAAACTCTTCATCTTGCTGTGGTGATGCAACATTCTCTCTCATAGGACACAGAATCTCTGGATTTGAAGCCTAGTAATTAGCAGGTTCAAAAGCTTTACAGGGGGAAGTGGCTGTGGCTCAATCAGTGGGGCTCCCGTTTACCATATGGGAGGCCTTGGGTTTGGTTCCCGGGGCCTCCTGGTGAGGGCAGGCCCGCCCGCCCGCACGGTGTGGTAGGCTGACCCAGCAAGCGCGGGCAGCAAGGGGAGGATAAATGAATAAATAAATAAAATCTTTGAAAAAAATAAAAAAAATAAAAATTAAAAAAAAAAAGCTTTACAGGTGGTTATAACATAGCATGTGTTGGCAACTGCTGAGCCAGATTAGAGCTCAAACTTTAGCTTCAGCAGCAGCACCTGGGCAGCTTTGTCTACACAGCTCTCTGGTAGAATTTCTCCCCCCTCCCAGAAATTCTGATGTGGAGATCGGGCTGGGGCTCAAGCATTTGCATACCAACAATTCCCAGATATGCTGGTGCAGATGGTCCAGGTAACACTACTGAGCTGGGGGAAAGAAGGGCGTATTTAATTAGGGGGAGTGGGGAAGGGGGAGGGAGGGAGGACCACCATGAATTCATTTAGGAACTTTGTTCATTAGGGCAATTTGCTCAGGTAGTGCCCTGTATCAGCCTAGGGCTTAGAGTATAATTGCTTGGATCTGAGGAGGTGTGCTGGATGCCTCAGGTTTTCTGTTTTTTTTTTTATTGTTTTTTAATAATAAACTTTATTTTCAGAGCAGCTTCAGGTTAACCGACATGTTGCACAGAAAGTACAGAGTTCCCATATATCCACCTCTCCCCATCCCCCCCACACACAAGAGCCCTAATATTAACATCTTACAATAGTGTGGCACTTTTGTTACAACTGCTGAACCGATATTAATACATTATTCATAACTAATGTCCATAGTTTACCATTAGGGCTCACTTTGGGTATACAGTCCTATGGGTTTTGACAAATGCATAATGGCACGGGTTCACCAGTACAGTATCATACAGAATAGTGCCACGCCCCTAAAAATGCCCCCTGCTCCACCTTCCTCATCCCTTTCTCCCACCCCACCCTCAACCACTGGCAACCACTGATCTTTTTTACTGTCTCTATAGTTCTGCCTTTTCCACGACGTCATATAGTTGGAATCATTCAATATGTAGCCTTTATGGCCTTTTAGCCACCGCCTTTCAGCTCCAACGATACAGAAACCAGACCCAGCCTCAGAGACTAGTGACAGTAGAGCTACTGAAGTTTAAAACTTGGGACCCTCCCATGTGCACAGCCCCATTTCCTAGACCTTGAATGTGCTCATATACTATGGAGTTTTTTGTTTGTTTGTTTTGGTAAAATTTGCAAAAGTGAGATCTTTTAGGTTTTTCGTTTTTTTACCGGGAGGTACCAGGGATCTCCATATGGTAGACGGACGCCGAACCTCTTGAGCCACATCTGTTTCCCAGGTTTTTCAAAATGTATTTTTCTATATACTTTTGCATAAACCTCAGGCTCCCCTAAACTTGGATCTGCCCTTGGAGACCTCATGTCCCTACTGTTCATAACTTCCAGATTTTTTTTCTAGGAAGAAAAAAACCTTAAAATTAAAAAAAAATCACAAGTATGTTTAGAACATGCTTTTATCTCTTAACATACGAGACAGTTTTCTTTAATAGATTTCTGCAACATGTTTCATGGCTGTGTAATATGTACCCAAAAACATACTCAGCCAATTTTCAACTATAAACGGTTGAGTGGTTTCTAATTTTTATAAATTTTAAAGTATTGCTCTGGGGAATGTCCTTTAAGCTAAATATTTATGCCTGTCCTTATTTCCTTATTATTTTTCTAAGCAGAAGTGTTGATATGTACCACATGCATCTGTTTTTTTACATTGTTACAATGTAACATACAATTTTGTAACTTGAATATCTCTCCACTTATCATAATGCACATCCCCAGTTGCTATATAATTTTTAAGTTTAGCAATATAATGACTATTCCTCCCCGTGGATTTAACAATTTGCCTAATCCTCCAACACCTGGGTTACTTTCAAGTTTTCATTATTATAAAAATACTACAATAAAGTCTTTCCACTTTTTAGATTATTTCCTTAACATAGTTTCCCTTAAATGGGTCGAAAACAGTGGCCAACCCAACAGTGTTGTATATACAGCACAGATTTGTGGTGGAGAAATGAAAACGGTAGTGTGATCAGGACTCACAAGAAGTGGTCAACTGGGCTTGAAGGTGTAAGAGCTGCACAGATTAATATTCACTACAATTAACCTGGTGCCAGAGCCCAAGACCTCATGTCTTGTCTTGAGGGCTCACTGGACCTTTCTGGAGAAATTCTTCCTCAGCTAGGGGCAAATTGTCCAGAATCTTTTTGACAAAATATGGCTAAAATGTTTGAGAATTGACTAATAATATCTTTAAAATGAGACTGAAAGAGCTGTGCCACCATCAGCAGGACCTAGGCCTTGTTTTGTTCCATTTTGTTTCCAGGAACAAGTGGCCCAGTTCTTAAACAGCTACACTCAGGCTCTCTTGTGACCAAAAGGACACAGATGCCAGTCATTAAACTGGGTTTAAATTTGGCAATTTTCTGCTCATGGAATGCAGGCTAGTTAACTGGTCTAAGCCCATGAAGGTGGCCCTTTTGCATGATTCTACAACCATTTGAGCTAACCAGCTATACAGATAGAAAGTAACTGCAGTGTGGGCACTGAACACACAGGTGAGTTACAAGTAATGATGCTTGATAACATTACGTAACACAAAGTTGGCCAAGAGGAAATTCAGACCATACTAAAGGAAACACCCAGAAATCCCACTGGTCCTTTGCTTCCATCCCTGATTATGGGGGAGAACAGTAAATATTAAGCAGAGGCCTGGAGGGAAAAGAGGGCACCAATGACCTGTCAATGTTTTCATTCTGCACTTGGTCATTTATTTATTCAAAACAGTGACTGGTGCCAGGAACCGGGCTAGGTGCCACAGGCAGAAGAGGGATGATGATCCCAAACAGCCCACCCTGCCCAAGACTGACCACCTGTTCACCTGCCTCAATCCACTTGTTCACCATGCGGGACAGGCCTACGTGGCTTCTCAGATGGCGCCTGAAAAGGCAGGACTCTACAGCAGAGACTCCCAGAATTGCAGAACACTGACCAGAGCTTACAAAACAATCCACCTTCCAGCTCTCCACAGGGCAGGAACAATTCACTAGGACTACAATGAGTGCCAGAAACCACAGACCTGGAAGACAACAGTGTCCTGAACCTTCCCAAACACAGCCAAACAAGGCTAAATCATACCCTTTGTAACTTTAAAAACAGAAAACAATGCGAGCATTCCTGGGGTCACAGGTCCCAATCTGCATTTTCAGTCGGCCTCTCCACAGCCCCTGCCCCCACCCAAACTGGTCTGACCGCTTTGATTTACATTCTCTCTGCCCCACTCTAAGGCACCAACACCTTTCAGACCTGTAATTCTCAATCTGGTGAATATATTTCACTGAAGCATTCTGGTCAAAGTTTACCCATGATTACCATCAGTCGGTTGCGACTGGAAACTGGAAAGAGAAAACTGAAATCCAATGGCAGGTCTTTATCTGGTTGGCTGGAATCAGATTTTGTATCTCTCAGGAACAAAGACAGGTGCTCACCAGTGGCAGCAAGACATTGTGGTTAAAGTGAGGCCTCTGAAGCCCCAGTCCCTGGTTCAAGTCCTGCTTCCTACTTTACCAGTGTGACTTGGACAAGCTACTATGTCTCAGTTTTGTTATCTGTAAAATGGGGATAAGAAAAGTGCTTCTCTAAGGGAGAATAATAAGTAAATTACAATTTGTTAACTTGTTGGCCCATTAAACACATATTAAGAAACATTCACCCAACCATATTTTAATCAAATAGGTTATCACTTTTTAAACATCTTAGTGTCTCCTCCCACCAAGTTGCATAATGAAATGTAATGCAAAAATAAGCCCACACCAGATTTCTCAGAGGATGGAGGGGCCCCTACACTTGGCTGGCCACACTGAAAGCAGGGAGTGGCAGCACAATTAGAGACCTTCCTTTGTGTAACAACAGGAATCTAGAGTCCCTCCCTGCTCTTCACCCCCACACCCACTCAAAACACCACATCCTTTCCCTCCCCTCGGCAGCCACCGGCACCTGACCCCTCTCTCCGATTATAGTCTCTTGCAACCTCCAAATTGTCCTACTGCCAAAAATGTAATCATCTTTAAACCCCTTTCTTCTGTTTTATGGCCCCATCTCCCCCTGCTGTCAAGCCATAGAGAGGTACCTCTTCTCCATAACTTTATTTCCTATTACTTATCCATGTGCATCTCCCTCTTCAGGTAGAATCTCCACATCCTACCTCTAATTTTGACATTTCCCTCCCAGAACTGACTGGTTTCCACCCTGTTTATCCTCACCCACCCAGTCAAGAAGGCCCAGCCCCAAACTCTTATAAGGTACTTATTGTCTGTTGCTCCAGATTTTGTTCTGAGTGACATACACATTGTACAGCTATAATTGTTTCATGCACATCAGTCATATTATCTCCATTCGATAGTGAATGCCTGAGAGACCATTCATTCATCACACAAGCACTGTGCTAGGCAAGAGACGTAACAGAGGTCACTGGCCATCATTTATTGAGGATTTACTATGTGCCAGATTTTACCCTAATTGTCATGATGATACTTTAAGGGAGGTACTGGCAGTACCCTGGTTTTACAGATGAGAGCACAATAGATCATAGAGATTAACTAACTCATTCAATATCACATAGATTATAAGTGATGAAACTGCAACAAGATAAAAAATAGGGTTGGGAACTATTACAAGGGGTTGTTGGCTAGTAGCTAGCTGAGTAATCTGCCCCAAAAAGAATGTGGATTAATGCACTGTTCACTTGGAAGGATGTCAACAGTTATTATATATATATCTGAATACAAAACCCTGCTATTGTTCAATTTTATTAATAACTTAGACAAAGATTAAATAGGCATACTTACTAAGTTTGTAGATGACTTGATGGGATTATGATAGGGAAGAATCACATTTTAAAACAATGTACAAAACAGAACAAGAGATTTACCTAACAAAATGAAATTGAACAAATTTGACTAACAAAATAAGATTTAAGTTGGATAAATACAGTGTCCTGTATTTGGGTCCAAATGTCCAACAGGACAAATAATGAAGGGAACTATATGAAAGGAAAGGCATGGCTTTGCAACAACACTTGTAGAAAAGAAAAAGAATCAGCAATAAACCCAGTATGAATCAAGAGGGGACTCAACTACAAAAAAAGTTAATATGATCTTAAATTATATTAATAAAAGTACATATCTAGGAAGTGGAAATCCCAATACTTTTGAGTTCTTTTGGAACAAGTCTAAAGCTCTGCTCAGAATTCTAAGTCCTACAAATAAGAGTCAAACTGACGTATATGTTCAGATGAAATTACTTTATATAATTCAGACAATGAAAACCCATTATAAAGAATCCTCACATTTCACAATTCCATGAATTACATGTTGGCTCAATACATGGATTCAATCTAACTCAATTAACCAATCTAATCAATTATACAGTTTTAAGCTGACATCATCCCTAAACTTTCCTATGAAACCATGAGATTAGGTCATGACAGATCCTATCTTTGCAAACAATCCCAAAATTATGACTGCAAAATTTCATACTTAAAACAGACTCCTATTAACTCCACATCTTATAAAATCAGGTTTGTTATTATATACTTGACTTATAAGGATAAGTCTGACCGATAACCTAATGCCAACAGCTGGTAATACCCCGGAACAGTTTCTAATCCTAACATGGAAAAAAGTATTGGGTAGTGGGTGCAGCTCAGTGGTTTGAGTGCCAGCTTCCCATGTACAAGGTCCCGGGTTCAATCCCCAGTACCACCTTAAAAAAAAAAAAAAAAAAGCATTTCCCTAATAGAGCTTGCTATAAGAGTGCAAGAGGCTTCTACCAATTTGAGAACTGCGACAGTAGCCACCAATATTCACCTCTGGTGTAAAAGTAATCAAGTTTTAGAAACTTAATAATGTTTGAGAACATTTAGCACAGCTTTATCATCCAGTCTTGGACAAAACTCTGTGAATTTGCCTGTGGCCAAGTTAGTCACTCTCCCCTTCACCTTGAGGTTTAGATGTCTACCTGGCTGCCCAGCAAGAGAGTATGTTTTCCTGCCTACCTTGCAGCTAAGCAGGGGCATGTGACTAAGCTCTGGCCAGTCACATGTGGGCAGCAATGATTTGTGCACCTTCAGCATCACATCTTTCAAAAACAAAAGTGCTTCTGCTTCACTACCCCTCTTTCTGGTCCTTTAAGATTTGAAAGCAGACCATGCAATGTGGACAGCACTTTATAGCAGAGCTGTCCCAAAGAAATTTTAGTGCAAGGCACATATTTTAAAGTTTCTGGTAATCACATTTTTAAAAGTAACAAGAAACTGATGAAATTAATTTTATATTTATTTAATCCAATATATCCAAAACATTAGCACTTCAATGGGTAGTCAGTATGAAAATTAATAAGAATTTTACTTTTTCTGTACTGTGTCTTTGAAATCCAGTGTGCATTTGACATACACAGCACATCTCAATTTGACCTGGCCACACTGTGCATGCTCAACAATCACACATGGCTAGAGGCTACTGCATAGCACAGTGCAGCTCCAGAGGGTAGCAGAGCACAACAGGAGGGACCTGGATCCCTGCGTGACTCTATGGAGCAGAGCTGCACTGCTGGCCCTGGAAAACTCAACACTGTCACTTGAGAGAGAAAATGACTTCTACCTTGTTTGAGCCACTGTATTTTGAGGCAACACCACCTTATCCTGTACCATAATTAACACATCCATTGGGACCTGACAAAAAGACTCTGCCGCTTTTGAGTTATGAAACAACCCTTTGAAAAATGGAGAGATCCATGAGTTCACATGAACTCCTATCAAAACCCCTCCAAAAAATGTAGCCCAAGTTTGAAAAATTGGCATAGAAACATACTCAGCATTGGGAAATATATCTCAAAATAAACACATCCAAGGAGAACATGTGATTCCTTGGACTTTTTCTAGTTCAGTTCCCACACTATAAATCTCTACCTTCCCTGGTGGGCGAACCAGCCCACTGGGCAGCCAGGCAGAAGGAGAGTGCTAGAGACCATCAGATCATTTGGTCTCACTAGAAAACAAAATGAAATCCTTTCAAGCAGTGGTTCTAAAAAATGAAACCATTTTCATTAATGCATAAAAACTGCTCTAATAATTTCATAGTCATATTTATCAGAACACATTGACTTTCCCTTTTTAAAAGGACATAGGGACTCATGAAAGAAGAAAGCTAGGACTAGTTCCTAACATTGTTATAGTAACAATGACTAATGCAGACCCCTATTTTCATATAAATGGAAACCAACCACCTCCATATAGCAAAGATCTTTGGGTGGAAGCTCATCTGAAAACCTCCACAGGATAAATTCAGAAGCAATTCCTATTTCACTCGGAAGGAGAAGTTACATTTAAGAATTTGTCAAACAAAGAACATCTAGGTCAACCACACCTTAGTTTGAAATGATTAGGTAATTAACTCAGAGTAAAAGATAAGAGCTACTAATCTAGGTGATTCACTGCCTGTGTAGACTATCAGATTTTCCTAAATTGAGAGCCAGGTTTGGTTTCATATTAGTCTCCAGCTACAGCTGGAAGGGCAGCATGTTTAACCAACAAAGCCTTTAATTATGGTCCAGGGCAACTAGAAGGAAGGAGGCTGTGAGCCAGGTAGGCAGCACTGGGGCTCCATTATTGGATCTGGCGGAAGAGCCGAAGCAGCATCTGTTCTCTCTCACTTTAGAACTCAGGTCTGGAGTGCATTTGACTCTCAGGAAACAACTGACCCAAGACACTTCCCAGATCCTCCCCAGCCACGAGGGACTGACATCGACACAGGTGGGCTTTAGCAGTACAGGCAGCAGCCCTCGTAATTATGTCAAATCTCTGTATGGATCTTTGAGCTTAGGGGACTAGGGCAGAAATTCTTTGGTTCAGCGTGAAGCTTCGGAACTTAGGAGGGCAAATGTCCCGTGTCATGAAACAAGAGCAGTGCTTAACATTGCAAGCTCTGGTGTCAAGAAAAACCAGGGTTTAGATCTCTCTGCCATTTATTATTCTTTGGCCAAGTCATTTATCTTCCCTCTACCATAATTTCTTCCTTTGTTAAAATGCGATTATAACATAATGGTCTTTAAAGCTGTTGTATGCACTAAATGACAGCATGTGCAAAGGGCTTGGGACAGTTCCTGGCACACGGGAAGCAGTCAATGAGTGAGAAGCTGTGAGAAGGATGTGTCTGGTTGCTCGAGATTCACAGGGTGTATGAGTTTCCTTGCCTGAATGCTACAATAATTAGTAGCTGCTATGGATAAATATACCACCAATTTAATCTGTCATGGGGACAGCCATTTTGAACTGGCTGATTTTATTATTTTTTTAATGGCATGCACATTGCTTTCCTATTACAATGGAAAACATACTTTGGAACAAATCTTTCATAAAATTAAGCACACATTCACAAAGTAGACTGTGAAGTCCTCAATCAATTTTTGAGAGGTATTTCTCAAGGTTTGTCACAAAGATCTTTCAACCCCATTTTCCCATCCTTCAATCTCCACCCATTTCACTCAAAGCACTAAAAAAGTGGCATTTACAAAGAAATTCCAGAAGCCTGAGCATTTTATTAGCACAGGGAAATCCCAACCTTCTTGGCCTCATTTCTCATGATGACAGCTCATTTTTCCATGTGGAACCACATACTAGTTGCTGCAAATATTTAAAGAGGTAAAGAAGCCACTCTCAAACGATAGTCATAAAAGATATAAATAATGATGATTTAGAAGTCTGAGGTCATTTCATAAGCATTACAGTCAAATACATCCACTTTTAAAACTAGAAATAAAAATGTGTTGTTCTTACTAAAATACTCAGAGCTATGCCACAGGTAGTCCTGTGTTTCACCTGACTCTTCTGAATGTCAAGGGCAAGTTTTGGGACTAAGTCTGCCTACCATGCTCCACAACTGGCTCTCCTGCAAGAGTCTATCCTCCTCTCCCAACCAAAATCCTCCTCATCCTCAGGGCCTGGATGAAACTTCACCTCCATTAAGCTCCCCCATTTCTCCCATTTCCAGTGAAGTGCTCCTCTCTGAAAACTGACAGCATTTATTGTCCAGACCCCACAATTTAACAATTGGTTATAAAAACCTAAAGGACCCTATATTCTTTGTATACTGTTTGTGTTTTGCCTAAGTTATTTCCTGCATGTAACTTTTATCCTTCCACCTAGGTTTCTGAGCTTCTTAAAGACAAAAATCATATATTACATTTCTCCCATATCCACTCTAGTATCTTACCTTGGTTTAAGAAGTTCAAAAATAAAGTTAAAAATCTAGACTAAAAAAATGCCACCCACCATAAACAAAAAATGTTTAAGTCCATAACTCTTTTTGGTCTTTGTAAGTTAACTGAAGGGTCCCAAATATGCTTAGGAATTAACGCAACTACATAATGACATTGTCTAACCAGAACTCAAAGAATCAGGCTCATTTCCTACTATACTTACATAAACCTGCCCTTGACATGATGTCAGTCTGAGTCAAGTGTCCCAGAGTGAACACGCAGATTAAAGCTCTACTCACAAGATGGTCCTGGAGTGGCAGAGTAACCCTAAGACCCATCCACAGAGGCCTCCTTTGGGCCAAGCTTGTGCTTTTTCAACTCCTGGGTTTTCCTCTCAATGGCCACAAACTGATCTGGCTGCAGACCTCCCAGACACAGGCTGAAATGCAATCAGCCCAGTGGCTCACCTGTCCTCTTAATGCAAGCAGGTAAACATGATCTGCTAGCCCGCTTCTTCCTACCGCCCAGAAACACAAAGAACCTTTTCTTCCCCCTTCTCTCTTCAGCCTCACGCAACAACAAGCAGGAAAAGTCAGTGTCTGAGGGTTTAGGATAGTTCTTTGACAAAGACCACTCACTCTGGGCAAGGAGGACTACAGTTTGGCTCATTTACCTGAGCATGAACATTTTAAAACTTGCTTTTCCGTGTAACAAGCAATGCACGTGTGTGTATATATATATACACACACAAAGAAATTCAAACTGAAAGGTATATACTGAAGAGTAAGCCTCCCTCCCCCACAAACTCCCAGTTGCTCAGTTTCCCTCTTTAGAGAAAGCAGCTGTTACCAGAGTATTCTGCCCTCTAGACAAGATAAACTTTTCACATCCTATTTTTTTAATGTGGGCTTCTATTTAAGAGAAAGGAACAAACATTTCCCAAGCGTCTCCTGTGCACCAGATCCCCATATGAGATTTACATACATTCGAGCATTTACTCTTTACAACCTCCTTGTGAGAATATTATTTCCTCCACTTTTCAGGTGAAGAACCTGAGGCTTGGGCAGGCTAAGAAACTTGGCCAAGGTCACGAATACGGTCCACGTCCAAAGTCGCTTTTCCAGGCTGTTCCCCAGACCGCCTGCCCTGCTTCTTAAAATCCATGCTCCACCCAAACTCCTTTTTTTCAGGACTACCTTGGCTTAAAATCTGGTTCTACAACTTACAGCCAAGTGCCTCACCTCTCTGGGCCTCAGTTTCCTCATCTGTAAAATGAGTTTAACACTAGTACCCACCACATAAGGTCTGGGGCAAGAGCAAATTAATTTCCTATAAAGGGCTTGGCACCTGTCACATTGTAAACACTTCTTAGCAGTTAGTTATTATTATCATATGACTGATTAATAAACTGGGATCTGAAACACAGGGTTTTCTTTTTTGCTTTTGTTTTTATTCCCTCCATTTAGGTGTACAGTGGTTTGGCTTTGGGGAGCAACCTGAGATGAATTTGAGGAGCCATTTAGAAAGAGTCTGGCTCCAGTAATGCCAATTTCCTTTGCTTCTCTCCCCCAGACCTACTCCTCAAACATTTCTCCTCTTGGCACCAACTGCCAAAATAACAGCCTCTTCTGCTGCCAAATCCCAGAAGCTTTTACTAATGTTATTTCCGTCATTTTTTTAAATGATAGAAATAGTTCAGTTTTCATTTTAAAACTAGTTTCCAGCAATACCTTCCCTACTGCCACCAGATTTTCAATGTTTAAACCAGAAGTATACGCACCCATCATTACCCCCAAGTCCCTGTTCATATATTATGGAACTGCAGACAGATGAAATTTTGCTAAAATAATTTCAGCTTGCATAAATGGAAGCTACCTAAATTCCCTTGGAATGGGGGGAAAAATTCATTAACCTGGTCACACAATTTACAAACCCGTATCTGCTGAACTGGGCAACATTTTCTACTTAATTACCTTTTCCTTCATAACTGAAAGCAAAATGAGATAAGTAGGCTGATGTGTCATCCAGCCAGCAGGTGAGGTGGTTGAAGGAGGCTTGTCAAGTGGTGACAAAAGCATGGGGCTAAGGAAATCAGATGAAGGAGGCTATCACCCCGGCCAATGCGTGGTTGTGTGACTGGCCAAGCCACTTCACATCCTCTGAGTTTTAATTTACTTACCTGAAGAATGAGAAGGTTAGACCAACTTTTTCCTGAGAACCCTTTCTAGCTTGAACTGTAAGTGAGACAATATTTTGCAACCACCCACAAGCACCTCATCTGGCCTGGGTCTTGTCAGGGAAGTAAGTTACATGTCCTGTTGCAGCCAAAAGTAGGTGTGTGTGGGACAGGGCTAGCCTCCACTTACTGCAAAAATGCAATTATGCAAAGCTGTCAACTTATAATTCACAGCAAAGCAATAAAATCCAGGGTTCACCTTTAATTACCTAATGTTAAATGAACGCCTGAGCAAGCCCATTCTGAGGGCGACATATCTAGGTTTCCATCTAATACCCTTCCATGAATTTTCCCCATTAAACAGCTTTGCTCAAAGCATCTAAAGTGCAGCTGGCGCCCACGGGACTTATGAGGTGACTTTTTGTTAAAATATAATTGTGTATAATCCCTATGCTATGTTGTTTCCCCTCATTTCCTGCTCTGGGAGCCTTCATTTCATAATTCTGACACCATAATTGATTCCTCCAATCCAGAGTCTTTCATGATGGATAATAAATGAGTAAGAACTCTAGTAATTCAGGGGGAGTAAAGATGCAGGCAGCAACAGATATTGTTGTCTTACCACCAAAGCCTTCAGAAAGTTTTAAAAAAAAAAGAGTCCTAAAGCCAAAGGATGAACCAGGCTAATACGCAATTCCTCAAATCACCTTCAAGAGACTAGTTTCCTTTAAAAAGGACACTCAGAATCAGGATTTCGGCAGCTTTAGAAATACTGAAGTTTTTACTGCTACTTTTTTAAGATGTTTAATTTGACTTCTCTTTCTCTACAAGGCACAGACTAAATTTCTTTTTAAATGCCATTTTTGAAAGCTATACACACAAACAGCAAGGAACCTAAAGCATGCTATTCACAAAAGCCACCCTGGGCTGAGGCTGCTTCTGTGTTCTGTCGTTTATTAACTCACTGACTTATCACGGTGGGAGGGGAGGGCTTTTTCCACAGCTCCTTGGAGCAGGCAGCGGGGGTCGCCAGACAGTGAGTCACAGAGTTCACGGAGTACTTACATCACTCTTTCTGAACTTGGCTTTCAAGCTCTTCATGTTTAGTCCATTCAGCCTTCCAAAGCTCTAGAGGAGATTTCTCAACACCTAAACAGAGAAAGAAAGACGATAAGTATCAAGGTTTGCACATAAATGCCATCCAGATTCTCTCCTGGTTAGGTTACAAGTTTGGGCCACGGTAGGAGATAAGGTTGGGCTGGTTTGGGAGGGTGGTCCAGAGTGGACTGCTGAGAAGTGGTAAAGTGGTAAAGTAAGTATGCTGTTTCCTCTTATGGTATAAGTGATTCAAGTTCATCAAAACTTTGAATTTTATCCCAACTTCCCAAACATTAAAAATAGAACAAGTAACTGCTTAGTAGTCATTGTACAAAATACTGTACACTGGTGCTAAACTGGCTCCCTGACACATCCTTCATGTTACAATTACATTTCTCTACCTCCTTTGGAGAGGCCACAATAGTGAAGAATGATAAGGAAAACAGTTCATACTCCAGATGCCATTCCTTCCCTATTTATTTTTCTTAGTGTGGTTGTTTTTTCCCTCCCCTCCTAAATGCACAAGGGTCGTTAGTGAAAAATTTCAGGAACAACAAAACCTCCCTCACAAAATTGCCATTCCTCAGAGGGCTTTTCTAAACAATGCAAGACTCTCCTTGGTTCTGCTGGGATCCTGGAACTCTGAGATGGCACTGGGAGAGTCTTAAGAAGCCATCTCTTTTGAGAGGGGTCTGTGATCCCTAGGGAATTTAAATATATATATATATATATATATATATATATATATATATATATATATATATTTCCCCCCTAGTTTTCATCAGATCCTGAAAGGGAATTGGCACTATTCAAAAGTTAAGAGTTTTTATAGCCTGCAGAATTGTATGGGAGAGAGTATAAACTGCAATGTGAACTATGGTCCATGCTCAATGGCAATGCCCCAGGATGCATTTATCAATTGCAATGAATGTGCCACACTAATGAAGGATGTTGTTTATGTGGGAGGGTATGGCAGATGTGGGAAGCAGGGCATATGGGAATCACCTATATTTTTTGTGTAACATTTGTGTAATCTAAGTATCTTTAAAAAATTTTTTTTAAATATTTTAAAAAGTTAAGAGCTTCTGCTCTAGTCTAATCTGCCCATTTTCCAGTAGAAATGGAGTTGGACACAAAGCCTGTTTATGACGGAATTGAGAACCAGACCCCAAAGTCTGATTTCCAGTTGAATGCTTTTTCCACTGCACTACAGCTTTAAACTACAACCAAAACGCAGAACTCTACACTAAAATACAGTATAGTTTTCATCCTTAGACCCTGGAAATGTACAAAGGCTAGAACCATCAAGATCAACCAAAATGTGAGAGCCGTCACCACGTAGCCAGTGCTCATAAATGTAACTTCCCTCACTGGACAGAAAGTGAGAACACGTGAACTTCAACAGTACTCTCCCAGCTGAGAACTAAGGAATAGCAATCAAGTGCTAACCACGGCTAACCACTATTTTTCAAAAGCCTTTCAAGGTCATCTTGTGTTCTAATAGCCCACCATTTCTGGACAAACTGATATGAGGAAACACAGCGGGGAATACTCATCCCTCATCATCTCCTTGTCACTGCCCCCAGAAGTCATCCAGCGACCCTCTGGCCTCTAATGCGTTTACTTTCACTATTGCTCCTGCCAAAAGGCAGAGCCATTTGATGAAGGGCACAAAATCTCATCATCGCAAAGCACTTCAGTGGCATTAAACTGCAAGCCATGCCATTACTGCCGCCTCCCTGTGGTCCCTTTTAATCTTCCCAGGCTCGGCAGAAGTACCAGAATCCGTGTTGCCTTGGAAACCATGCACACTGTAATTACATGTTGTTAATTGTCAAGTATTTAACATAGAGAGGACTGGGCTAGGGCTCTGGAAACCAGGGACAAACTCCAGGACAGAGTTTCTTGAAGTTGGCCCCTGGATAATCTGCATCAGAAGGATCTACGGGACAGTTTGCTAAATGCACGATCCTACTCCCAGTCCTAAGGAAACAGAATCTCTGGGGACAGGGCCCAGGAGTCTGAGATTCAAGCAAGTTCCTTGGGTGAATCTTTTGCACATTAACCTAGAACTGAGGTAGCTCAAAGTTGGGCTGGTTTATAAAACATCCCTTTTTCATGTCGAAACAACCTTCTCTTTTGATGACTCCAAGTAGAAATAACGATAATCAGATATTCCCAAACTATTGCTGGCTTCTGATCTCTACACCAACGGTTGTAGAAAACGGAAATCATCCTTCAGTTCAATTCCTTCTACCCTCTGGTCAAAGTGCTAAAAAGCAAAGAAAGAAGCCAAATCCATGCAGCAGGAGAGGGAGACTAGAGAAGCCAAGGCTTGGATAATCCATAAACTGTGGAGCCAACCAAGACGGAACCACCCAAAGCGCATTTCATTCAGAGTTTGAGGCAAAAGTGGGTAAGATTTTTTTTGTTTAGGATCACGGGGGGGTTTGTGGGTGTTGTGCTATTATTTTTGTTTTGGTCTTCTTTACTCTCTCGTTAAACATGGCGCTGAGAAGTATCCAAACTTTTAATTGCACAGGATTAAATAAAATAACTAAATGCAAAAGTTCCCAAGGAAAGGTATTAGATGTCGAATGCCTTCCTAGAGCTCATGTGTGTGGGAGCTGGGAGATTCAGGGGCTTAACTCCAGGATGAGGGAGGTAAAGGCCTTTGGAAACCAACAGATAGTAATTCCAGAAACAAGAATTGTAGCTAGAGGTAAATTTATTAATGGATAACTGTTCTCCTGTCTTAGCACCTGGAAGCCATGGCTAGTGGTAAGCAATCTGGGCCCTGGAGTCATGCCTGCCCCTTCTGCCCCTGTGTGTTCTCCTGCCCCGGATGAAGCACAAGTAATCAGGGACTTGCCTTCCTTGGGTCAGCTGGAATCTTAGAGCCCCAGTTCCTAATCCCAAATTTCCAAAGCTCAGGCTGGGCTACAGCCTATTTTGAGAAAAGTGACATCAATCAATTTAGCAAGTGAGGGGTGGGGGGTGGGGGGAGGGAGAGAGAGAGATAGAACCACAGATACAAGAAGCTGAAATCAATGAAACCTAGAAGAGAGAGGAGAGACCCTAAGATGCCACCATGTGCCTTGCAGTGTGGCAGAGGAGCCAAGGATTGCCAGTGGCTGGTCTTTAGGAAAAAAGCATCATCTTGATGATGCCTTGATTTGGACATTTTCTCAGTGTCAAAACTGTAAGAGAATAAATTCTCATTGTTTAAACCTGACCCATTTCATGGTATCTGCTTTGAGCAGCCTAGGAAACTAAAACAGCAAGTCTACCCTAATGGTGGTCCTTGGAAAAGCCACTTAATCAGGCTGCTTAGTTCCAAGGAGTTGCAGTGAAGCTGAATTAACTGCACAGCAATCTAATGTGGATATGAACAAAAGAGGTCAAATGTTACACATTCATGGGAAAAGTTCTCTAAACTAAACTCTCCCATTTCAAGCAGAAAAAAGCCAACCTACTCATGAGCAAGAATGCTAACCATTTTATGACCTGCTCAATTCAAAATAAAGTCACTGAAACAGGCTTCCACTGGTGGCAGATCATCAAGGACATTGTGTTGACAGGGGAGGATGGATCCGTGCATCGATGCCCAGTCTTGCTACCTTCTCATTTGAAACACTGGATCCAACAAAACAGTTTATTTACTAATTAATTTTCCCTTTAAAACTTAATGTAAAACTTTCAATCAGAGTTTAACTGAGGCAATCTTATCTGATAAAATTCAAGCCCGAATCAAAAAGGCTTGATATTTAGGCTCCAAAGCTTTAACACAAACAAATAAGTTAGATTCTTTAAGTATTAAAAATAGCGCATAATGGGCATGGGGTTTCTTTTCGTGATGTTGAAAATGTTCTAAAATTTTCTGTGATGATCGTTGCATAACCTGTGGACATATGAAAAAAAACAACACTGAATCTTACACTTTAAGTGAGTGAATGGATGGTATGTGAATTATGGCTCAACAAAGCTATTTTTTTTTAAAAGCAGCTTAATGATCTCCATTAGGTTTTCCAATTCTTTGAGTTAGGAAAGTTCCAGGTTAGAAACCACTGGACTGGCTGAAAAAGAACTTCAAAGGAACAAAGGTGTACAATGCTTTTAATGCTAAAATGTGGTTGCTCCTAGAAGATTTTCTGTGTTTAGCTATTTCTCTACTGCATCCCACCCGATTTGAAGTGGTTAGAAGAAAATAGTTCTCTCTTTTGTCTTTGAGCCACTCCTACTCCATCTGCCCCATTTCCCACCCCAACAACATGGCACAAGGCTCACTTTACAGGGCAGTGGTGCCAATGCTTGTGTCAGCACGTGAGGGAACTCCTGGACCTCTGCCCTAGGTATTCTGATTGCGTAACCAGAGGTAAGACCCAGAAGCCTGTAATTTTTTTTTAACTCCTTAGGCACTTGGGATGTTCAACTAGATTGGAGAACCACTATTCTAGACTCAGTGATATTATATCCATTACATACACTTTCATTTGAAAATAATCTGGAGACACTGTGCAAGGAGACATGATAGATGAATATTTTTGAGCATCAGCTAGGTTTGATCCTTTCTCAATAATGGGGGCAAGGGAAGCCCTCTATACTCTAAATTCTAAGAGAGCAACCAGCTGATTACTCATGGCTACTATAGAGCAATATTAATGTGCAAAGGCAGACGGGATCTGTATACATATATAAACTTTTTCCCAAATCACAAGAACAAATTAGCATCCAAGAAACCATACTATGTTTCAAGGGTGGTGGTTTAAAAAAATCTCCTCTGAATTGTCCCCTTGTGAATTCTTCCATCACGAAACATGAGGCTACATCTGTCAATCATCAGCAACACTGGAACACGAAGGGGCCCCAGACATGCTTCAGAAGTTTTTCTTGCAACTTAAAAAGAACATCAGACTTAAAACCCATTGCCCTGAAAACAACAACAACAAAAAAAAAACAGTTGAACAAGTTCTCTCCTTGCCAGTATCGATTTCTTCTCCTTCCAGTGCTTGTTTCCTCAGCAGACAGAAATCTCTCTGCAACAAAGATGAGGGTTTGAACCAAAAGCTGTATATGAACTCAGTCGTCTCAACCTGGCAAAACAAATACACTGTGTAAAAGCTGTAAAGCTCTCTCTCTCCAGACCACTTCCCCCAATAAAGATGTCCCTGACAACACAGCCACTCCATCATCTGCCCCCAATAGGGCAAGAGTCAGCTGGAAACACTGGTACACATCAGGCTCAGAGAGCACAAACTATCTTGCCAGAGTGCCAGTCCAGGAAGAACTCTTACCTCTCCTTTCTCTCATCTTCAGCCCCTACCCCTGCCACTACATCCCCCCACCCCCACCCTCTTTTACCACTGCAGCCCTAGAGGGATCAGAAACCATGGTAGGAAGGTGGAGAAGGCGGGTGAGCAAGATGAAGTAGGGAAAGAGGGAAAAAAGGGAAAGCTATCGAACTTTAAATCAAATTTGGATTTTTTATTATTATTTGAAATAAGACATTCTAATTTCCGAATTGAGAGTATTTAGCAATTGAAATTGACAATCAACCTTGTTTTAGTCGAAGAATAATCAGAAAAGATACGGATTTCCTCCAGACCCAGAGGATATACTAACTCCACTGAATATACTTTAAAAAAGAGACAGCAGGACATCAGAATAAAGTCACCTCATGATTACATCCTATGAGTCTTATTTGTTCAGCAAACAAGATACATATGAGTGAATGACTGAGTGAATAAATGAGCAAGCTTTACAGAGCATTAATTAGGGGCCAGGTGCTTTAAAACATGCCATCTCTTTTATGAACTGAGGTCCAGGTTCCTTAAAGGACTTGCCCAGATGACAAAGAAGGGAGTAGTTAAAGGGGAAAAACAACAACAAACCTACAGACATAAGCAATAGTTTCATTCTGGCAGTGAATCCTCTCTAAAATACATTAATAGCTCACATTTTTTCAAAGAAAAGAAAATAAATGACCACATTCCTTTTAAACCATAAATGTCATTCAGATATTGTATCATAATAATCATGTAGTAAAACTCTCTTGAGAACATTAATCTCCCTATAGTCACAACTTGCCTTCATCTAGAGGATGACATTTCTCTCCAGAACCAAATACATCATTCATCTTTTAGAATAAAACATGCCGTCAGCCAGGACTGATTCTTGGTTCATGAATCAGCCATAGCCAGCGGCATTGATTAAAAAAAGAAAAAAGAAAAAAACAAACAAACAAAAAAAAAACAACACAAAACTGGCTGGGGCTCTGGCAACATTACTATTTGGTCTGTCAAGTCTGCTGCTCATATGCTCCAGTGAGTCTACCTAAGTCCCGAGGTTGCCTCATGGCCTAAATCCATCCAATTTGAAAAGCATGGGCTTAATCAAAACAAGCTACCTCTGGAACACACAAATCATTCTAAGACTAAGAAACTTCAATTATTCCTTATGTTGAGCTCATCTTGAAGATGATCTCTAAAAATGCCCTTCTAACTCTAAGTTTCTAAATCTTTTGATGTTCAACTTCACCATTGCCATCTATAAACACCACAGTGTCCAACAAGGAAAAAACTGCCCTCCACACACCTAGCAATCAACCCCATATAGCAAGGCATGTAGGCCTCTGTGTGGGCAAGCACCTTAGCTCCTTCCTCCAGTCTATTCCCTGAGTTTCACCAATCCTGTAACCCAACAGAACCAACAAAGTCCATTCCCTGAGTTTCACCAATCCTGTAACCCAGTGGAACCAACAGTTTCAAAGGTCTAATCCTCAAACATTACTGGTGAAAATTACAAGGGAACAGCCACTTTGGAAAGCAGTTTGGCAGTTTCTTAAAAAGTTAAATGCAAATTTACCATATGACCCGGTAATTCCACTCCTAGATATCTAGCCAAGAGAAACGAAAACCTTGTACATGAAGTTTTATAGCAGCAGTTATTTATACTAGCAAAAAAGTGGAAATTCAAATGTCCACCAACTGGGTAAACAAAATATGGCCTGGCCATGCAATAGAATACTATCCAGTAATAAAAAGGAACAAAATACTGATACATACTGCAACATAGATGAAGCTCCAAAAACCTTATGCTAAACGAAATTCGGACACAAAGACCACATATTGTATGATTCCATTTATATGGCATGTCTAGGAAGGGCAAATTTATAGAGACCGAAAAATTAGTGGTTATTTAGGGCTGGCAGGGAGTGATTGCAAAGGGCATGAGGGATCTTTTTCGAGCACTGGAGATGTTCTAAAACTAGACTGTGGTGATGGTTGCACAACTCTATAAACTTACTAAAAGGGAAGCGGCTGTGGCTCAATCAGTAGGGCTCCCTTTTACCATATGGGAGGCCCCGGGTTCGGCTCCCGGGGCCTCCTGGTGAGGGCAGGCCCGCCCGCGCGGCGTGGTTGGCTGACCCGGCGAGCACAAGCAGCAAGGGGGGATAAATGAATAAATAAATAAAATCTTTAAAAAATAAAAATAAAAAAAGTAAACTTACTAAAAATCACTGGATTGTTTATTAAAATGGGTGAATTTTATGGAATGTAAATTATACCTCAATCAAGCGGTTTTTGAAAAAAGAACAATTGCAAAAAATAAAAAGGAGGCCCATATGCAAAGTTTTTGGTAGGGAAAAATATCTTTAGAGAGAACAAGAGGGTAGGCTCCATTTATGGTTATATGTAATCCCTGTTTTTACTCTAGAAAGACAAAATTAACAAAAGCTGGCTGGCTGCGTATTTCACTGGCTCTTTTGTTTGGCTAAGTTTCAAAATAGGGATAACTTGGACTCTCCAACATTCTGAAACACTGGAAATGTCATTTATAATGATCACAATGGGGTGGTTTGGCCTGCTCAATCTCATTACTCAGTCATCCAGTGCCTTAAATATTTTTCAGAATACGGGACAAATAAGTTAATAAAATAGATTTTATGAACTCTGATGCCACAGGACTAAAGGAATAAATGGACTGCACAAAAATTATTTCTGCTGCCCCAACTATGGTGTTTGAACATCATTCAAGCATCATGTGTTAAATTTAAAAAGTAAGTTTCCCATCTCCAGTCCAACAGAGAGGGGGTGCTTGTCCTCCTGAGGACAGTTTTCATTTCCTTTAGAATAGCAATGCTGCCTTATACAGCCCTAGTAGACCTAAGATGTTTGGTTTGCTCAGCAGCGCCCCCCTTCTTCTGATAACTGGACTGCCCTGCTTTTCAAAACCTAGTCCTCCTACCCCACTCCCATCCCAACCAGGTGGGTCGAGTACCTTGGGATGGGAATGCATTCTGGGCAGGGCTATTCAGACTATCCCTGGGGTTTTCAGACTTGGGAGAAAAGGTGAGAGGAGTCAAGGGAGGGCAGAGAAAATCTTACTCTCTGCTGGAGAAGCTGTGGACCTGAAAGCTGCCCAAGACCCCGGTTCTAGCTAGTCCTGTGCAGAAAGCAGTACTAAGGAGGGACGGCAAGTAGGCAAAGCACAGTGAAAAGGGAGGTCTCTGATTCCAGGGACACCTGAGACCCTGTCACAGCCAAACCTTCTGGCCAGGATTTTGGGTCACTTAGGCCCAAGTATGTGCCAAACTATAAGTCAAACTAGCCTAAGCTAGTTCAAGTTGGATTTCTGTCACTTGCAACCTAAGAGTACTGACAAATACTTTGGTGCCTTCTCAGATACTCAATCTTGCTCAGGCTGTCATCTCAAGACACCACAGAAAAGGAGCAGCCCAGAACTTCAAAGGCACAGTGGCAGCTTGCATTTCTGTCTGCTCAGCCTATTTCTGAAGTCAGGTAAATAAATTTACTTTGTGAACCAACAGAAGTGAAATATCCCCTTTATGGGTTGTAAATGAGATGACTTGCCCAAGTCCCCTGGGAACCTGGGAGGGCATATTTACTGTCCATCTGTTTGGCTAACTACCACCTGATCTGCTCTGCACCACGCCCTCCCTCCTCCCCGGTACTCCATTCACCACCCACCTCCACCATTCTGGTCATCACAGAGGACCCTGCCAGCAGTCCCCAGCGTGGGTCTCCCAGGCTATTACCATTCTGAAAGTATTGCTTTTTGGCTTTCCTACAGGAACCGGGCCAACAATGAAAACATCACGATCAGCTGGAAATCAATTGCATCTGGCTATTTTAAAGCCTCAGTGAGACAGCTGAGTCCTCATGTTCTCTGCCCCCCAGGGTCTTGGCTCCAGAGACCTGAGGGGCATGACGGAGAGAAACAGGGAAACTCTTCCCCGAACTGAGGGAAGGATGAATAGAGAAAACCTTTGGGATAGGCATGAAGGGAGAGGAGGGCAGACAGTGGGAAAGGGGTTGTGGGGAGGGGCTGGGGAGCCGGGCTCAGCTGTATCAAGAGGCCTCAAAGCCCAAGGATAATCCTCTGGGCAGTTAATCCTTGAATAATGGTGGAAATAAAATATGCAAACACACTGTCACTCACCCCAATTTATTCTAAACAAGACAACTGGAAGAGAGCCTAACACAATGGCTCAGACACCAAGGTCCTCTACTACCCAGGGGCTTCTCCAGCCCAGGGTAGCCACACTTTTGCCCTGCAAGCCAAATGGAAAGGCCTTTCAGATCTTTTTCCACTAGCAGCGCCAGGCCTGTGCTATGGGGACCCAGAATCATCTGCCTCATGAAGACAAACTCCTACTGAATTTTATACCCTGGGCCTTCGGAATTACATCAATCAATTGTAATCAAACCCTTTCTGTGTTTAGGGGTAAAAAGTAAAGAGCATAAACAGAAAAGAGGGAATTCTTCCATTCTTCCCACACCCACCTGGCACACCCCACAAACCTACACACCTCCTACTTGATGCTAAGAGGGTTTACAAAATAAAAACACCATGGCTGCTCAAGAATTTGCAATTTAAGAGAAAGATAAGGAAACCATATGATTTTGTTCGCTCCTAGGCATTGACTATCAACTATGGGCCAAGCCCAAAGGTGATGTTAAAATGTGGACCTCATACAATGGTGTCTACAAAATCAGGCTTATTGCAAAGAAAAGTCCATGTAGATTAATGCACTTGTGCAAAAATAGACAGAGATTTGTAAACCTAAAACACAAATGTTCATTGTACCACGTGTAGACACTTTGTGATGAAGTTAAAGTTCTCTAGAGAAAATACTTAAAGCTAACAGGCAAGATCCCAGATGACTGGGTAAAGACAAAGAGAAGCTTATTGAGGGCAGTCTTGATGTGACATGGTACAGGGGTTACAGGACCTACAAGAAGACATGTTACTTCAACTGGCCCTGTCCAACACTGTAGCCATTAGCCACATATGGCTACTGCGTACCTGAAATGTGACTAGTGCTAATTGAAATGTACTCTAAGTGAAAAATGGGCAATGGTTTTCAAAGATAACTATGAAAAAGGAATGTAATATATGTCATTAATAAATCTCATCTTGATTACATGCTGAAACAATATTATTGCTGTATTCAATAAAATAAAATATATTAATTTCACCTACTTCTTTTTTAATATTTTTATTGCAGCTACTAGAAAATTTTAAATTACTTATGAGCTTGCATTTGTGGCCTTCATTTTATATATATATATTTTTTTGTTGTTTTTCTTTGTTTTGTTTTGTTTTTTAAGGTACCAGGGCCAGGGATTGAACCCAGGACCTCATATGTGGGAAGCCAGCACTCAACCACTGAGCCACATCAGCTCCCAGCATTATATTTCTATTGAACAGGATGATTTCAATTTTCACTTTAAAGACTGGTGATAACATTGATTTAGCAATAACAGCAGCATTTTCTTATTATTAACAAAGCAGTCATAAAAGCAAGCAGAAGATGTATTTGTTGCCCACTTTAACATTCACTTACCATCACAAAACCATAAAACTCAGCTCTAGTGAACACTGCAAGTTAACTATAAAAGTGATCAAAGCTGGGGGCGGATATGGCTCAAATGGTTGAGCGTCCGTCTGCCATATGGAGGGACCTGGGTTAGATCCCCGGGACCTCCTGGTAAAATAAATATATATATACATATATAGAAGGCATATGGGCCGCCAGTCCCCAGAAGCCATGCAGCAAGATGATGACGTAACAGGAGAGAGAGACGCAGGGGAGAGACAAGACGAGATGATCTGAAAGCTCTGAAATCCAGGAATCAAGGTGGCGCAGGTGGCAGAACACCTCTCTCCTACATTGGAGTATCAAATCCTGGTGAAGGCTGGAGGAGGACGATGAGAAGAGATGGCAGGAAACAGACACAGAGAATTGCCCAGCAAATGGACACAAAACAGCAAATGGGGAAGGGGGGGGGTTAAAATGGATAAAGTAAATAAATAAATCCTTAAAAAAAAAAGTGATCAAAGCTACAGTGTAGAAGACTCATGCTGCCACATGCAAAGGGAATGATTAACCGACTACTTTATTTCATTTAAGAATAATTGTCTATGCAAACACAATTATTACATTTTTATATACCATTCAGAAAACATATCTGTATTTTTTCTTTATCGATACTTGGAAAGTTTTCCTAAGATTCAATTGAGACGTTAACTTCACCATCGCTTGATGCTAATTAACACCATCATCAGTTTAGCCAAGACACTATTAGATTATGATTGAAACAAGACAAATTTTCTAGTGAGAATGAGGAACTTGTTACTGCAATTTGGGAAACATGTCTTTACATTGTCCACATTACATAATGATATAACAATAGAAGGACTAACAAGAGGAATAATAATTCAGGGAACTATAGTTGCAAACCTAACAGAAGATGTAAAGCTGGTGTGTTACAGTATGGGGCAAGTCCTCTCTACTGCTGTAGATTATTATGGCATGCATAGTAATGTTGGCTAGTATAGAAGCAGGTCTTTAAAAGCAGGTTAATAAAGAGCACGATAATGATAGCCATAATAGGTATTATTAACTTGAATGACTACTTTGCAAAATTTTATTTTACTTTCCAAGATTTTATTCTTTTATTTTCATTTTTTTTATTAGAAATGAGTGTTATTTAATTCTCTCGACCATTCTGGAATTAGATGATATGGTTATTATTCCCAGCTTCCAGGTTACAAAATTGATGCACAAAAAGTTTATTTGCCCAAAATGGCACAGCTTATAAATGGAGGAGGATGGATTTAAACTGAGGTCTCTTCAACTCCAGAGCCCAAGATACTACACTTGGCTGCATTTGAGGCACCACCAATAAGAATTAAAAAAAAAAAAAAGCTGGCCAACAGCCCAAGCTTTTTACTATTTAAAAAATAAAATCAGTTGCCTTTAAAGATGGAACAAAGTCAGAACTGCTACTGGCACATACAGAATTCCCTCTAGGTAGTCAAATCACCAAAGGCACACACTCTGAATGGATCAATTTGAAAGGCATTCCTCTGGCTGCTAGCCCTGGCTAGCATGTCCTTGCCTCACTCAAGGGGAGGGTAGATTTCTTTGTACTTTTCATATGCTCAGCATATGCTTCATGAATAATTTTATTGAACTCCAAAAGTCAGCAAATCCTTTTCCATATAGTGTTGCTAAAGATACCAGGCCAATAAAGGGAAAAATGTCAAAATAATTATGGACAAGTGGCTCCTTTGCATTCAACTGAACTGGCAAACTACAGATGGGGGTGGAGGTTTCCCATGTTTTGTCAACAATTTGGAAAAGCAAAGTTCTAGATACTTAGATTCTTTCCTATAATGGGGACATTTTTATTCCTTAAATTATTCTAATACCCCATAAAACAACTCTCTCCATGCCATAAACACACACCGACACACACACACACACAGTACAATTCATCCAATTAAAGGCATTGATTTTATGATAAAAGTGGAATCCTAAAAACATCATCCAACAGGACAGGAATGGGGCTGGTGACTACAGGTGGTATTTGTTCTGGAAGCCACTCAAAAAGCACCCACAGCCCGGCAGGCTGCCACCTATGCCCGCAGCTGATATCAACGAGGATAGCGTAAGCTACTCCTTCTGTTTCTTTTAACATGGTGGATATAAAAACCCACTTTCAATGTAATGAGAATCAAATGCCCTTTGTTCCAAGAGGTATGTACTTAAAATAATCAGGGACTGTTTTAAAGGAGCAAAAGAAAGCAAGCCTGTTGCCGAACAAGGCACAAAAGGTAGCAGTCGTCAACAGAATGGCGGCAAAACAGTGCTTGGGTAGGTATTATTTTGAGAAAATAATTGCACTACGTATGCCTGTCTCTGACTTTTAGAAGAAATACAATAGAAAAAAAATAAATAAGCACATCCAACACTGTATACAGTTGTAAAGCAAAGAAAGAATCCAATTATGAAGAGTTTATCAAGATTGCTGACATATGGTTAGTGGCAGAAATGAGTTTTCCCTTAAAAAGCTCCTAGGGAATCCTGGATGGTGGGTATATGGATATCAATTATAGTTTCTATACTTACATGTTGCAGTTTTTTTCTGATTTTAAAAAGGCTCATAGGAAAGAAATGTGAAACATTTTTCTCAAAAGAGAAAAACAGCCCCAAAGGGGGAAAATTTTTTGTTTTAAACAGATTTAAGAAGGTTCTGAAAGCCTTCAAATCCACTTACACCCATGAGGAATGTGGATTGGGCCTGAAATAAGATTTGCTGGGAGAACAGTGGAAGGCTCATCACTTTGCCCAATGTTATGTCCTCTTGATGTGATTCAGCCCTCCTGGGGCCCTGGCATATGTGTGTGCCCTATCGTCTTATTTTCCTTTCGGTTGACTTTCATAAGGAAGAAAGAAAATGCAATCCATCATTGAAGAGCCCTCTGGCCTCCGAGGGCCTCCATGTCCTCCGAGTGCCTGAGAAAGGCTGTGTACGGCTGCTACTCGCAGCAGTGAAATGACCACGGGTCATAATCGTCCACTGCAAGTTAGTGCTCCCCTTCACTTTTGAAAAATGATCATTCCCCGGTACACATCTTGCATGGGAAATCTTCAAATTCCTTAAGCATTCTTGCCATATCAAGAGACTGGGCGCAGAAACTCTTAACTTACTGACAAACACTGACAGATATGCTTATGTGGGTCTTGTTGAGTGGGATGCTGAGGTCCTGGTTCCATAGAGCTGGACCCCTGGGACCAACCCACACCTTTTCTGACCTTGCTACCGCTGCTCAATGACATCTGCCTCATGTGGGAATCCCATTTTCACTCTCTTCTACAACAGGACTTCTCCAAACCTATATGTCTTCTTCATTCATAACAATTTCCATTAGCTAAATAGAGGACTCCCAAGGTCACTGTCTACATTGGTGAGAAAAAAAAAAAAAAAATGTTTAGGAACCCGGAGCTTTGAGTAGCTAGAACTAAGGTTCACGCCTACTTTTACCTCCTCCTAACTGGGCCACTTTCCATTTCCCTCCACTAGGCCTCCATCTCAACTGTAGAATGAGTTCCCCCAGCTCAGACCAAGAACTACAAAGTCTGCCTTATACTGGAACAGATTGCAGACTAGTTAAAGCTCCATAAGGGGGGGGGCGGATGTGGCTCAAATGGTTGGGCGTCCGTCTGCCATATGGAGGGACCTGGGTTCGATCCCCGGGACCTCCCGGTAAAATAAAAAATATATATATAGAAGGCACATGGGCTGCCACTGCCAGGCTCTGTGTGCTGCTGAGCCGTCGGGCCCAGGGAGCCATGCAGCAGGATGATGATGTAACAGGGGAGAGACAAGACGAGATGCTCCGAAAGCTGCAGAAGCCAGGAGCCGAGGTGGCGCAGGCGGCAGAATAACTGTCTCCTGCATCGGAAGTCTCCAGGATCGAATCATGGTGAAGACTGGAGGATGAGAAGAGATGGCAGGAAACAGACACAGAGAATTGCTCAGCGAATGGACATAAAACAGCAAATGGGGAAGGGGGTGTTGGTTAAAATGGATAAAATAAATAAATCTTAAAAAAATAAATAAATAAAATAATTATTAAAAAAAAAAAAAAAAAAAAAAGCTCCATGAGGGCAGGGATTGTCATTCATCGATGGATCCTCAAGCATTCTGTTAATATGGATTGCTCAGAGGAAATCTGGCAATGAATAAGCTAGGTCCCGACCTCCAGGAGCCTGCCAGGAGCCTGCCTATAGTAGAGCAGCAAAGTGCCTGGCACATAGAAAGCGCTCAATTCAATTAAAATGAGTTGTTGAAAAGGCTTGCACTGTGGATCCTCTGTTACAGGCCGGACAGTGTGTCCTTTTGCCCAGTTGACCAGAGAGACTTGAGGGCATTTTCCAAGGTGGATACTGATGGAACGGGCTCCCTGAAGTGTGGCTGACAAGGCAGTCCCTTCCCACAGTCTATGCCACTTAACTACAGAAGGATGTTTCTCTCTGGAAGAACAGGCTTCCAGCTGAAGGTAACTCCCCAGCTAGGAAAGGTGGCCCTGTCTTTCCCAGGTCCCCATCAAGGCTGCCCCATCAGGCTGGGAGGCCAAGATGAGAAAGGTCAAACAGCCAGTTAGGGATATTTTCTCCACTGGGCCAACTAGTCACAGGCCTACCTCAGTGAGCTTAGGAGTGTTACTGGGTGTCTGCAGTTCCCTCTACAACGGCCAAGCCAAGCTACTGCAGCCACCATGGCAAAAGTTCAACTCTGGACCAAGAAAAACATTGCCTTGTTGGGAGGAACTTAAGGCCCATCCTTAGAATTCATCAGGTCTCTGTAAAAGCATCAGACTAGAGAGCCACTTATTACTTCTAAATAGCATTTTATTGCATCTAGTAGATACAGTTCCTAAATACGGGCAATGGTATGTAGATGGTTGGCATGGCAACTGGAGACTAGTTTTCCCGTGGAGGGTATAAAAGCCTCGATTATTATTTTCCATTGATGTAATGGCAGGTTATCAAATTGTCCTGGGAGTTAGTGGCACGTGATAGAAAAGAGACCCCTTGTAATTGTGCTCTTCACCCTGGAGAGGAGGTTGTTAAATGTAAACAGGATAAATGAGACAAGGTCTTCGAGGTGCAGTCAAAAGATCTGGGGTTCTTAACCTCGGGATTCCACAGTTTTATAAACGGGCTTAGGGAAGGGAGTTCCATGAACTTCATGAAACTGATAAAAGGAAGTTTCTCGGGCCTTTATTCCCCACCAGTGAACCCTGTCAGTTTTCTTTTCTTGCTGACTTTCTATCACTGATTCAGCCAGCAAAAGGGACTGAACAGATGTTGTGAAAATGAAAAGAGGTAAATGTGACTGCTGTCATGGTTAATTTTAGAATTGTGTAGCTCTTTTTTAAAGAAAAGAACACATTCGAGATTAAACAAATTAAATCCATCTAGAAATCATAAAGGAAAAAACACAGATAAGACCAATTTTGGTCTCACCAATGGCAATACCTAATATGGCTAAGAAAAAAATGGGTTCAGATTTGCTTAGAGAGTAATATAATAAATGCTCATGAGGGAAACTGACATACTAGATGATGAATTGCTTGTTAGGTTACCTGACAATAAACCTTGGTGTTCAGTACATGTCAATTTAAGAAAAAAATAAGCATCAAGGTATTTTCTTGCACTGTACAGTAATCCTCTGGGATTACAACCAATTTTTCTCAGGATTAGATTCTGTTCATTTAGAAGCAAGGATGAACAAATCATGAAGAACTTCCAAAGGTCTGCCCTGGCCCAGGCGTGACCAATGGTCACAGAATTTATATGGCAAGACGCTGTCTTCCCAGGGAACACTATTAACTTCAGAAGGGATGGACAAGATCACAAGTAGGTTAGATAAGGGTGACACCCTATCACATGAAGCCAGCTGAGACAGCAATCCACACATAACACACATACTTCCTCGAGGGTGGACATGGACAAGAGGTATGTTTCTTGTCTATATGTAAGAAAACTGAGGCCCTATATGTAAGAAAACCGAGGCTTAGTGAGGTAAAATGACTTGCCTGCTGTCGATCTAACTAGAGGGGAACTATATATTCTGAACTTTAACCTGAACTTTGCCTTTTGGTTATTGTCTAAATTCCACTCTAGACTGGGTCTGCTCTAAAGCCAGTGACCACCATTAGGGGCTTTATAACAGGTATTTGGTTCAACAAATTCACCCTGTGACACAGAACATAAAACTGAAGAATGAGGCATGCTTCCTTCAACCAAATAGAATATTTTTGTTTTGTTTTGTTTTTAAACACATGGCGAGGTCAGTAAAATTACTTATTAAAAATATTGACTGAATTAACTGCTGCCTATCAGTGAGTCTGATGTGAAAAACTAGACTAGTTTTCATTCATTGCAGATTGCTAGGGCTGGGAAATGGGTGTTTGATTAACAATCTTGCTCTAACTTTCTTTAAGACACCTATACCTTTTTGGCTCATGGGTAGCCAGAAAACAGAAGAAATCTCGAATTATTTAGCAACTTAATAGGCTTATTATAATTCTATGCTGAAGATTTTCAGCTGGAGTGTTAACTAACCCTATTTGAATCTGTAATACACTAATTCCTTTCAGTATCATTTATTACAGAGGATAAAATGGTTGTTCTTCAATACTCTAGAGGTTTGTTTGGTTTTTTTTTTTTTAGGGTACCATCAGTATCATCTACTTAAATAAATAATTAATAGGAAAAAATTCCAGAGTCCCTTTTCCTATCACCCGTTTAAAATATACCCAAGAGGCTTTTGATGCATTTAGCTTTGTTTTGTCAACTCCTATACTCATCATGTAAGGTAGGGAAAATTCAGTTGGCTTTTAGCAAAATAACACTGCACTGTAACAGTGAATGTTTTCAGCACCAAGAATTAAGGATTTTTTTTTTATGTGACAGTCCTTAGAGTATTTCTAGGCCTTCTGCTGTATATTGGTTGCTCCTGCATCTTCAGATTAAGGTCATCACTTTCCTTCCATCATGAAAAACACATATTCCAACCAAACAAAAATGTCATGGATGAACACACAGTCAGTGCAATGGTGAGTATAGACACTGCAAAACTTCAGAGAAATATGCTTTTCTATTCTTAGAAATTCAGTGTGACTGAGATTGCTGCTGGCCTGTTTTTACAGATTCTGTGTGGAATAGAGAGTAAACATTCTTTGGTTGTGTGTCTTGCACATTTAAAAACGCTGGAAAGCTGGGTTACCAAGAAAAGCAAAGGTGGGTGTGCATCCAAGCTTTGTGCTACTGTTTTCCTTTGAATTCAGGTCAGGCAAAAAGTTGGGAGAACAAAATCTGAAGACACACAAGTTTTGTGGACTAAATCACACTGATCTAGAGTGGTTCCTTTAAAAAACACGTAATTTTTATCCTGATGAAACTTGTACTGTAAATATGACATAGGGCACATAATTATAGCTGGGTAATAGCAGGTACTGTCCAATATGAGCTAAAAGAGGAATTACAAGCAGAAACTATACAAAAGAAACATTAAAATCATTCATTCATTCAACAAACATTTTAGTACCTACTATACGTCATCCCTGTTTTAGATATTAGAGATACAGCAGCGAACAAAAGACACAAAACTCCTGCCTTGCTGGCACTTATATTCTAGTAGGAAGAGACAAACAAGACACAATATAAATTAGAATACATGGCAAGTTAGGTGATAAGTGCCAAGGTGAGAAAAATACACCAAGGGAAAGTGGGCAGGGCATGTTGGCAAGGACTGGCTAGGGAAGATCTCCCTAAGGTGATGTCTGAGTAAAGACCCAAGGGGTTGAGGGGCACAACCTTGTAAATATCTAGGGAAAGAATTTTCCAAGCAGTGAGAACAATAAATGCAAAGGCTCTGAGGCAACAATGTGCTTGACAATTTGAAGAAATAACAAGGAAGCCAAAGTGTTTAAATCCCTTCCAGTTGGGATTACAATTAGGGGCAAAATGTATCACTAACACAACTACACTTCCATAAACTCCTAGAGGAGGAATGTGCCTCTGTAAATGCTTTACCAAGGAAGGAAGAGAGGCAGAGGGAGGTTGAGTGAGTAATCAAGGGTCACACAGAGCATGACTAATGCCTGACTGAGAGGAGGTATCAACCCCAGTATCCCAACTCAGCACCACAGCTTTGGCTCATGCTTCAACTTTAAAATTAAGAGGTGCTTTTCTTATTAAAGAGAGAAAATTGAGAAAAATCAACAACAAAAGAATCTAGCCAACCAACGTAATTTCATTAAAGCTTAAAATCAATTGATTTCACTGTTTCATTCAACAGATAGCCAAAAGGGATCCTACAAAGTTGAGTACTGAATGAATTAATCAATGCAGCATTACCACTTCCCAGCAATTGTCTAGATGGATAAGAGAAACTGGTGCACAGGAAACATGTCTTAGGGTATTTACTGTAGCATTGTTTGCTATAGTAAAAAAGTGGCACCAACCAACTGTCCCTCAGCAGGAAAAGTGTCTTTAACAGTTTAAAAGTAGAAACACTCTAATTTTCCCTTGGCAAGGAAATGAGTGTACTGTAATTTATTCATACACTGTAATTCTCTGTAGCAGCTAAAGTGAATAAAGATCTACATGTACCCCCAAAGCGTAATGATAAGTTAAAAAACACAAGCTGTATGTACATAGTAACTGCCACTTATATACAATGTTAACTGCACAAACTTGCATGAATTGTTTTGGATACGCAAGATACAGAAATACCAAAACATGCTTGGGAATTATATATGCCAACTTCATGTTAGTGGTAAGTGGTGACAGTGGGGTGGGGGGTGGAAAAAAATATATGTTACAGTTTCTTATTGGGAATAGAGGGGATATGAAGCAAATACGGAAATATTAACTCAAACAGGTGTGGATAAATGAATGTCTTACTAAAGCCTATATTTTTAATGTATGTTTGAAATATTTCCAACTTACTTTTTATTTTGAAAGAAATGAAGGAAGGAAAAGAGAGAGAGAGGCAAAGCTTCTCCATGGTATTCCATCAACCCCAAACTCTAATAGTTCTTAACCTCCAAGCCTTGGTTCCCTCACATTTAAAATCCAAGTGATACTAGTTCAACCTGCCTCAAAGAAGGTTTGAGAAGCAGCAGCTGAGAGAAATAACTTCCTTTTAAGGTACATCTAGTAAGCAAGGACACTGTATCATTCCCCCACTGAATCCCCAGGGTGGAATATCCATTCAATTTAGCCAATTTGAGAAATATGGTAATAATATTTTTCAACAGGGTTATTAACCACCCTCCCCCTTAAAACAAATCTAAGGAGTGTAAATGATGCAACAAAATTCACTAATGAAGCATCTCAGTGCATGGAGATGAAAACCTGTGACAGCCAAGCATGGGATGTCTCTCCCAATGCACGTTTTGCATGCACCGGTTAAAATGACAAAAAAAACTGGACACATTTTCTCACATAAAAGGTACTACCCTACAATCCAAAGGTTGGGGGAATAAGACACTCGATAGGCATCGTTAAGAAAAGATTATCAAATTAATCTATTAGTAAGAAAACTCCCAACACCTCGTGTTGCGCTGGGAACAGAAGACTCAAAACCCACCCTCCCTGTGGTTCAGATCTCCTTCAACTTTGTTCAAATCTTAAAGAGGAGAGACTCCCTAAGATTAGCCTCTGCTAAATCCTAAAGTTTGCCCAAATCAATTCTCTCTGTCGGCCCTTTGAGACCACAGTCTCCAGAGAAATGGCAACGTTTCCCCATCTGGGATACATCAGTATTCTCCTTTCCCGGAAGGAAAACTTAGATCCAACCAAATCACCTGTGAACCTGCGGGAAGGGTGAGCGGCGGCGAGTCCGCAGATTTGTCCCAAATATCATTGTAAATAAAGTGCGCTGAGCTGTGCTCCCAGGAGAACAGCCCAAGCCCAGATCCCTGGGAGGTCACTTCTGGCTCCCGCACTTGCCTCCGGCCTCCATCTGCCTTAATCCCCTTATCTGCTACCTCTTCAAGGTCTGCGCCCCCTCCCTCCAGAGAGGAATGCGAGGCCCAGACGCAAAGGAGAGTGTGAGCCAGAGGTTAGAAGATGGGACCCTGCAAACTGCAGAAACTCAACTGCGGACACAGACCTACCCAAGCCGGCAGTGGAGGGAAGACGGGTCAGGAAGGATACCCACCCTCCTAGGCAGGGGCTTGAGGCAGAAGGCGGGTGGGCGACCCGCCCCAGCCCTCCGCGCCGCTCCACATCCTCCCTCCTCCTGAAAATCCCAGCTCCCCGAGTCAGCCCGAACTCCAGAATCCTTCTCCCCGCCCTCTTCAGAGCTGCGGCGGGGAAAGGGGCAGGATGGGCCCGGGGCGAGGGCCGAAGGAGCGGGGGCTGTCGCAGGCCCGGAGCGGCCTCGCCTGTGCTCCTGGGCCAGCTGATGGGCTCCTTGGAGTCAGAAAAGGAACAATAGCGGATCCCAACGCGCCGGAGCCCCATCACAGCCTCCCGCTCTCGCCTCCGTCGGCAGCTTCCCCAAGTTCACGGCGGAGGCGGGTCGAGCCCAGAAGCAGGGACCCCGAGGGAGAGGGGCGCCGGGCAGGGCGAGGCAGGTGGGACAGGGTGCTGACTCGAGGGCGCACTCAGAACTCCCTTCCGGGGTCTGGTCATTCATTCCCACCCGCGCTCCCTCCGCAACCCCTAGGTGCCCGCCAAACGCCCTGCCCCAGTCGCGGGGGGCCGGGTGAAGGAAACCCCTCTCCTAACTTGGCCCGGTCCTTCCTCTCTCGACCCCCGCCCCGCCATCCCCTGCTACCTTTCGCCCTCAAATCTGTCCTCCGCAGACAGCTGCCGGCCAGCGGCGGGCCAGGGAGCGGTGGCCGGACCCTCGCTGCCACCACGTTAAGCCGCTCCACCCCGCGCGCGGTGCGCAGCGCCTCGCAGCCTCCCGAGCCCCAGACACAAAGGCGGGGGCGGGAGCCGGGAACCCCGCGCCGGGAAGGTTCCCAGCTCCCGGCGCCGCGCACTCACCCCATCGAGGCGGCGGCTCCCCGGGCCCCGCGGGCTGCGCCGCCCCGTCCGCCGCTTCCCCAGGAAAACGCGGCCGCCGGGCTCGCTTCCTGCTCGGCTTCCTGCGCGTCCCTCCCTCCCCGCCTCCCCGCTGCGGGGGTCAGCGGGCGCCGCGGCTCCCGGGCTGGGCCGGCTGGGCGGGGGCAGTGGCAGCACCACCACGTGGCCGCCCGGCGCCGGCCCCCGCCGACCTGCATCCAGCGGGAGCGGGAAGGGAGGTGCTAGCCATTCCCCTCCCCTTCCACCCCGCGCGGCCCCAAATTCCGCGAGTCAGGTGACCTGGCCCCGCGCTCCGGCTCGGACCTGCGGGAGGTGCTCCGCGCCCGCCGGGCCCCTCCTTCCAGCCCCGGCCGCGGCCGCATCCCGTGGGCGCCCTTGCGTTGCTTTCAGTTTTCCACGGATCGTGGAGCCGGTCTCCGCGATTCTCTTTCACCCTTGTAGCCTGAAGTTTGTGGACAGGACCGGTCCCCTAACCCCTGGAATTTGGCACGGATGACATCACAAATAGTATGTTTTTAAAGTCAGTTTCCAAAGTCGTTTTTGGTGTTGGGGAGGGGGTATTAAAGTCACTTACACAAGCCCCTTCTGACAGCAATCACATCGGTTCTATTTTCCAAAATCATTGAACAGAAAGTAAACTAGAATGTGCTTACAGTCCCTGGACTGAACCAAGTGCCTGGAATGACTGTTTCATAGCACTCATCAGGTGGCAGGAGAAAAACTCCCTGCGTTAAGTGCTGCTCTCTGCTCGGGAGCTAGAAATGGGAAATCTTCAGCCCGAGCTGAGAGAGGCGACACTGCTCCCGAGGACCCCCACATCTTCTCCTCCTTCCCCAGCCCATGAAGACCCGGGCCTTTGTCTTCAGCGGGTGAAGATGGCCTCCATGCCAAGGATTTCAAAGCTCTCCACCTACTCATCTTATCCCAGAGGCTTTTCCATTCACCCCAGTCATGCTCGCCAGCCAAGGTGTAGAAAGTCTGTTCACCAAAGTCGCTCCCCCTCCCGGCTAGCGCTGCATCCTTTGGCTGGGCTGGAGGCTTTCTAGCATAAACAGATGGTCTGAGTCCTTTTCTGAGGGGATCCACTGCACGTCAATTGAACTTAAAGGGGGGAAAAACCCCAATTCCAACAAAAGTGAAATTCACGCTAACAGTGTTGAGTTTGAAACATTTGAGTTCTGTCTTGACATCTACACGAGTCAGAATTTGTCTGTACGCAACCAGCCCCCCACTCCAGGGGAATAGCCTGCCCTAGCTTTAACCCCCTAACTGGCCAAAAAACGGAGCAGAAGCAACATCATACATCAATTATTCCTTGCAGGAGTGATGGAGAGTCAGTTTAAAACAAGATACTCATTCTTCCTGACCTCTCTTCTGCCCTGAAATAAAATTACACTGTGAAAAGAAATATGAACTGGCAAACATTTTTTGTCTGTTTACTGCTGGCAATTTTTAGAATATGGTTTTTCATTATGGTTCGTATTAATGATGTACTGTAGAGCACCACTACCGGTGAGTTTTCTGTTTGTTTGCCTTTTACCAGGTTAATCTCATTCAGGTGGGGGCAGCAGAGAAGGTGGGCTTTGGGGCACCAGACAGGGTACGCCAAGTGCCTTGGAAATATAACATGCCTGTTTTCTAAAGGAATGGCTGATAAGTTGAAGGCATTACATTAAAATGTTTAACAATATTAACCAATAATTGTCTAAGGTGGGCCTTTTATTCCCTGAAGGCTTTTATTCATTGAAACCCTGTCCCTCTTCTTTTTTTTTTTTTTTCTCTTTTAAACTTTTGTACCCTGTCCCAGGCATCTCCAAAGAGCCTACCTGCCTGGTAAGGGGCAGAGTCTGGGGCTTCCGTAGGTGGCAATGTGCTAATTCTTCTCACTTTATGATCCCACTCTCATATTGGCAAGTGTCAGTTTGGGTGGGGATCGTTGTGGAGAGAAAGACTCTGGTTAGAGTTAGATGTGACAAGGTACTTTCCTAAATACCCTCCCCTGAAACATAAAACCAATTTGGCACTCTGTAGAGTCTCTAGTTGCCTCAGACCAACAGCTGAAGTTCTGCCACCTACAGGGAGATGAGTGGTCAAGTATGGGGTTAAACAGTGCCTTGCCAGCAATTTGTAAACTCCTAAGAGTGTCACCATCTAGGACTTAGCAGGATTCCATAAATGAAAGCCATTGACTAGTAGAGCTCAATTTTCATTTTTAAAATTAAATCATATCACTTCTCTTTTGATCCATCTCTCATCAATATTGGTTCTCCCCAGATCAGGAATATTTTAAGTCTGGACAAACAAAGGTAGGACTTGTTGGATAACAAGAAACTGTCCCTGAAGGAGGAGATAGAGAGAGGTGTCACACCAGAGCCAAAAAAGTAACCCATTCACTTTCTTTGGTCTTTAATCAGGCTCTGACTGCAATTCTGGGTCTAGTTAGAGGCAGTCTGATTTAAAGGAATGTGAAGATATTGGGCCCAACTCAGAGAACTGAAAAAAATATATAATCAGAAGGTTGGATAGAGAGACTCTATGAATCAAACATTCACATTAAAACCACTTTTTGTGTTTGCCTGGGCACTTTTCCAAATAGGAGGACACCGTAACATGGGAGAGATTAATCCCTGCATTGTTTTTAATAATTTAGTAGGACCATGGTAATAAAGCTGCCTGCAAATGCTAAGTGACCCATGGTCCTTCCACTTCCCAGGACACCAGCAGACATTTCTCCAAGTTTCCTTCTCAGTTAGCCTGGGCACCTGCTCAGGCAGTGAGACTGAACTGTTAGGCAATAAATACATTCCAAAGCCCTGCATAATAGCCTGCTTGTGGGAGTGTGGCAGAGAAGCTAAGCCTCTCAACCGTGACATGACAGACCCGAGAAGGCCTGAAGACTGTCTGGGCCATTATCTCATATGAGGAACCTGAAGCCTCCAGAGCTGTGCTGTCCAGTATGGGAATCACTAACCATATGCGGCTACTGGGCACTTCGAGTATTGCCAGTCAGAATTGAGATGGCTGGAAATGCAAAATACATACCAAATTTCAAAGACTTAATATAAAAAAAAGAGTGGGAAATGTCTCATTAATAATTTTATATTGATTACATGTTGAAATGCTAAGGCATTGGATGATTGGATTAACATATTAACATTAATTTCATCAGATTCTTTTTACCTTTTAAATGTGGTTACTAAATTTTAATTACTATGTGCCTTCCATTATATTTCTGTTGGACAGCACTGCTATCAAAACTAATATTAGGAGAAAACACATGCTCAGCATCTACTCTGTACTGGGCATTCTTCTAGGGCAGGGGTTCTTAACAAGGGGTCCATGAGCTTGAATGGAAATTCAAAAAAACTTTATTCTTGTGGGGACGTGTTGGTGCAGGTGTGATAGATTTGTTAAATAATACACAGTATAGTGTGAACTTAGTAAGGAGCCCATGGTTTTCACCTGACTGGCAAAGGGGTCCCTGGAACCAAAAAGGTTAAGAGCTCCTGTTCTAAATGATAAATACACTAACCGCAGTGACCTAGACTTAATTGTTCAACCAGAGAACTTTTTTTAAAATTAGAGAAGTTGTGGATTTACAGAAAAATCATGCATAAAATACAGAGATCCCATATACTGCCTTATTATTAACACCTTGCATTAATGTGGTACATTTGTTCAATTCATGAAAGAACACTTTTTTTTTTTTTTTTTTTTTTTAATTTTACTGGGAGGTCCCGGGGATCGAACCCAGGTCCCTCCATATGGCAGACGGACACCCAACCATTTGAGCCACATCCACCCCCGAAAGAACACTTTTTAATTGTACTATTAACCATAGTCTATCATTTACAGTAGGGTTCACTGTTTGTGTTGTATAGTCCTATGCATTTTTGAAGGAAAAGGGAGTGGGACAAATTCTAAACCAGCCAAGATGTTAGGACAAAAGGCATGAACTGGGACTGTCCAGAACAAACTAGGATGTTAGGCCACCCTAATATTAGTCATTTAATCCTTACATCAACCCTATAAATAAGTACCATCATTATCTCCTTTGGGCACATGAGGGAGCTAGGGCACAGAGAGATTAAGTAACTTGTCCAAAGTCACACAGCAAGTAAGTGGCAGTACTGGGATTCAAACTTGGGCAGTCTGGCTCCAGAACTGTGTGCACAGCACTGCATGCTTAAGAGCTAAAATGGATTAAAATTTTACTATGTACAAGGTTTGCTTTTCTTAATCCTTAGGGCAACTTGGATGTAGTATTACCTTGTTTTTGCAAATGAGGAAACTGAGTTTCAAATAGATCCAGCACCTTGTCCAAATTACAGAACTGGAAACAGTGGTGCCAAGAGTCAAAGCTGGAATACCCAACTCCAGAGAGGGCCTCTTAACTAATACACCATAGTGCACCTCTATTTATAAACAACTTTCATATTGATCTCATTAGGAGATCAATAAGAGAAGAGAGGACCGGGACCCAGGAGGCATCATCATTGCAACAGGCAACCAAACACTGAAATCTCAGTCTTAGTGGCCTCTCCTTTCCTGGAAGGAGCACTTTAAGATAATCCAAATAACCCTCCATGCTGCCAAATTACTTGTTCTGCTCTACATAGCAGAAATTCCAGAAAATATTCTGCCATTGAGACTGGCAGAGGAGGGGGTTATGAGGAGCTCACAGGCATCAAGGAAGCAGTTAGGTGGTCATTGGAAGGATAAGAGAAGGGATATTCACAGAAGCTTCACAAAGTCACAAGCAATAACGTGGCATTGTAGAGCCAAGGGTGTGCAGGTGTGGCTAGTCTATCAGAACTCTCTGCTTTAAAAACCACCAGTGTCTTGGCCCCAGACCCTCGGATACTGATTAAATTGGCCTGGCATGGTGCCCAGCTGTTGGTATTTTATATTCTTTCCCTACCTCACTGTAAGGTGCCATTACTTCTTTATTGGCTGTCCTAACCATGCCTGAAGCAACTGGTTCTTTTTTTTTTTTTTTTTTTTTTTTAAAGATTTTATTTATTTATTCATCCATCCCCCCCTTGCTGCTTGTGCTCGCTGGGTCAGCCAACCACGCCGTGCGGGCGGGCCTGCCTTCACCAGGAGGCCCCGGGAACCGAACCCGGGGCCTCCCATATGGCAAACGGGAGCCCCACTGATTGAGCCACAGCCACTTCCCAGCAGCTGGTTCTTGATTTAGTATTGCAAACAAGAGTGAGATTAGGTGAGGTGGAGTGGCTGGTTTTTGCAATGGGCCTGGCACAAATCGATGCTTCAGAAAGATATTCTGATAGAGTATTTCTAAACCTAGCTGCTGTTTTTGTTGGCCTGGTGCACTTGTTTTCTGTTACGGTATTAAGCCTGAGCTCCAAGATTTATATTTTCTTCCTTGAGATAAACTTCTGCTTATGAGATATTTTAATTCGCGTTCCTTATCCACATGGTGCACTCATAATAAATCTGTGTATTCATTTTCCTCTGACTTATTTTGTATCTGTCAGTGGTTTCTTGTTTATGTTTTTTTTTTAAAGCTCTGTAGCCATTTGCCTTCTGCTACTCGATTTTACTTTTCCATTCTCTTTGCTTAAAAAAAAAAATCCTTAATAGACTACATGAAATAGAGTGCTCTTTGTTTTCAAACTTAGTCCTTCTACTATCTGAGTGAACACATTTTTTAGAGACATTTTCCACAGCAGACTTTAAATTTATGACTGTGTTACTATAAAGCGATGTACTATATTCCACCACGTGTTCTTTATTGGTTTTGCCTTAATACAAATTCCTGAACTATCAGAATATGCACCTTAAGCAGGCTACTCACATTCAGGATGAAGACCCTTCTAAGGTAAAGTGACCATTCTTTGCCTTCTTTATTTCTTGTTTTAGACTTCCTGTTGGAGTTTCAGAATAAAAAGTTTAAGGCTATGAAAATGTCCTGTGCTGTGTCAGAAGAGAGGAGAGGGGAAGAACTGGGAGAACCAGAAAGATCCTTGCGAAAATGGTCCTTCCTCACAGCTGAGGCCACGGAAGCCAGCAGAAGCAGGAAGAGAGGCCATGGTGACTTCCTGCTGTGGATTCCTGGAACTCTTAAAATCCAAATGCCAAGGAGACAAATTGGCTTCAGAATACTAGTCCGATAAGAGGAAGGAGGCAGGGTCCTGGCATTAAGGACATCAAGGTCACTGTTGACCAACCAGAGGGCATTTTGTTCTTTTGAGTATGTAACAGGAAAGGGAATTTTGGAGGCCCTTTGAGAGAGCTGGAAGACAAAGTAAGTTGGCACTAAGCCTGGGAACACTTGCCATGAAAAGTCCCAGGGCTCAGGGACAAAAAAGAGGGAAGTGGAGGTCTAAGAGGGTCTCATATTTGCTCTGTGGGCTTCTGAGAAGTATTTTCAAACATTTTTATTTAAACAGTGTGTGTCATAAGAAGACTCCACTTTGACATCCAACACACCCACATTAGCAAATATAAATTATGAGAGCATTCAGCATGTTCTTTCTTATTCTGATTCTCTCTCCCTGACCACATTGCCTTCTGCTCCAAATCTGGGCATTCTTAGTGCATGCTTGATCCAGAGGGATGGAGAGCAATTATAGGTTAGAGGGACATTTTTGAGAGATTTTAGAATAGTATCTGTAGCCACTTCTGCAGAAGGCCAGTGAGAAGAGAGGAGCAGTACTCCAGCAGGGGTCCTCCTGTTGTCGGGTAAGAGTATGCTTGCCAGCTACTGGACAGCAATCACAGATAACTCTCAGCAGTCCCCATCCTCCTTTAATGTCTCTTTATTTTAAAACATGGAGTAAAGATGAATTTTTTTTTTCAGTTTCTTTTTTTTTTTTTTTTAGTAAAGAAGAAATACTCTGCTAGGTAGTGAGTTTGAACTTTGACTTCATTTTCTAGCTGCATGATTTGAGGGAGGTCATTTAATCTCCCTTGGCCTCAGTCTCCTCATCTGTAAAATGGGGGTAATATTAGCACCTGCCTCTTGGGTCATTGTGGAGATTAAATAAATAATTAATATGTATGACGTACATACAACAGTGCCTGGCACAGAGCAAGAGCTAAAGAAATATATTGATAATTATTACTAATATGGAGATGCATAAGAGAGTCATAAAATCTGAGGGAAAATAAAATAGTGATATATGTGGAAATTAATTCAACTGCCATTAGAAACTTCATACATGGAGTGGGTATAGCTTAGAGGCTGAGCTCTTGCTTTGCATATACGAGGTCCTGGGTTCAATCCCTGGCACCTCCTAAAAAAAAAAAGAAAAAAAGAAAGAAAATTTCATAGGCTGTAGCTCAAACATTTCTAGGATTCTGTCTGCTGAGTCTTAGATGGAAATCTAAGTGCATTGAACATACACACAGAAAGAAGAAATATGAGATGTCCTTAGTCCACGAGGGAGCTTCCAGCCCATTTGGAGAGAGGGCATAAAGACATACCCGGACAGAAACTTAGCAAGGCAGCCAGTGACTTCATGCTTCTCTTTAGTTATTTGGCACTGTTCTGCGGCTTTGCCAAGCCATGATGCCTGGCAAAGTGTACCATCTAAAATATGATACATATTCTTTTGCTGAAATGTCACGAAGCCGAGTACTACGGGAACCAAAATGTAAATTAACTCTTTCCCACCCACAGAGATTCCTATTCGAATGTACAGCCAGGGTTGAAAATTACTATGACTCTCTAGCTTCCATGCCAGTAAATGTGATGGAAACACCATTAGCATCAGGGTCAGCTGCCTATAACAAAATAAGAGTGACTTTAATGAAATAGGGGTTTGTTTTTTCATATTTTGAAAAGTTGCTGGCTTTGGATCAGAGAGGTCAGGGCTGAGGTATTTGTCACTCTCTTGATTTTTCGTTCATTATTACAAGATGGCTTCCGTTTTGGATTCCCAAGACAGCATCGGGTCTGTGTTCTAGGCAACAAGAGGAAGAGTGGGTAGCCAACTTAGTCCATCCTTTTTAAGGAGATTTTCTAAAAGCCCCATCCAACAACTAAATTTAATTGGCCCAAACTGTACCTATGACTACTCCCATCGAAAAGGAAGAGAAGGAAATATAGATGTGTAGGTGGATACACTTCACAACAAATAAAATTAGGGCTCTTCTAGTAGGACAAAGGGGAGAATGGGTTTTGGTTTATGTATTGCTGTGAAACAAGTCACCTCAAAATGTAATAGTTTAAAACAACAACAATATAATATATTATTTCCCGCGATGATTCTGTGGGTTGACCAGGTGGTTCATCTGCTTCGTGTGGGCCTAGCTGAGGGACTGGGATAGCTGAAAGACCCAAAATGGCTCCACTCTTAGAACCTGTGTTAGTCTTCGCCCTTGGCTGGAGTTCAGCCAGAGATTGCTAACTGGACTTCAATTCTCCTTCACGTGGCTTTTGGGACTTCCTCATGGCATGGTGGCTGGGTTTCAGGAAGTGTTAAGACGATGAGCCCCAATGTGCCAATTTGCAAGTGCTTATCAAGCCTTCGCTTTCATCATACCTGCCAAGGTCCTGTTGGCCAAAGCTCGTTTCATGGCCAAGCCCAGAGTCAATGTGGGAAGGGACTGCACAGAGGCATGAATGGTGGGGTACACAATTCGTTGGGGACCACCAAAGTAACAGTCCCTCACGGGGAGGCATCTAGCCATCTCAGCCACAACATCATCTGACGATAGTATTTTATAACTTATGACTTGCTTAGTTTGCACTAAACTTCAAGCTGAACACTTTGCCATCCTTCGAAAAACCTTATGAAGTAGATACTCATTTCCTCCCTCTAGAGATGACATATAGATTTAGAAAGATTAAGAAATTTGCCCAGGATCACATAATAAGAAAACACCAGGGCTGCAACTGAACCCAGCCTGAATGTTCAGCTCAGACGGGTTTGTGAGCACATTCTGGTGGCAGGGAAGTGGGAGTAGGAGAGGAAATCGAGCAGTAGGGGTCTAATAAAACAGTCATTAAAGAAATACTTTTCTCATGATTTTAGTCTCATTCTCCTTGCTCCTCTCCTTCAGCAGATACAAGGAGAAAAATGTGATATCCCTGCCTATCAGATTTGAGGCAGAACTCTAATGATAGAGTTAGGTGATCCAATGAATGCTAGGACCATCGTCACAAAGTGTACACAGCTGGAAAGCAGAAGGTTGACAAGCATTAGGAAGTAATAGCCACACAGATGTATTTGGCCTTGGGAAAAACTAAGGAAGAAGTCTGAAAAAAAAAAAGTTTACTGAATGCATATCTGGACAAAGTGTGTTAAAAGTGAGTCCTCTAACATGCTAAAAATACCTGCAACTTATGTAAAGCACAGTGAAGATACCATACTTTTTCGGTTTAAAGTGAAGTCTATAGTTTATTCTGTATACAGAGTCTCCAGGTAAGTCAGAAAATCTGCATGTTTAAAAAGTGTTCCGAGTGATTTTTAGATGCAATAAATTTGCAAATTATTGGTTTAAAATGTTCTTCTAATATGATTTTTTAAACAGTGCTTCTCAAACTTTAATGTGCATGTGAATCACTTGGTATCTCTCTTTTTTTAAAATATGGAATGTTTCAAAATTTGTATGTCATCCTGGCAACAAGGGCCATGATAATCTTCTCTGAATCCTTCCAAATTTTAGTATATGTGCTGCTGAAGTGAGCACAGATTTTTTTTTTAAAAGGAGGTACAGGGGATTAAACCCAGGACCTTGTACCTGGGAAGCAGGTGCTCAATCACAGAACTACATCCACTCCCCACTTCATATCTCTTTAAAAAAAAACAGATTCTGATCAGTAGTTCTGAAGGAGGGATTGAGATTCTGCATTTCTAACAAGTTCCCCATGATGTTACCAGCCTGAGGAACTACTTTCCTTTTTTTTTTTTTTTTTTTTGAGATGCAGGCCTGGGGATTGAATCTGAGACCTCATAGGCGGGAAGCCAGCGTTCAACCACTGAGCTACATTGGTTTCCCTGAGTTTTTTTTTTTTTTTCATTTGTTTTGCTTCTTGTTTTTTTTTTTTTTGTTTGTTTGTTTGTTTTGTTTTTTGTTTTTTCCCAGGAGGCACCAGGAACCAAACCTGGGATCTCCCATATGGGAGGCAGGTGCTGAACCGCTCGAGCCACATCTGTTCCCTAAGGAATCGCTTTTAATAGCAAAGGCTACTAAAACCAAATTCAGATAAAAACAAATCCAGACCCTTTGGGATTGTAAAATACAGTGTTCCAAGTATAGCAGGGAGCCCTGTAAAATGACAGCTACCTTTTAAACTGAGAGGAGGGCGAAATCAGATCAAAGAAAGACAAAAGTTCAGTTTGGTGAGAAAGTGAGTGTTTAATAGGGGCCTTACATGGGGCCTCGCCCTCGATGGTCAGAGGGGAGGCCCTCTCTCTTGAAGAGTCCAAACCTGGTTGTGGCCTAAATCCTTATTCTTGGCGGCAGGAGGAGAGCGTGGCACTTCCGAGTCTCGAGTCCGCATTTGCCACAGAGCAAAAGGGGTCTTTTATAGTACGCGTCTACGTGTGGATGAGGAGGGAACGCGAGGGGGAGCATGATTAAAAAGTGCAGTGTTTAGGAACAGGCATTTGCAATATTTCTCAGCAGGGCAGAAGTTAGAATTTCATAGTCTGCGTAGCCAGGCAGCTCACAGAACAGATCATTCTTTGAGTTGCTGGGAGAGAAGTCTAAGCACACAAGATTTACTTATCAACAATGAGCTCACAAACAGCTATTTCTCAAGGCTTGCTGTGTAACTATTAAGAAATGAAATGCTGCTGTGACTAGAAGGGGAAGAACTGGATGGGTTGTAAGGAAATGCAAAGCCATATATGCTACATATCAAGGCAGATATAAACATTGGTGATAGGGTGGGAGCGTCCCCTGCTCATCCACTCTGGAAGACAGTGTCACTGCCCTTTCCATAAGGAAAGGTCACTTATGAAAGAAACTAATGTATCAGCAAAAGATGCAGAATCCACAAGCGGCTTAGGGTGAGTTAAACAAGAGATGCTCAGCGGGGGTTCTCCTGGTCAAGGTGAGATAGATGTAATAATTATAGTAATTATTACTATCCTATTTTGCATATGATAAAACTAAGTTACAGAGACTTTAGTGATTTGCCTAAGGGGTCAGACTCAAGACTAGAACTCTGAATCCCAGCCCCAGGATCTGCTTGCTATGATACAAGATTTTCATGGATTATTGGAATCCCATTTGCAGAAGCACAATGTGAAGGAGGCATTCTGTACTCCATGACTAAAACAAGAACACAATTCCTTCAGACGTAACTGATGAAAGTCTAAGTGGTTGCAGAAGTCCCACTCAATACAGCTGAGGAGTAGGCTTTTGCCTCCAGATATGCAAACAACTACCGGGGAAGATATACTAAACATTGGTTAAAAGCACAGTTTAATTTACAAGAAAGTAAGTGAATTTCATAGAAGTTAAAAAAAAAAAAAATTAAACTCAGAGAGGTGCAAGCCCTGAAGCAAAGGGCTGCCTTGTGTGTATCTGCTGATCCTGGGAACAAGGTTCTCTGTGGATACCAGGATAGAGGCCTGTGGGAGAAATCTTAAACATCTACACCCTCAAGTTGGGTTAGGGAAAAACACCATTGTCTGGCAAAAGGAATCCAATAAGGAAATATGTTTGTCTCAGGCCTTGGTCAAAGAGATCAAAATAAATAAAAAACAGTCTTTCCTGAGAATTTATAATCCCAAGCCTGATTCTAAATGAGGTTTAGAATCTCATTACTTACATGGTCTGGATACCCCAGACAGAAAAAAATATGTTAAAGGTGCTTCTAGTTTATAATACTCTAAGTTACCTGGAACATGGAGGAACGCACCTTCAACCCAGACTCGTAAGGATCACTATATTTCAGAAGAGCCATATATGAACTAAAAAATTACAAACACATGAGAAAATAAGTCACCATAAACTGAGCTCAGCAGAAAGAGGACAGAATTAGACCCCAAGAACTTTGGACATAGGATTATGTAATACAGTATATAAAAGAAGCATGCTTAAAATATTTATGAAATAGAGTGAATTATAAACATAAGAAATTAACAAAATATCATTAACAATACCCAGGAACTTTTGAAAATAACCAAGAAGAATTTCTAGAAATATAAAACACAGTTAGAATTTAAAATGTAATGGATAGGGTAAATAGCAGATAAATCACAGCTAAAGAGATAGTTAGTAAATTGGAAAAAAGGGCTGAAGAATCACTTAATAATGCTGTACAGAGAGACAGATACATGGAAAATATGAAAATGAGGTTAAGACATGGAGGGAAAAAATGAGAATGTTCAAAATACATCTAATTGGAATTCTAGAAGAGAGAATAAACATAAGAAAGTAGAGGCAATATTCAAAATGATAATGAAAACATGAATCTTCAGAACTGGTGAGGGACATGATTTCTCAGGTTGAAGAAGTATGTCTAATATTAAGCAAGATAAGTAAAAATAAACCCATTTCTAATATATCCTAATGAAAGTTTAGAAAACAAAAGTCAAAGAGAAGATCATAAAAAGATTCCCAGAAAAAGAGAGACTACCTAAAAAAAGAACGACAGTTATATAGTAGTCTTCACAATAGCAACAAGAAAGTCCAGAATCCAGGCAAACAATTTAAAGTGCTGTGGGAAATTAAGTCACCCTGGAACTGTATACCCTGCTAAACTATCATCCAAGACAAGGCACAAAATAAAGACATTTTCTGAAGAATGTGGGAAGATGTCATCATACCGAGGGAACTCAGTCTCTTCAGGGGCCTCCTCTATGCCTGTCTCTACTATCACAGAAATCTCCATGGTCATAAAAAATTCAGACAGCACTGCATATTTTGTGTCATTGTCAGAATCTTAAAAATTACTCAGGCTGATAGATCCCTGGAGAGGAAAAGCTGGATTAGATTTGAGATAGGCTGTAATACTCTATTAGACATACTATTAACTTCAAAACTCTACTGAGACCAACATAGTCTAGCAAATAATATCAAAACAAGTGCTTGCTTGTCTCTAGAGTCTAGTCATTCATCTTGCCCTCAATTATTTTTTGACAGTGCTTCAAAGGTGCATATGAGTGCATGCACACGCACAATGTGGGAGAGGGTCTGCCAGAAGAGATTTTGTGGAGGGTAGGAAGTTCAGGACAGTCACACTTGATACCATTTGTTGATTTGTGGTTGGGGTGAGGAGATAAGGAGTTGAATTTCAAGTATTTTCAATTTGTACTAAGTAGTCTGCTCCTCTCTTTTCAAAGCATGCAGTCCCTCCACTAGAAATACTCATCAAACGGCTGTTTGTTTGTTTTTTGTTTTTTGTTTTTTTGTCTTTGAATATGAAGCTTTCACTTTTCTGGGTCAAAACTCATCTTCTGGGAAGCGGCTGTGGCTCAATCAGTGGGGCTCCCGTTTACCATGTGGGAGGCCCCGGGTTCGGTTCCCGGGGCCTCCTGGTGAAGGCAAGCCCGCCCACAAGGCGTGGTTAGCTGACCCAGCGAGCACAAGCAGCAAGGGGGGGATAAATGAATAAATAAATAACATCTTAAAAAAAAAAAAAAAAACAAAAAAAACTCATCTTCTGGATAACTGGCTTAAAGTGGCCCAAATAGATTGAGATTCTGCCTTCTGACACCACTCAGAGACCCACATGCTGCTTTGTACCTGTAAATGGTCACTCATGTTAGCTGACTGACTATAACCAAGTTCAGTCCTGGACCTGGGAGAGGTCATTAAGACCTTCCCCCCTCTCTTTCCCAACAATCCCTCCTTATGCTTTTTTTCTCACCCAGGATTCTCTGAGAACAGAAGATTGATTTTCCCTTGCCATACCATGACCTCTGCTCCCTGGGCCATCCAGACCCCAGGCTCTAGGCCTTGCATTGATTCCTAAGAGACATGAATAAAGCATTGAAAGCGCAGGCCAGACAGTTCTCCACTCCAGATATGGAATCTTTGAGAGACAAATATTTCTTATCCTGCACACCAGAGGCACGTTGCAGTTGTGTGCAGGAATGCAGAGCATTCTCTCTGCAGCCAGGCACAAGAAGAGCTTTTTTTTTAATATATAGACACATGTAAAGTAACTTGAAAATATCTAAACTACTAAGTCTTGTTTTGATATTATTTGCTAGACTATCTTGGTCTCAATAGTTTTAAATGTTAAAGTTAGTAACATGTCTAATAGAATATTATGGTCTATCTCAAATTTCAAATTTCAGTGTGCGTGGTTTTTTTTATTTTTAGCAATGGTACTTGGAGCCCTGGAGTTTCTCAAGGTGCCCTCGTTCTTGCTTTTCTTGTCATAGAACCAATTCTACCTGGGATTAGAATCCATGGTCCTGATTCCTAATCCTTTTCCTTCCAATGAAGTACTTAAAGAAAAATTGTAAATAGTATAAAGTTCCCACAAATATTTAGTGCCTACCCCTGAAGGGTGGTTGTACATCCTTACCCTGTTGAATTGTGATGTGGCCCAAAGTCTTGCTTTGGGTAATGAAATGTGAATGAAAGTGACATGTGTCATTTCTGGGTAGAAGCATTAAAATACTGTGAATAATTCACCATAGTCTTCCCGTCCCCCATTTTTGGAACCCACAGAAGCAGAGTATGGATGGAACCATGGAAGCCTTGAATTCCTGAGTGACTACAGTGTGAAGAGCTCCCACCAACCCGCGTGGGAAATGTAGCTTGAGCAAGAAAAAGACTTGGCTGTTTTAAGCTGCTGAGATTTTCAGGTTGTTTGTTACTGCAGCACAACCCAGCCTATCATGATTCATGTAATCAATTGTTTTCAAGTCATTAAAGTTTAGAACAATTTAAATAAAAAGCCTTTTGAATTACAATTTCATTCTGAATGCCAGTGCATATTAATGCATGGGGACAGACCTTTTTTAATGAGGAAGAGGAAGTAACTCCTTCATCCCCAAGAGCTCACAAACTGGGCTTCTAACAGTTTCAGTTCAATTCCCCTAGACTTACTCCAGACGGTCTCGGGCAGGGATTGGCAAGCTTTTTTTCCAAAAGGTCGAGATAGTAAATATTTTCAGCTTGCAGTCATATGGTCTCTGTTACAACTATTCACCTCTGCCATTGCAGCTTTAAAGCAGCCATGGTCAATGAGTAAACAAATGGGTGTGGCTGGGTTCCAATAAAACTGCTAAACCAGGCGCTAGCCCATAGTTTCCTGACCCTTGGTCTGGTTAATAGAGACCCTTGCTAACCCCCTGCCAACCACTCTTAAAGGACTGAGTCAGGGGTTCAAGAATATCCACTCATCCATCCATCCATCCATCCATTCTTCATTCAACAAGGACACTTCGAGACCTTCTATGTTCTAGCCAGTATATTAGATCTGGGCACAGCATGGGAAACAAGACTGAGAAGGTTTCTGCTTCTCGTGGTGCTTAGAGAAAAGTTCAGGGAGGCTTACAATAGGGAAACAAACAAGATGTTTTTGGATAATGATGCTATGAATAAAATAAAACAGCATAACGGATTGGTGGACAACATTAGACCCAGTGTCATAGAAGGGATCTCTGAAGATGTGACATTTGAGCTGAGGCTTTCAGTGCCAGCTAGATAAAACAGGGCTGAGGTAATTCTAGTTCCCCTTCTCCCTCCTAAAATCTGCTAACTGGTATCTGAAACTCCTTTATTCCACAACTGGAAGAAACAGATTTAAAATGCCAAAACATGGTAGAGGTCATATTTGAGTGTGAATGAGCTTTGTTTAAATATTAATTGGCCAATTCATTAATCAGTGTGAATGAATAGTTATTATGTGTTGATTGGAGAGGTGGGGAGAGAAGGAGAGTGATAGGAATTGAGTAAATACTGACTAGATTGATAGCTCATTAGTGGGGTCCAATTCCTCTTCACATCCCCAGTTCCTAGCCAGGGACTCAGGGAACCCACCACCATATCTGTTGCATGAAAGAGAAAGTAAGGAGGATTTGAGAGAGGATATTTTTCCACCAAGATGGGTGGGGTGGGAAAGGACCTCGCAGAGAGGAGTTTGGCAAGAGAGGGCCAGCTCCACAATGTTCTTTCCCTTTAGTCTTTTTTCCTACCAAAAGGCAGCTCTACTGGCATAGTTTATATAGAAATTTTGTTTGTCTCTTTGTTTTTATGAAACTTAGTTCATAGGGATTTGTTAATTAAGATCTAGCTGCCCTTATTGTCTATCCCCATAGAGGCTCAATAAATGCATGACACTTTGATCTCTCTATCTGGTCTAGGCACATAGTAGATGCTCAGTAAACATGTAACACTTTGATCTACCTGGGAAATATGATCTACAAATAAAAGTATATTACTGAGCTATGTTATTATCTTTCTCCCCTCTATGGGCTTTGTGCCTCACAAACTTTATGGTTAACTAAAGAAAAGGAAAATCTAATGTAATTTTTTCAGTCCTCTGAGTGTATTTTTTAAAGTCTGTTTAAATGCATGTGAACAGAAAATTTTGATTGAAGGGTTTTGCTTGGAAATTGGGGAGAGAATCTTTTTCACAGTTTCTCTTTCACTTGCCACAAGTTTATCACTCTGAACTATAGGAAGAAAACAGCTACAAGTGATGCTTTAGTCACCCACTAAGGATTAGGCTGGGGTTGGGGATGGAGGATTCTTGCCTTTTTTTCAATCCCTTGCTAGCTGATAAGGAGGCCTGCCATTTATTTAGGGGGTAAAAGGCATTTTGAAAGTCTGAGCCTCTCCTGAGACCCAATGCCTCTGATGTTTTAGGTCAGCTGTTCTGGAAAACATGGATAGTTTGTATCTCCTGAGAAGGACATCGACATGTTACTCATTCTTAGTTGTTTGTTATGGGTTGAATTGTATCCCTGTTTTAATTTGCTAATAGCTGCCAGGAGCAATATATCAGAAATGGGCTGGCTTTTATAATGGGGATTTATTAGGTTCAATGCATACAGTTCTGAGGCTGTGGAAATGTCCAAATCAAGGCATCATCAGAGATGCTGTCTCACTGAAGGTCAGCTGCTGGTGATTCTGGACTCCTGCCATGTGGTAAGGCACAATGGCAGCTCTGCGTCTCTTCTGGGTTTCCTTGCTTCAGCTTCTGGTTGTTCTGTCTGTGACTTCTTCTCTCCTGGGTTCCTCTCTGAGCCCCTGGGTTCCTTCTCTCAGTCTCTGCAGATTTTTCTCTGTCCTGGCTTTTATTCCTCCATTTTAAAAAGCACTCCAGCAAGACAACCAAGACCAGCCCTGGGTCACACTTCACAGAAGTAATCCAAAGTCCCCCCAACTGAATCCAATCTAATCAAAGGGTCCCACACCCACAGGAATGGATTAGCTTTAAGCACATGATCTTTTCTGGGATCCACAAAAAGCTTTAAACTGTCACAGTCCCCCCAAAAGGTATTTTCAAGACCTAACCTCCAGTTCTGTGAATGTGACTTTTTTGGAAATAGGGTCTTTGAAGACGTAATTAAGATGAAGCCAAACACCAGCCAATATGACTGGTGTCCTTGTAAGAAGAAGGAAATGTGGACACAGGGACAGACAGACACAGAAGGGAAAGGCCATGTGAAGACCGAGGCAGAGATTGGAGCAATGCATTTACAAGCCACGGAACCCCAAGGATGGCCAGCAAACACCAGAAGCCAGAAAGAGGCAAGGAAGGATTCTCCTCTCCAGGCTTTCAGAGGGAGCATGGCACTGACAACTTGATTTTAGACTTCTAGCACCCAGAACTGTAAGATAATAAATTTCTGTTGTTTTCAGTCATCCAGCTTGTGACCAGTTTTTATAGCAGCCCTAGGAAATTAAGACACTGTTGAAAATGGATAATTGCAGAGCTTCCATTTCTAATGAGAATCTTTTCCTAACTACCCTCTGACACATGCTTGGAAAAATTGTTTTTAGGAAACCACATTATGTAGCCAGAAGGCAAGGCGCTAAGGATGAAGTCTGGAGCCAGGCTTTCTGACTTTAGAATCCCAGCACCCCCACTTGCTGGTTACGGGATCTGGAGTGAGTCAATCCATTGTTTTGAGTCTTGGTTTCTCATCTGTATAATGGAACCAATAAGACCACCTGCCTCATAGAGTTTTTGAGAGGCTGCAAGTAAATCACTCAGCCTAGTGCCTGACACATAGGAAGCTCTCTCTTTCAGGAATGATGACAATCTGTTTGGCCATTAACTGCCCCTCTTTTGGTGATTATTTCTAATAAGAGGATTAGTTTTCTTTTTCTTCCAAAATCAAGTTACTGTACACGAAACACTGTGCCTGAAGGGCAATTTAGGAATGAAACAATTTCTACACCTCATCATTGCTAAACCTCTAAATTTTATCCACATTTTTCCAAAACCACTGTTAAATCATTGGGCATTTTGGTCGTAGCATAATATGAAATATTTTAAAAAGCAGAAAGGTTAACAAATGGGGGATTTGAAAGAAACACTTTGTACTTTTTTAGGGGTTTGGTTCTGTTCCTGATTTATAAATCATTTTCCTATTCTAATCCAAACCCAAACAATTCACATTCCTTCATAACTTTATGGTCCTTGGTGTCTTTGTTAACCAACCACCTAAGAAATGATATTTCCAGGCAAAGAGTTTCACATTAAGTTTTCTTGGGAGGAGGAGGTTTCAGGTCCATAAAACCCTATCATTTTAGCATGAACTACAGAAAATAAGGGTAATAATAGAGTTGTCGAGCTTTAGAACTAGAAGAACTGTAGATCCCATCTACGTCAACCCCCTCATTTCACAGATGAGTAAATGCCTTATGCTTGAACTGTGTTTCACAGACATAAAAGCGTTTTCAAATAGATAATCTCATTTGCCTCCCAACAACCCTGTGAGGTAGTCAAAGGGTAAGTATTATTTAATGCCTATTTTGCAGACTTGCCTCAGGTATCTGAAAGAAGTTTCAGATACCATGTTCTATTGCACCCAGTTTCCACTTTTTGCTCTAGGAACTTGAAATGCCTTTACACTTGTAGTTCCATCTGTTCCATCCCCAGTTTTCACCCTAAACAATTCCCTTTAAGAATGAGCCTGAGATGCCCATTGTTTCTTTCATGCCTCCTGTCCCCCTTCTCAAGAACCTGCCTCAACCATGGCTCTAGAAGGGGCAGGTCTATACAGTATATGACTCTACCCCATCTCAATCATGCCAGAGGTGGCCATGTAATCCAGAAAGAAGGGATGAGCAGATCTCAGAAGAGATTACAAGGCCATGTGGCTCAAAGAGACTAAAAGGAAAAACAAACAAAAAAGAAACTGTCTTGTTTCTTGATATCTTTATATTACCTGGTTCCAAACTTTCACGAGATTCCCATGAACTACTCCTGTATAATCCACAAATTTCCCCATTGGAAGTGATGTGCTGATAAACTAGTTCTCAAAGAACAACAACAACAAAAAAGCAGCCCTGATTTGTTGCATTTGTCAATTTACAAGGTGTAAATACTCCCTCCACGGCCTATTTCAAGTTATTGCTATGTCACTGAATGTGGAGTTGAGAACAGATGTGCGTATGTATTTGGCTCTAGCATATCAGTGTTGTCAACTTAAGCTAATGTGAATGGGTTCCTGTTCCTTGCAAACAAACTCAGTTCATTCCCATTATTTGCAGTAATATTCTATAAAGTTGCCACGGACAGTAAATTAGCAAATACTAGACCATTGTTCCTAGGGGAAATACAGGGTTTAGGTTCCCATGAGCTCCTATTCACAATATTTTTGTCAACTGATAGATACATAGCCTTGTTTCATGTGTGTTTGTTTAAAGACACCTTATTTAATACATATTGTTGATTCATGAATATTGAACATATGGCCAACAGCACTCTAACCCATGCCTGAACGAAGCTTATCTAACACATGTATTTTCCGCCTAAAGCACATGTTAGCCTTCTTGCCTGTAGAAATACTAGACAGCACTTCAGCACTACTATCAGGGACCATTTTAAGCAGTGAAATCATCAACAAAAAGCCCACAAATGTGAAAAATGTGGCACTAAATATGTCATGAAGAGGATGCTTGTTTACAGGATGAGAGCTGTAAGAATGTCACTGCTCAATCTCAACTGTCAGGTAATTCAAATTTTTTGCCAGTCTGTGCATGTCTGTGAATGACCATGATAGTGCTGTGAGTATTGATTTTGGGGTTACAAATAAATTTTAGTGTGTAGAAGAATTTGCAAATATGGAATCTGTGAATAATGAGGATTGACTGTGCTGTATTATACCAAATTAAGATATCATCAATTGGCTAGTTTATTTATCATCAATAAAGAAAAAAAAAACACTCTGCTTATTAACCCAAGACATAATACTTTATGGAGAGTGCTGTATCATGCATGAAATAAGTCATGCCAGCCCTTTGCTTCTTTGACAAGTTTCTGCATCCATTCCTAGGTGTTTGGAACTTATGCTGCCATCAGTTGTGCTGCTTGGCAGGTGAGAAGCAATTCTTTTCTTTTTTTTTTTGACATTTCAGTAATAAAAAGTAACATGGCTTCATTTGCTTGTGGGTATCTTCCTTTCTTCAGTCTAGTAAAACACCAGCTATTTTGAAAGAAAATATAGAACAGTGGTCATTTCTCCAACAATAAATATTTGCTTTCTTAATATCAAATATATGCCTTTCTACTCTGATCCCATGTTCTTCCTCATAGACAACAACTTTTTGCTACAATGCCAAATCATAGTGTAATCTTTCTTTGCAATAGCATCAAGTCATAGTATAATTTTACATGGAAATTAAACTCAACATGTGTAGTACCTATACTGCAGATTACTCAAATGAACTGACGACAAAATGATCATGTTTGCTTCTGTTCAGATACCTCCAATTAAGTCACGACAGCGCATCTGGTCCACAGTTATTATAAGACTCCATCGAATAAGACAAAGTCTAATTCCAGAGATGTTACAATGTGAAGAAAAAGTGCATCTTAGAACCAGTGAAGTCTGGTAAATCGTACTATAGAAAACAACGTGGCTTAGCTATTACCTCCTCCATGGAACCTTCCCTAACCACCTTCCACCTCTCCCTCTGAGATGGGCTAAGCACCTCTCCTTTGTGTTCCCACAGCACCTGTGCTTATCTGTTTTCACATTGTGTCCTAATTATCTGTTTGCCTGCAGGATTTATCTTCAATAACTCTGTGAGTCCAGGGTGCCTAGGACAGTGCCTGGCACACAGGAGGTTCTCAGTAAACGTTTGCATAATGACTGATTTGTGAATCCTAGGAGAGACAGCTCATTTCTCAGGCCAGCAGTGTGCAGACTCCTAAATAGGGCAGCCCCTGTTGGTCCCAGGCCCTCTCCTGCAGCTAATCACTCTCTGACCATCCCTACCAATCATAGCAAAACAATTGAGAACACTGACCCTCTTGTTTACACCCCCCATCATACCCTTTGATGTGGGAAATCAAGTCATACAAAAATTCTAATGGGTAATAATGGCACTATGTTTGACCTTTCCCAGATAACTCATGTCCTTTTAGAAGGAAGCTAGAATGAGCTAAGTCACAGAAGATACTCCTAATGAGAATTTCAGGCTGATGCAGGGAAACTTTGCTTTTACAGAGTCCCTAAACCCATACCATTTAAATGGTTGACTGGGTTCACTTTGTATCCTAATTTTGGGTGGACATTTGCTAAGTCGAATTGTGAGGAAAGTCTGAATTGTCTTTGAGGTTCCCAATCTTCCCCCTTGGGTCCCTTTCTTCTATTTTTAGGGATTGCGTTGGACAAGGGACCATTACTCCTGAAAGCACAGGTGACTCTCCCCAACCTGCAAGGCAGGACAGGAGAGGAAATCAAGTCTCCTGTTCTCAGCAGTGTGACCCACTTGCTCTAAACTAACCCAATCATGTACCATCCCATAGCCAAGAATCAAAAAACCCAACTCAAGTCACCTATGGTACCCTGCTTTCCCTAAGTGAAGAAAATGCACAATCTCTTACAGATCTCAATTCTTGTTCTCCTTCATGTATATATCTCATTTCTCTCTTCTATGTATTTTTCAAACTTCCAAAAATAAAAGTTGCTTCTGCCATTTTTTTTCCTTATAATATTTCCCCCTCCATACATTGCTTTACCCTCTAAGGTTTAAGCTAAAACAGGAAATTTGAAGAAGGAAGTAATAGTTATTAGAATCAATTTAAAAACAGAGTGAAGCAAGCTGGACACAAAAGGACAAATACTGTATGATTGTGTTACTATGAACCAAACATATTGTGTAACATATTATATGATTTTAAAAAATTATATGTATCCAGTACAATTAACTGAGGAATATATGTTTTTATTCAACAAAAATAAAAACAAAAACAAAAACAAAAAACAAACAACAGCAATTCATAAAATTGCAATAAAGTTTTCATGGTTTTGGTATCTTGCATGCTAGGACATTGGAAGGTATATCAAAGGATTGGAAAGTGGGGTCCAGTCCAACTTCGAGTGTCTGTGATTTAATGTTCAGACAGAGGTGGGTGGGAGGACCTCTCCCCTGCTTTGCAAAGGCAGAAATAAACCTCTGGTGATTCTTCTACAGGAAGGCTCTGTGGATAAGAAACCTCAAGAATGAAACACTTAATTATAACCAAACATGGAGCAAACAAAGGAAGAGGGACTGAATTGGGCTGTTTTATATGAACACTGCTGACAAAAGGAGGCAGCTTCTTCCAAATTTTGTAAGAGATCAGTGACAAGCTGGCATTTTTCACTTCTTGGAACCAGAAGAAGTCAAATTTACAGAACATCTCATTTATGTTTTAAAAACAAATGAATTCAGGCTTACTACACTGGTGAGCATTAAGGCTGCTGCATGTTCTTGGAGCTTTCATATTGATATAATTTCATGACTGGGGAAAATATTTCAGTCATTTCCCTACCTCTAATAGTTTCCATCCATAACCTCAGAGGGAAGGTAGAAATAACTAATGGATGATGCGGCTGTTGTTCCTGAGCCTTTGTATAAAGTGCTAACAAAATGGATATCGGAATGGGTTTGTGTCTAGCCATTCTCACTCTTTTTACCTGGACCCTCTTTTGCACATCTGGACTTGATACAACCTGCAGTGGTAGAGAAGAGGTTTCTTTTCTTTTTTATAAGCCATCTTGTTCATGTGAGGAAGAAATGTATGTCCTTGGCTCTATATTATAATATTGATATTTATGAAGTGCCTACTAGGGACCAAGCATTTTACAACTATTAGAATCCTTGCAACCCCCATTACACAGATGTGGAAACTGAGACTAAGAGACTAAGTTAAATGACTTGACCAAGACAATAAAGCTAGAATGTGGGTGAACCAAGTTTTGAATGGATTTCTCTCTGACTCCAAAGCTTACCTTCTTTCCATTACACCAAGATGCCAAGGCAACTGGCCAGCCTACAATGGAATAAGGCTTTGGTAAAGCATGTCCAAAATAAAAAATGAATGAGAATTTTTAGAATTTTATCAGGCAAGTCTTATTGTGGCTCTTCTGGGGAGTCTACAAACCACTAAGAACAAATTAATTATAAATGAAAACTAAGGGTGCTGTTAAGGTTTCAGTCACTTCTGGGTGGGTTTGAATAGCTCATCTCTGCCGTTACCCCACCACACAGAGCACTGTGCATGGCTCTTCAAGTTGGTTCTGATCTACATGTTGATCTCAGAACCTCACACTGTGGATCTCCAGCCTGGGGAGCCCCGCCATACCCCTGTCTCTGATCTCTTTGGCTTTAGAATTTTCTGCCCTAAATAGATACTCAACTTGTATGCCCATGAATGAATTCTCTTAGCAAACATCAGCCAGCCTCTTCCAGATGCACATTGGCGACGTGCTACAGTTTCTGGGGAATTGAAAGGAGGACATTGTCAGGAAAAGGTTGGGTTTTCCAGAGTGGATTATTTGGTCAGAGGCTAGGCAGTCAGTAGAGAGAGCACTGCAGATGCAAATGGGCTAATGGCTTCAATGCAGAGGAGATTTCAGTGGCCATGTGGCTGGCTCATAACGAGTTCCACCACTCTACTTCCACCACCAACGCCCTGGTCCATGCCACCACCCTTTCTAATTGCTGATACTGCAGTAACCTTCTAATTGGCCTCTTTACTTCCCGTCTCACCTACAATAATCTGTTTCTCTGCTTTCCTTCTCCCCTTGCCCATCTACTCACTAAAGGCAAAGTAATCTTTGAACACCATAAATCATATCATGTCAATTCCCTGGTTCAGACTCTTCAGTGACTTCCCATTATGTGCAGTCAATCTCCAACTCTTCACTGCAGCTTGTAGTGACGCTTAGTAGAGCTGGCCTCGTACTGCCCCTCCAACAACCTTGTCTCAACCAGTGTTTTCCTTGCTTTCTGTGCTCCCAGCCAGAGTCATCCTCTCTTTCTTCCCTGAACATGCCAAGCCCTTTCCCTCCTCAAGGAAGAGCACCTGCCATTCCTTCTACCTGCAATAACATTCCCCAGGACTTCATCATTTTGAACATTCAGGTCTCAACTCAAATGTCCCCTCTTTGTACAGGCCTTTCCCCTCCCTTTACTCTCTACCACATTTCCCGATCATTTCCTCTTGGCACTTACCACTGATGGCAAGTATCTCATTTCTTTATTTATTCATTTTCCCTTGTTTGTTATTCTATCTCCCCTAATAAAATGTAAGGTTGTGAGAATGGGAACTTTTATTTTGATCAGCACTTTGTCCACCCCATTATTCAAAAATGGTAAATGTGTACCAGCTTTTTTGAGAAGACTATATACTAAATAGGGCCTAATACACCATGAGATCTTCCAAGTATCAAATGATAAATGTGAAATAATGAAAAATTACACTGCTATGGATGATTGCCTCTTGGTCAACCCCGTTTTAGCATACATATGTCACTGTTCATCCAAATCACTAGCAGCAACACATACTTCGCCTCTCTCTTCACAGATTTTTTTTTCCCTTTTAGATAAATGACTCCAAATGTGGCTCAAATTCACAATGCTTTTTCTGGCTTCTCTTTTAGTTCTTAAGACGAATAGTACATCAACCTAAAATAACAAAATATGTCCCTCTGAAATTTATTACTATAAATATTAAGTTCTAGAAAAACAGTTCACCTTAAGAGGAATTTAAACTGCTTTTACCCATATGATGCCTCTGCAGTCATCAAATATGAAACTCTTTTCCTTTCTAGTCTGCATTGTTTACTTTATATTTACAGTTTACAGAACACTTTTGAATTACTGGTCCCATTTAATCTTCACAACCTATGAAGTTATCAAAGAAGAAATGACCCATATTTTAGAGAGAAGGAAACCAATTCAGAGTGGTTGGGTACCCCGGACTGTCCCACTTGACACCCCCAGACCTTAGGGGAATGAAGCATTACTTCATCACTGTCAGTGTGATTTTCATATTGAAATTGAATAGCCCTTTAAAACATGACAGGACTAATGAAAATGGGTTGTATATGGATGGATACAGTTAACTAGCTATTGAAGAGGTGAGTTTTTTTTCCATCTAGAACAGTGGTTTCTGAGGTTTTCCTCACAAAGATCCCTTTCATTTTTTCCAGGATGGATTCCCCAGATTTGGAGGGTCTACACCCAATCAGGTTTTGATCCTCTTTAGATAACTAGCATTTTAATGCAGAGTTGATTCTATTCCACTCTAAAGCAGTGAACTGTCTTCTTTCAGTTAACCCGTGTAGCCTCATTATGGGTAGATTTTGTTGTTTTCCATCCCAGATTTTGAAATGTTGACAATAGTACAAAGCTCCCTCCCTAATACTGCCTCTGAGGACCCTAAGTGATCCAGGGATAATTTGTGCGTGGGGTTTGAGCATGTAATATCTAGAACTATGCTCAGGAAGGGTATTTGAATATCAGTTAAAGTATAAATTAAATTATATTTAAAGACCATGTCCAAAGCTGTCTGTTGTAATGCCAATGAAATATAAAACATTACTTAAAATAAATTAGCCACAATTATGGGCAGACAATCTTTTCCCTAATCAATGGTTTATTATAATGATGCTAAATGTGGAGGGATATTAGGCTTGCACAATTTCTAGAACAAAAGACTGAATCACCTAGTTTTGGCTGAAGGATACAAAGGATGATATTTTTGTTTTTTAAGACAATGTCCAGATGTGCACTGTGAACCCTTATACAGAAAAGCAAATTATTTCCTTCTAAAAGAAAACAGTATATATATATTTAGTATCTGATCATCTCCCTTGTATTACATATCCCAATAACTATTATTTAAGATTAAAACTCACTAATAATGATGAATATGTATACAGGCTTTTTAAAAAACAGTTTACAGAGTTCTGTATTTATATTGTCTTATTTTATTCTCCCAACAACTCTGAGTATCGTTAGCTTTGCTGACAACTGAGGACAACGAGGCAGGGGCAATTGAGTGGTTTCACCCAGACCACCCAACACGTCACTGCTAGAGGAGGATTTGAAAGCTTTCAGACTCCTCAAATGTACTTTCCACACCGCCCTTACACTGGCAGCAGCTGGGGTTTTCATCACAGACTCTGCCACTGGTTATGAGATCTTTTTGGTAGTTTTGGCAAATGTTTAGGTTGGAGGACGAGAAAGCGCTCATCACATAGTATTACATTTTCCTCTAATTGCCACTCAACTCCTGCTAACACATTTCTTATTTGACTGGTTAGTGAGCTGGCCTAGATAATCCTCCCACTGAATAACAAACCGCTAAATAATGGAAAGTTCATTTCTTTTATTTCAAGTGTGTGAGAAACCCTCCCTCAGTCTTCTAAGAGGGATAAAGAAGAAGCCTTGATAGTTGTAAGGTCTTCCTTGCCCCTACCTTGGTTACTTAGCAGTCTGTCTCCTCTCACGGGGTAGCAGGAGGACAGATGGACATAGACACATTCACACTCTGGAACAATGAGGCCATTATTTCAAGGTCATGCTACAGAACTTGGTTGTGGGATGTTAGAAGATAGATTGTATCAGCCTGACACCTGTCTTGCCTGGCTTTGTAGGGTCATCTCTTCAGGGTCAATAACAAAGGTGAGAACATAGTGACTTGCTCACACTTCACAGTGAGCGGCCCTGATAGAAACCTGGCAGGAGCCTGGTGCCAGGCCCAGCTTTGTGCGTGGGTGACCTGTGCACTTGCACAGGCGACTGTGCTCAGAAGGGCCCATGCTTAGTTAGTGCTCTGCTGCTGCGGTCTTGAAATTCTTCATACTTTTTGAAGAAGGGACCCTGAATTTGCATTTTGCTCTGAGCCTACAAATTAGGGAGCGGCCCTGCTGGGTGTCTCAGGATATCGGCCTCAGGGAGTGTGACCGAGCCCCTGAGGGGCATTGCTAAGGTTTTAGGTCTCCTGAAAAGGCCTGGGGATAGGTCAACTCAATGCTGACGGGTCCAAAACAGCTTGGGGTCAGGACCAAGAGGACTTGAAGACTCACCCCTCAGGGCCACAGAGAGAGGGCGCTGCCCAATACCGGGCAGCAGCTGGGCTCTCCTCACAGACAGAGGTGATCCATCTGAGTCGAAGGCAGAGAGGCCGAGGCCTGAACCCCAACGCAAACGTCAGGAAGGTACTAGCGCCCCAGGAACATTAGTCTTATGGGGGGCCCTTTTCCCAGAGTGCTGGGAAGGGGCAGAGAGGAAACAGGTCCAACATCCAAAAAGCTACAGACCCGTGTTGTTGTGGTTGCTGTTGGACACTTTATTTTAAAAAGCAATTTTGTTTTTTATTTTTATTTTTTATTTTTTTTTAAAGATTTTATTTATTTATTCATTTATCCCCCCCTTGCTGCTTGTGCTCGCTGGGTCAGCTAACCACGCCGTGTGGGCGGGCTTGCCTTCACCAGGAGGCCCTGGGAACCAAACCCGGGGCCTCCCATATGGTAAACGGGAGCCCTACTGATTGAGCCACAGCCGCTTCCCATGTTTTTTAAATCATACTTTTTTTTCTTATGGTAAAGTAAAATTCATTTTCATTACTGATGAGCAGGAAAATAAAATCACCCATAATCCCACTTCCCACAGATAACCATTAACATTTTAATACGCATACATGAGTGCCTTTACTTTTAAAAAACTGAAATGGGATTATACTGTAACATGTTGAGAACATGGTACCATGTTAGGAGGTGTTCTACTATGATTTCACTTTAAATCTACCCCAAGATTTTAATAAAATGTATAGTTCAACTAACCTCTATGGTTTGATATTTTGATTGATTTTCATTTCTTGCTTTTTAAACAGTGCTGCAATGAATAGGCATGTAGCTAAATTTTTGCAGTCATCCCTGACTACTGCTTTAGAATAATTTTCTAAAGTTTTCTGAGTGAAAGATATGAACATATTAAGTGATATGTGTCAAATTGCCTCCTGAGCTGCTCTAACAATCTCCATTCCTGTCAGCGGTGTATAAGAGTTTAGAAAGCATTCTTACCGTACAACTCACTTCTGTGGGTGGGTGAGAGGTTGTGACTAACAACCAGAGGAGGCTCCTTCCTGAGGCACATGGAATTGCAAAGGTTAATAGGATGGTGGTGGTTTTTACGATTTGTAGTCTAGGCAACCAGTGTGGGGTGAAAATTCTCCTAAATAGATTATTGCCAAGAGGTCACCCAAATATCCTACTTCCTATAAGTGCTGAATCAAGGATTCATAACAAAAGCACTAAAACCATGTCTTACAAATTGTGAGACAAAACAAGACTTCAGTGTATCTGCGTTGTTTTCCCTTTCTTCTCATTGTTCAGTCATAGGTAATTACTGGTTTGCTTAATTTCCCCACCCTTCTCCTCTTCCAGCTAGCCTTAAGATTTTTTCTTTTTTACCATTTAGAGAATTAGAGGCAGTGTGTTATTTCTGATCATTCAAAAGTGGGTTCCTTAAACGTCAGCTTCCATTGTAAATAAAATTTTCGGCTCAAATCTCTTTCATGTTTACAAACACCGAACCTCATAATCCCCAAGTCCATTGTTGTATCAGATTTCTCTTTAGGGAATCATTACATATTCCTTCTCCATAAAGCAGGCCTGCATCTGGGCTTTTGGAAAAAATATCAATAGGAGGGAAACACAAAAGTGCAGCTGGAAGTTAGAACTCGGTCAAGCATAGGAGCTGTCACAATTTCTTTTTTCAGCAAAGATTTTATTATTGTACTATAAGAGTGATCCATATAGAACAGAACCAGAATTCTGAAAAACTGTTAAAGATTGCACCAAGCTTTTCTAATAAGTGGGTCTATGATGTACAGCATCCTCTGAAGACAGACCTTCTCTGAGGGTTACAGATGACCCTCCAGGAATACATTCTAATGTCAGGAAGAACCATTAGCTATCAATAGGCTGGCAGTCATTTTTTGGTAATTAATGGCTTGGGTCTGTGTGTGCTTATGTTTCTATACAGAAATGCAATGGATTATATAACCTCTATAGTAGGCAGTCTTAGAATTCCCATGGTAAAATGACTAATTCTTTTTTCAAATGCATTAAATATGAATTGACTATCATTAATAATTACATACATTATTTTCTTGCCCCCTTCTATTCCTTTTTCTTTTTCTTCCATATGTCCCTGTTTTCTTTTTCTAGCTCCTTGCCTACATTAATTTTCTTTGTTTTTAGAGCTTACACAGACGTCTCTTTTTAGTTTCCTTTATAAAAACTCCAACACATTTTCTTTTACATTTGTGATTTTCGCTTCGCTTCTCTCTCTTGTTTTTGCCACCAAATCTTCCTTATTTTTGTCTTCCTCCCATTGGTCTCATTTCACTCCATGCCTGTCACACTTAATTGAACTTTTCTGCATGATTAAGAAATGCTCAAAAAGGAAAGCTGTCTGCTATATAGTTTCAGCTTATTTTAGATTACTGCCTCTCTTGAATAGGATCACCAGCTCTTTCTTAAAAACAAAAAACAAAAACACAAAAAAAACCCCAAACACACACATACACAAAAACATGCCCTGTAGAGAATACAGCAGGAACATGCAGGTTCACAGTTTGTTGTTCTGATTTTCAGTGTTGTTTTCCTAACCACTGTGAAGCACCCCCATCACTAGCTTCACTTCTTTTTCTCTTTCACTGCTTCTCCTATTTCTGGATGTTTTGAGCTGGAATTCACCCTTTTTGTCAAAGGAGAAATTCGTAGCTCTAAGCTGGCTGGTCAGAAGCCAAAAAATGTTTAAAGAAAGATGTTAAACTCAGGTTATCACCCCAAGAGGCTTTCTCACTTACGGAATAAGAAAAATTTGAAGGTGATTTGGGAAACAATCCTGGAACCATGAATAGTTATAAAATGTGGTTTTATTGGAAAGAATTCACTATGCTTTTGAGTCATCCTCATTGGCTATATTTCTCTCTTTTGGAGAATCTCTAGAACATATATATCTATATAAGGGGAATATCTTCTGTGGTCTTCCTCAAGTCCATTCTTAAATGAGTGTGGGGAAAAATCAATTCTCAAATATAGAGTATTTCAGGCTCTCCATTGAGTCATTTCCTTTTTTTTTTTTTTTTTTTTTTTGTTAACTGGCTTCATCCCAACTATAGAATGAAAAGCTATTTTTATACATTTGCTCACAATGAAAAAATCTAACACAAGATTGAAACAACACAACCTGCCAGTTTTAAGAAGAGAAAAACTGCCCTACTGCATGCCGTTAAATTAGGCTGACGATATGTTTCACACTTTAAAATAATCTTTGCCTTCCAAAAACATTCATATATAGGTTAAGAATAATTTGGGAGATGTAAGAGTGCTTGGAGGTAAATTCGCTATCATTTTCCCTCTATTTGCTTCCTTGGGATATGTTTTCCTCTGTGCTTGACTTTCTCATGATGAGGTGGATTGAGTCTTTATAAGACACAAATGCTCTGTAATAAAATGTGACTCACCTCTCCATTCCATTGTAAAAGTCACAAAGGCAGTAACTCAAGTATGTGACTGACTCAGGAACTGCTGAGCAAAGTCTTTATTGAAATTATCTTGCAATCTAGAAATTAGAAGTGAAATAACCCATGAAGTCGTCCTGATCCAGCTGTTTATGGCCAGGGTAGGAGTCTTTTCTGGGATAACTTTCTGTTAGTTTTTCAATTTAGTTGTATAATCATCAGTCATACAACCATTCTGATCTTTAATTTAAGTAATTTTCTATTTCAACTAGGTGCAGAACTATAGAATATGTCAGTAAGAAGCACATCTCCTGAGATGAAATGGCATTTCTTTTTCATTTGCTTCATAAGATTTTCCAGTCCACAAAATTCATGAAAACCCATACAAAGGTCAAGGAGGTTATTTATGAAGGATCATCTTGTTAGGGTCTAGTCTCTGGGGTAGCAAGCTTTATCACAGGAGGGAATTTTTCTAGGAGTGGTGCCTGGGACAGTGGAAAAAGGTCTACAGGTCTCAGGGAAAGGTCCGTCCACCTAGCCATCTTCCCACTTCTCCTAGCTGTCAGTACTGGGACATGGATGTCAGCCAGAAGAAGCCATGAAGGGGAAATGGCTAAGTGGGCTGGACAGAGTAGATGGGGCAGTGGATTCAGGTGGACGCCCATTCTAAAAATGTGTGGGTCCCCATCCTCTACAAGATGATCCCCAAATCTCTTAGCATGGCAAAGTGGGCCAATAGGGTTCCACCCTACCTCAGTGTTTGCTTCATCCCTGGTTCTGTGCCCCTTCTGTTCCCTCTGTTGGAGTTCCCTACTCCCCTGTCCATTTGGTATAATGGGATTTGTTTTTTCAAACTCAGTTTAGCTCTCGTCTTCTTCAGGAAAGTTTCTCTGACCCAAGAGATGTATGCCAGATATATACTCCTATTAATATATTTCTCACAAAGCAGTGTGATGTATTTACTTGATTTATTTGTTTGTCTCCTGTAATGGACTGTGAGGTCCCCGAGGATAAACCTATGATTTTATTCATCTTTCTATCCATTGTGTCTATCGCAGAACAGCACATGGTAGGAGCTCATTACATTTATGTAGAATGATAAGTGAATGAGTGAATGAATGAAAAAGAGAGAAGGCACATTTTTGATGTTGTGAATCCAAGAGGCAAAACATTTAAAGATGCTGCAGAGGGTGTTTCTACATTGTGTGGGAGCTTGGATTAAATGTTTTCTAAGGACAGGCCATGAATCAAAGTAGCTTTCTTGGCTTTTACGCAATCATGGATTCAGCATAAAAGGATATTAGAAATCATCTAGTCCAATGTACCATTTCCAGAAAGAAATCCTTCCCAGGACATTATTTACAGATGAGCTGCTGGCATGCATTTGAACACCTCAGGGCCAGAGAGGACAGTAATTTACCAGGGAGCACATTCTCGTCTCCAATGGCAATAATGTTTGCTTTTTGTGATTAGGCATAATCTGTCCCTTACATCCAGGCCATCATTTCTCACTTGCCACGTGGCTCACTGAGCCACCAGTGCAACAACCAATGCTTCTCGTGATCAACTCTCTCTGACGTTTGCAGGCTCAATTCATTACAGAGAAAGGCTGTTTTCATCCCTCTGCCCCATGCTTATCAGGCATAGCTGGCCAAAGCAGAAGGCTTAAATTGTGATTGGTTGATGTTGGCATATACATGCAGGCATATACATAAAAATAAAATCGAATGTAGTATTCATTTGCTGAAGGAGAGCTTGTGAAGGAATGAGCCATTCTAAATGAGTGGTCAGGGACACAGGAAGTCCATATTTAGAAAGAATTTGATAATATTAAATAGAAACTATAGAATAAAGAAAGCTTTTCTTGGCAGTATTTACCCACAGATTGCTGTTTGCTCATCAAAAATCGAAACAAAATAACTTTTATTTCTTGGAAACAAAGCCATTTATAGCGCAAATAGATAAATTGAATTGTAAAAGGTTAAGAGACTCTGGGATGATGTAAAATGAACTGTGAGTTTTTTCATAAAATGTATTAGATTTCCACACTCCTCTTGAATGATCTGGGAGAAAAACCAAGCAGAAGAAAATTACTCTCCTTTATTGATGCAAGTAATACAAGAAGGAAATCAATAAGTAGAAAGTTCTACATTTAAAAAAAGGCATCGTTGGTAAAGAAATAGCTTCTGAAAGATACTGATACATGCCTTGTGTTAATCAACATATACAGGTTCCCAACTAGTAGCCTGTCATATGTAGGGCATAGCTTTCAAGTTATTTTCCAAATACTAATGATGAATTTACATTGAGTAACCTACGTTCTTTGTCTCTGTCTCTGTCTTTTTGTTGTTGTTGTTGTTTTGATCAGAGCATTTTTATATAAGCAGTTGTGAGGGTGGAGTAAAATTAAGGTGGGTGGGCTTTACTTTTAATTAGAGAAGTTGAGGGTTTACAGAAAAATCATGTATAAAATACAGGATTCCCACATACTACCCTACTATTAACACCTTGAATTCATATGGCACATTTGTTACTATTGATGAAAGCACATTTTTATAATTGTACTATTAACTATAATCCATGGTTTAAGTTAGGGTTCAATGATTGTATAGTAGATTAAAAAAAAATTTTTTTTTAAATTGTAGTACCATACATAAACCTAACATTTCCCCTCTTAACCACTTTCAGTTATATGGTTCCGTGCTGTTAATTACATTCACAATGTTGTGTACCATCACTCCAAGTCAATTAAAACATTCCCACAATTCCAAATAGAAACAATGTACATTTTAAGGCTTAACTCCCTATTTCCTATTCCCACCCTGTCTCCTGGTAACCTGTATTCTAGATTCTGACTCTAAGAATTTGCTTATTCTAATTATTGCTTATCAGTGAGATCATATATTACTTGTCATTTTGTCTGGCTTATTTCACTCAACATGATGTCGTCAAGGTTCACCCATGTTGTTGCATGCATCAGGACTTCATTTCTTTTTATGGCTGCATAATATTCCATTGTGTATATATACCACATTTTATTTATACACTCATTTGTTGATGAAAGCAATTTGGGTTGCTTTCAACTTTTTGCAATTGTGAATAATGCCTCTATGAAAATCAGCATGAAAATATTTGTTCAAGTCTCTGCTTTCAATTCCTTGAGGTATATACCTACAGGTGGATTGCTGGGTCATATGGTAATTCTGTACTTTCTGAGAACCCACAAAACTGTCTGCCACAGTGGCTGCACCATTTTGCATTGCCACCAGGATTGAATTAGTGTTCCTATATCTCCACATCCTTTCCAAAACTTGTAGTTTTCTGTTTGTTTTTTAATAGTAGCCAATGTAGTGGGTGTGGGTTTTTTTTTTGTTTTTTTTTTTTCTTTTTTTCTTTGAGGTATTGGGGCTGGGGATTGAAACTGGAACTTTGTATGTAGGAAGCCAGTGCTCAAACACTGAGCCACAACGGCTCCCCTGAGTTGGTTTTTTTGTTTACTTTGCTTGTTTGTTTTTTTGTTTTTGGGAGGCACCAGGAACCAAACCTGGGACCTCACATGTGGAAAGCAGGTGCTCAGCTGCTTGAACCACATCTTCTCATTGTGCTTTTGATATACATTTCCCTAATGGTTAATGATGCTGAGCATCTTTTATTGTGTTTTTTGACCATTGGCATAACAACTTCTCTGGAGAGATGTCTATTAAGGTCTTTTGCCCCCCCCCCTAAGATATAGTTTATTTATTTATTTCTCCCCTCCCCTCCTCGTTGTTTGCACTTGCTGTCTGCTCGTCTTCTTTTTAGGAGGCACTAGGAACTGAATCCAGCATCTTCCATGTGGGAGGGAGGTGCCCAATTGTTTGAGCCACCACCACTCCCTTTTGCTCATTTTAAATTGGGTTGTTTGTGTTTTTGACATTGAATTATAGGATTTCTTTATATATTCTGGATATTAAACCCTTATCAGATATGTGGTTTCCAAATATTTTCTTCTATTCTTCAGATTGCCTTTTTACTTTCATGATGAGATCCTTTGATGGTTAATGATGTTGAACATCTTTTCATGTGAGATTTGGCCATTTGTATATCTTCTTTGGAGAGATATCTATTCAAGCTTTTTACACGTTTTAAAATTGGGTTCTTTGTATTTTTGTTGTTGAGCAGAAGGATTTTTAAATATAATCTAGATATTGAATCCTTATTAATATGTGATTTCCAAATGTTTTCTCCCATTGTGTAGGTCATTTTACTTTTATGATAAAGTCCTGTGAGGCACAAAAGTTTTTAATTTTGATGAACATGTCCCATTTATTTATTTTTTCTTTTGTTGCTTGTACTTTGGGTGTAAAGTCTAAGAAACCATTGTCTAACACAAGGTCCTGAAGATGCTTTCCCACATTTTCTTACAGAAGTTTGATAGTTCTGGCTCTTGTATTAAGAGCCAAATCCATTTTGAGTTGATTTTTGTATATGGTGTGAGGTAGGGGTCCTCCCTCATTCTTTTGTGAATGGAGAGCCAGTTTTTCCAGCACTATTTGTTGAAGAGGTTATTCTTTCCCAATTGAGTGTTTTTTGCCCACTTGTCAAAAATCAGTTGTTGATAAATGTGAGGGTTGGTTTCTAAACTCCCAATTTGATTCCATTGGTCTATAAGTCTGTCCTTGTACCAGTATCATGCTGTTTTGCTTACTGTGCTTTTATAATAAGTATTAAGATGAGGTAGTGTGAGTCCACCTTCAGTCTTCTTTTTCAAGATGGCTTTGGCTATTCAGGGTCCCTTACCCTTCCAAATGAATGTGATAATTGGCTTTTCTATTTCTGCTAGGATGGTTATTGGAATTTTGATTGGGATTGTGCTGATTTTATAAATTGCTTTGGGTAGGATTGGCATCTTAACAATATTTAGTCTTTCAATCCATGAACATGAAATGTCCTTCCATTTATTTCAGGCTTCTTTAATTTCCTTTAGCAATGTTTTGTACTTTTTGGTGCCCAAGTCCTTTAATCCTTGGTTATATTTATTCCTAGATATTCTTTTAGTTGCTAATGTAAATTGAATTTTTTCTTGATTTCTTCTTCCAATTGTTCATTGCTTGTGTGTTGAAACACTTGATTTTGGGGCGTTGATCTTGTATCCTGTCACTTTGCCGAATTCATTTATTACCTCTAGGAGTTTGTTGTAAATTTTTCAGGATTTTCTGAATGTAGATTCATGTTATCTGCAAGTCAGGAAGTTTAGTTCTTTCTTTCCAATTTGGATGGCTTTTATTTCTTTTCTTGCCTAATTGCTCTGGCTAGAACTTCCAGTAAAATGTTGAATAACAGTGGTGGCAGTAGGCATCCTTTCTAATTTCTGATCTTAAACGGAAAGCTTTCAGTGTTTCACCAATAAGTAGGATTTTAGCTGTAGGGTTTTCATATACATTCTTTATTATGTTGAGGGAGTTTCCTGGTATTCCTAGATTTTTAAATGTTTTTATCAAGAAGGGGTGCCAGATTTTGTAAAATGCTTTTCTGCATCAATTGAGATGATCATGTGATTTTTTTCCCCTCTTCATCCTGTTAATGTGGTGTATTACATTAATTTATTTTCTTATGTTGAACTACCTTTGCATGCCTGGGATAATCCCACTTGATCATGGTGTATGATTCCTTTAATGTGCTGTTGGATTCAGTTTGCCAGTATTTTGTTGAGGATTTTTGCATGTATATTCATGAGAGATATTGGTCTGTGATTTTCTTTTTTCATGGTATCTTTTTTTTGTTTGTTTGTTTTTCTTTCTTTTTTTTACTTTTTTATTTGTTTTCTCATGGTATCTTTATCTGGTTTTGGTATGAGAATGATGTTGACCTCTTAGATGTCACTGATTCAATTTCTTTACTGGTTATTGTTTTTTTTTTTTGAGATCTTCTATTTCTTGTTGAGTCAGTGTAGGTTGTTTGTGTGTTTCAAGAAATTTGTTGATTTCATCTAAATTATCTAATTTGTTGGCATATAGTTGTTCATAGTCTCCTGTTATAGTCCTTTTAATTTCATTGGGGTCAGTACTTATATCCCCCTATCTATTTCTGATTTTCACTATTACTCTTTTTTCTTTGTCAGTCTAGCTAAAGGTTTGTCAATTTTATTGATCTTTTCAAAGAATCAACTTTTGTTTTTGCTGAGTCTCTCTTTTGTTTTTTGTTTTCTGTTTCATTTATTTCCACTCTGATCTTTGTTATTTCTTTCCTCCTGCTTACTTTTGGTTTAGTTTGCTCTTCTTTCTCTAGATCCTCCAGTTGTGAGGTTGGGTCTCTGATTTGCAATCTTTCTTTTTTTAAAGTAGGGATTTAGAGCTATAGATTTTCCTCTCAGCATTACCTTTGCTGCATCCCATAAGTTTTAGTACGTTGTGTTTTTGTTTTCATTTGCTTAAGATGTTTCCTAATTTTCTTTTTGATTTCTTCATTGACCCATTGATTGTTGAAGAGAATGTTGTTTAATTTCCACGTATTTGTGGATTTTCTCTCCTTCTATTATTAATATCTAGCTTCATTCCATGTGATTGGAGAAGATACATTGCATGATTTCAATATTTTTGAATTTATTAAAATTTGTTTTGTGACCTAACCTATGGTGTATCCTGGAGAATTATTCATGTGCAATAGTGAAGAAAGTGTACTCTGCTGCTGTTGGTTGTTGGGTGAGGTATTCTATATAGATCTGTTAGGTCTTGTTGGTTTGTGATATTGTTCAAGTCATCTTTTCCCTTATTTGTCTTCTGTCTAGACAGTCTATTCATTATTGAAAGTAGTGCATTGAAGTCAACTTCTATTACTGTGGAACCATCCATTTCTCCCTTCAGATCTGTCAGTATTTGCTTCATTTATTTTGGGGCTCTGCCATTAAGTGCAAATGTATTTATAGTTATTATACTGTCTTTTTGAATGGACCTCTTTATCACTATATGGGGATCTTCTTTGTTCCTCATAACAGTTTTTAACTTAAAATCTATTTCATCTGTTTTTAGTATAGTTATCCAGTTCTCTTCTGATTACTTTTTGTATGGTACATTTTTTCCATCCTTTCACTACCAACCTATTTGTGCCTTTGAATTTAAGGTGAGGCTCTTGTAAACAGCTTAGGTCATGCTTTTTCATCCATTCTGCCCAATCTCTGCCTTTTGACAGAAAAGTTTAATCTGTTTGCAAAACAATGTAAAAAAAAGCTTTCACAGTCTTTGCAAATTGGCTCTGCAGTATGCTCTTCTTCTCTTTAAGAATATAACTTCTCTACCTGAGTCTTAGCATGGGTTTTTGCTTGTTCATGGTATTAGGAATTTCCCTATTTACAGGAATTCTAATGTCCCCTTTATTTCCTATGAAATAGACTTCCCCCCTTCCAGCATGCTCTAGTGTATGATTTAAGGCAGGCAATCTTTTGCCCCAGGTGGCTTTGACTTAATTTTTTCTTACATTCCTTTATCTATCAGCAAGCTGTTTCTACCTGCAGTGTCAGCTCTTGGATGGTGATCCCAAGAGGAGTTTCCTGGTTCATTCTTTCAGGCTGCCACTCGATAGATTGGCACAGACATACAGGTACCCTAGTATGCAGACTGAGGTTATACTGCTTCCTCTAGAACAAGGTCAGGAACCCACATTGGGATTGTAGGCTGGCTCCATGCTAAGCCAGGAAAGGGTGGGGTGGTGCCAGCAAGGGCACTACAAGCTTCTCCTTTTGTGTTTAAATCTGTGGGGTTTTTGTTTGTTTGTTTGTTTGTTTGTTTTAATTTGGCCCTCACCCAGTTACTGCAACCCTTAAACTGTTTTGAGGAAGATAGTTCTGGCAGTTTTTGCAGGTTGATCAAAGATCCTGTGGGGGAATGCATACTGGATCATCTTGAGCCACCATCTTGGCCAACCAGAAGCCAGATCCATAATCTCTTATCCTGTTCCTCTTGTTCTCAATGATACATATTTACAAAATGGCCAATGAGGGAGAGAGTGGTTATATCTTCTGCACAGCACTTGTGATCTGGATTGCTAGTGAGTAGAAGTTTCTCATTGTGTCCAATAGGTGCATCTAAGCTTGGGGTAGAGCTGTGGAGGATAGGGAAGAGAAGCATAAATTAAAGGAGACTGCCCACTCCAGGGAGTCAGTCCCAGGAATCTTACATATCTTAATAAGAATCTTTATTGCAGATGTCAAAATTGGTGTCATCATTGGCTCCGAGAATAGCAATCACCAGGGTCTCTAATCATGTATGAAATTTAGGGAGATTGCCCATGGGAAGTAAGTGGGTGAACTGTTGTAGCCAATGTTGTTAATTTCCATTTCTCACTTTCCTTTGTCCTCTTAGAACTCTGATTTTGTGCAGGTATTCCTTTTTAGTAAAAGGATCTTCTGCTCCAAGGGAGGTTGCTCTCAGCCTTTGTCCCAAGGGATGAATTGTGTTTAGTACAAACCAATCAAGGCAATCCCTTTCTCTTGATGGTGATTAGTTTAGGTATGGGTACATAAAGAGATTCTGGCCAGTGAGACAAGAGAAGTCTATTCTGGGGCTGTTTGGAAAGATTTGTAAAATTACACACACAAGAAAAGAGAGTTTCTAATTCTGGTAAGGATTATCATGTCTGGATGTGATGCCTGAAACTATGACAGTCATATTTCAACATGAGGGGAGCTGGCCTGAGGGCTAAAACCCATATGTTGATGGCGAATTGAACCATTGAACTAACTAACCACGGGAGAATCCTGCCTTTAGACTTCTTGTTATGTAAAACCATGCAACACTGAATGGTGTTTTCTGTTACTTGTAGCCAAAGTATTCTACCAGAGTTATTAAAAAAAAGATATTGTAGCCATATTAGTCTATTACAAGTGAAAGAAAGTCTGAAGATAGAGGGAGTAGCTAGAACATCTAATGTGGAAGGCCAGGACACCATAGAGGATGATCGATTGGACTATGGTTATAAGCCAAAGGAGTAGCTGGTCATCTACTGTCCAGGCAGAAGCAGAAGATGTTGGAGGACTGTTGTTGTTCTTTTCTTTTTTAAAACATCACTGTAAGGCTTGGGTCTCTGCCCTCCTATTCTTCCCCCAGCTGGAACTGAGGATGGAGCCCCATAAGGACATGGTCTGTGGTCAAGAGATAGACTGGAGCTGACTGTCCCATGTGTGGGCATGGACCCAAGACTATGACCTCAGTTAACCAAACAAATTAACTAGCAACAGATGAAAAAGCAAATTTTGACCAGCTTCAGGGAATGAGAATTTACATAGCTCTATGTAGTGGTTAGAGTAGGACAACATGGAACCTACTTCATCTTATGGATTTCTCCCTATTAATTTAGGATATCCCAAGTTCTAACTTCAAAGAAGGATGTTGTGCTAACCACTGGATAAAGAGAGACCAACCACCAACACATAAATAACACATATGTGATCAAATATCTTTGTCTTGGCTCTGAGCTATGAAATAAGAAACATTCCTCTTTTTATCAAATACAAAGTTACATTTGTTGAAAAAAGTATATTTTTCTAGAGAGTAGTGGTCAGGTTGACCATAGCCACATTATTTCAGGCTTTCAATGCTTGTACTCAAATAGCTTCTTTTTGGTCTTCCTGCCTTTAGAATTTTCTTTCCAACCCATTCTGCTTCCTATTAAGGCTTCCTAAGATCATTTTCATTATCTCCTCTTCCACCTCCAAGATATTCCTTTGGCTCTAAAATCATTGAAGACATCTTTAGTTAGCATCTGCCCAGCTTGCAGCACCACCAAACCCCCTTTCTCTGAGAGCTGCTTCCTTCTAGAGGTAGACCCCAGAAGCCATGTTTATTCAATGTAACATCACTCCTATTATTGTTCTAGGAATAGATAATCAGATTCTCTTTCTTGTAATTTTGGAATTGGAAGTCAAAGATGCTGGTAGCCTCTGCTGGTCACTTACACTGAGGAGATATAAATTTGTAAGCTGCAGGGTGAATGGTTTCATACCATTTTTACAGAGAATAGAGAAACCCAAGTGCAGAGAGGAAAGAATGGGGCAGACATGCAGAGAAGTCTACATGAGAAAGTACATGACTGGGGTGGAGTGGAGGCATATAGACTAGGAAACTCCTGATACCTTTTCATTCCTGACATAGGCTTTGATGACACCCAGCACCCATTCTGCACTTGAGTTTGTCCAAATTCCTTTGTTTTTAATATATATCACTTTTTTGGGCTTACACTAGTTTGAGTGGTTTTCTGTTACTTGTATCCAAAACCACCTCAACCACAGCAAAATTAAAATTTAGATCCTTAGCTTGGCATTTAAGACTATCCCCAATTAGGATGTCACATACTTTTTTTCATCTTCATCTCCCTCTGCTCTCTTACATGGTGCTTCATTTGTACCAGTCTACTTTCTGTTTTCCTCTCACACCTTGCACATTTTTGGCTTTTTTGTTTCACATCATTTGCTCTACCTAAAATACCCTCTTTCCTCATCATGGCCTAGTTGGATCCTACCCATTTTAAGTATCAACTCAAGTTCTTCCTTCCATGTAAAGTTTCCCACAAGCTCCCCAGCCCACAAAAATTTCTCATTCTTTTGAACTTCCATACTGAATACTGTTTCTGTTACCTACTAGGAACTTTGCTTACTTACTTAACCTCCCCCCCCTTCCTCCTCCTCCTCCTCCTTCTATTCTAATAACACCTATGGTAATGGAAAGAAATAGATGTGTTTTAGAGAAACACCTTGATGACTGAAAGTCTAATACCAGAGCTTGGAACTAATATGAGAAACCAAGAGATGTGTCTCAGGATGTCAGAAAAAGAGAATAGTGGCAAAAAAATTGTATTTAAGTATGACCATTAACTAAAATAATATTAAGTGTTTGGGAATACATGAAATATGTATGTTCATATGACTTTTATTATTCAGCTTAGCCAACAACACCTACATTGAGTATGATCAAACAATATTGGATAGAGAGATGGAGACAGAAAAACAAGAGGACATACAGGAGAAGATGCATAATGAAACGCCAAAGAAGATGGAGATAGTAGAAATGGGAGTGGATGGGATAGAGAGGATGAGAAAGAAACGAGGAGATGGTGGCAAGTTCTTCTTCCTTCTCCTCACCTTATAGGTGAAATAAACTTTAATTCTGACTCTGACACTACCTCCTCTCTCAGGGAGGAGAAGGGATAGGAGGAGAAGTCATAAGAATAAAGTAAATAAAGAACACTAAGATGACAAGGAGGACAAGGACAACAGCTTCTTCCAAGCAAAGCAGGCAGAATCTCCAGCCTCTGAACCTGGGTGGAGTACTCTAGTTTTTATGACAAAAATTAACGCATGGTGGCAATTTAATATTTTCAATAATAAGCATGTGAATCCTTATAGTCCTGCCCACTCAACAACATTCACTTAACAAATATTTATTGCACTCTCTAGTTTCAGAGGTTAATTTATATAAGAATTAGTCACACTATAATCTATAAACAAAGTCTGATTATACCAGCAATAAATGTTATTTATCCATAGCCATGATGAGGCTGCATCTTTGACTCACCTTTGATCTTCATTCCACTCCTGTCTGTCTCTGGGGTTTCCAAAGACTAATGTTCCATGTTTTATTAGCTGGGCTTGGGTCCTTTTACCTCCTAGTGCCTGCTCCCCAAGATAGCTAAAGATAACTAATAACATGAGCTTGCTTAGGTATATCCCCTGGTTACCATCTAGGGACAGCACTCTATAGGGTTTGAAGTCCAGAATATGCCACACTTTACAACTAATTCCTCTCCTTGAATTACTTTATTCAATTGTATCAGAACATCAAAGAAAATCTGATGGGGAAAAGATGTTACATACTGGTTTTAGCCTTGTTCATGGTAAATTGAAAAGATTATTGCATTCCATTAGTTCTTGCTTCCAGTCTAAACCCTGATGGAAACCAACTCAGTACCACATGTTGACCTTGAATAGCCGACAGCCTAATGGGAAAAAACTTGGGGAACTTATATAAATCATATATATGCATACTAGGCTCTTTATTTTTAGAACTACCCAGGCAAATAGAGAGCAATCTTCTCTATCAGTTCTTCACTCCCCACCGCTATGCGTACCCTAATTCTCTTACTTCACTGTATCCTAGAGACAGCACTAATCAGTGTTGTAAAGGTGGGTGCATGTGTTGTGTGAGTGTGTCTTTCTGGGCTGTCTCTCTGTTATTATGCAAGAGAGAAGTGTCCAGGTTTAATAGCTCAGTTTAAAGAAAGTAAAGCCTATCCCTTACCACAGAAGCTATGCTCCCAGATTCTGCTCCATTTAACCTGCTGAATTGTGCCCCAGTTCCAAGGCTCCTTTAGATTCCAGCTAAACATATAAGCCCCACTTCTTAACTGTTCCTCTCTCACTTGAGAAATAAGCATATGCCATTCGTTCTTTGGGAGGCCCCTTTGGTTCAGGATTTACCTCTATTTGTGGAATGAGCAAGAAGCATTTCCAAAGGATTACATATTATTAAGCTATTGTCAGGATGCACTGAAAACAGTCCTGACTTCCCTATTGCCTCTCAGAATTTTGTTTTCCTTAAACGGCCAAATCTGTGTTCTCTTTTTCCTCCTTCACCATCCCTCAAGGTCACAACACATCTACTCTGAGAAGGCTTAGCTTCTGGGTGTGGCTTTGTATTTTCATCTATGTAGACTTGGGGTCCTGGAAAAGTTTAGCATCATCCCTCAAATCAAACCAAATTATCATGTTCCTGAACTTTAAAATCCTTTAATTGGAGGATTTTAGCTGCCTGCTCATCTAACTGAATTTATATGAATTACAGTCCAAATACAAGTCAAAACTTTGTGATGAAATAAGAAACTAATTTTTTTCTTCAAGACTCAGATACCACAGATATGATTGAAAGGTTCACAGTAAGTTTAATTCCAAACCTGTCACATGTTGATCAGCTCATGTGGAATTGCAAGGCAGGAAATTTTAGGTTCAAAGAGGTATTGGCACAGTGCCTAACACATACCATCTCTTTGGCAGATATTATTAATTGTTTGATACAGTCTTAATACCAGATGTCATCTTTTAAAAGTCTTATTTTCTTTTATAAAAAAATAGATGGTGATGACTTATGTATGATACAAAAGGAAATTGTCAACCACAGATAATAAAGTGAACTGTCCTCTACAACTGGTAGCATAATTTGTGGAGCCTAGTGCAAAATGAAAATGTAGGGCCCCTTGTTCAAAAATTATTAAGAATTTCAAGATAGTGACAGCAGAGCATGAAACCAAGTGTGGGGCCCCTTTTAATTACAGGTCTTATGCCCATGAAGCCAGCCCTAACCCCCACCTGATTAACATGTATTGAGTACCTACTGTTTGCAGGGCCTTGTGACCATTATAGTCATACGCTTCATCTACTCTCATTCTCAGCCACCATACCAGTCTCGGGAAGATTTCTTAACTTGCTCAAGGTAACTCACAAAAACTGACTACACAGCATGTTTTTTCCAAGCCCAAAGGACTTTTTCCACTAGGCAGAATGTGTGCCAATTCTAAACAACGTATGTTATCTCCTACAAGTTTTCTTCATTGACTTATGCAGGTAATAATAATAAACCTTGACTGAGACCCACAATGCATTGGGCCATGTTCTAGTTGCTCTACAAATATTCACTCATTGAATGTGGTCCTGTTCACAGAACTTTGTCAGGATCTGGTAGAAAGCAGAAGGCACAACTCAAAGGGTTAGCCAAGGAGATTTTAATGAAGGGGCTGCTTTCAGAGGTGTGGGTTCTTTTAAGGGGATCATGAAGGAAGATGGGTGCATCTGGGACTAGCAAGAACAGGAAACCGTTAGCCTCCTGGGCCTGACGGGCGAAGGGGAGAGGCCAGAATCAGCACCTGGTGGCATCTTTAGCAGTGGCAGAGGGGGCTACCTGTTAGGTTCTGTGGCCACGGATTAAGGAAGACCGTCACTGCTAACAGCATGCTGAGTGGAGGATCAATGTTCCAGCTCCTTGTCCTGCCACCCTCAGATCTCCTTCAGTCCTGACCTGCTGGGGCTCAGAGCAGGGCAGAGAGGGGCAAAGGCAAATGGAGAAAATCCAGAATAATTGTTATCCCCATTTTACAGATGATGGAATGGAGACACAGGGAGGCTAGGTAACTTGCCCCAGTCATAAAACTAAAGTAGCAAGCCAGGATTCAAATGCAGGCAGGACTGGGACACTTAACACTATGTTTTAAAACTTGTTTTCAATGGTATAGAAGCATGTAGAATAAACTATCTGCTATCAAATTCATTGGTTTGGGCTATTGAAATTAGGGGAAATACAGCCTGAAGAAATAAAACTGAATTTTAGATTATTATGTCTGCAATTGGATTACCTTCAAGTAGAAGAATAATTAGGGTTAGGAGTACAAAACATCACCTAGGAGACATCCTTTTGGGGGACTTTTGGTTTTATTAAAGGAAAGGAGTGGTTTCTGTTAGCTGCATTAATTTTGAATACTTCTGAAACAGGGTAAGGAATAATTGAAAAGTTCACTTTCTTAGAGTACACATTCTTCTTAAATTTGTATTCTTTATAACTTGCTTAAATCATGCATTTGTCAATGACTATGTATTGAGAACTTCCCATGTGCGGTTCTAAGTGCTGGGGACACAGCTAAGAAACACAACAGATGAAACCTCTACCCTCCAGACACTTAAGATCTAGTGGCAGGAGAAAAACAAATGTAATACTGTTTTGAATAATAATAATAAAAAAATTAATAAGAGAATAAGGTGAAGGGGGTGGTTGAGGGATACTATTTAATATAGAATGATCAGGAAAGATCTATTTAATAAAGAGACATTTGAGTAGAGAACTGAAGAAAACCTGTTTCGTTGATGGTACAAAATTGAACTCTATCCCAATTACATCGAATAGAATTTTAGTTCTGGAAGGAGCCACAGAAATGCTTGCATTCTATTAATGAAGAAACAGAGGTCCCAGGAGGTTACATCATTTACCCGGAACCATATAGTGAATAATTATCAATGAGGCTTGAGCAAAAAATCATATTGGGGTCTTCATTTTGTCATTCAAAAAATATTATTGAGCCCCCATTATATGCCAGGTACCCATACTGGATTCTATTGTTTACTGATTTTGAATTAACTTCAGATTAATGAGATTTTATTGTGTGAGTTTTAGCTGCTTTGAGGTATGGGTTCCCTTGTGTGAAATGTGTCAAGATGCCCTGGAAGGTGAACAAAGTCCTAGCAGTTGTGGCTGGTGGAATGTGGCAGATTGAGTCAGTACATGGAAGGATGAATTAAAAGGACTTCAGGCCCAATCATAACTCTGGCTTGCTCCAAATGTTGTGGACTCACTGGGTTTATGGCAGCCTTAGAAAGGTGAGCTCCACAGGCTCCTACCTGGATGCCTAAGCTGCTACCCAGGAATTTGGCTGGAAGTGAAAGTGGGAGAGGGATTGATACTAGCCCATTTAAGGAAGGTTTTGCTGGTTTTCTTTTTTGTTGCTTTATTTATTTTTTAATTGATATAAGGATTTGAAAAAGGTAATTCAGTTTGTAATGCTGAAAGATTTACTTCCTTCTTTCAATTGACTTCTTTTCTGTAACTTGAAAATTAGATTCTGGTAGTTCAAGTGGACTGGTTAAAAGTCATACTTTCTCCTTCATATCTTTTATCTGTGTTTTAAAAATACATGGTAGCAGTAGAGATATTGTGCTAGTGTGGGAGGCCGTGCAAAGGGAGACAAATTCAGTCAGGAAGAGAGTCAGGGTATGCAAGCTCCCATCAGAGGGCATGTTGGAGCCAGGGCATGAGCACGGTACAGGATGTTTGTTACTAGGGCGTCACATCAAACACAGGGTACGAACGTAGGAACAGGGTCAGAGGCCAGAGTGAGGAAATGGCAATCTAGACAGAGAGACTGGGTGAGAGGGAAGACAAGCGGTTAGCCAGGCCAGGTGTCAAGGAAAGGACGACAGTGGGAGGAGAAGCCCAGGGCTGAATTTTTACAGATGCAGTTCTCCAAAAGTGCTCACAGGCCCAGGTTTTACCTCTTGCCGATTTGCCAACTGGCTTTTGGTTGTTGTTGTTAAATTTTTTTAAATTAGAGGAACTGTAAGTTTATAGAACAATCATGCATAAAATACAGGATTCCCATATACCACCGCACCACCAGCACCCTACAATGATGTGGAACACTTATTACAACTGATGCTAGCAATTTTTTGTAATTGTATTATTATTATTATTATTATTATTATTTTTTTAAGATTTTTAAAAATTTATTTATTCATTTATCCCCCCCTTGCTGCTTGTGCTCGCTGGGTCAGCTAACCACGCCGTGCGGGCGGGCCTGCCTTCACCAGAAGGCCCCGGGAACCGAACCCGGGGCCTCCCATATGGTAAACGGGAGCCCTACTGATTGAGCCACAGCCGCTTCCCTATTATTTTTTTTTTAACAGTAGTTACCTTTGTCACAAATGATGAAAGACTGTTAAAATGGTACTATTAACTATCGTCCATAGTTTATATTAGGTGTATTTTCCCCCTTATACCACCCTATTATTAACACTTTGCATCAGTGTTATACATTTGTTATAATTCATGAAAGAACATTCTTATACTGGTACTATTAACTATAGTTAATAGTATAGTTTAAAATAGGCTTCACCATGTTGTGCAGTCCTATGTTTTATATTTTAATTTTTATTATAGTAATATGCAATTTAAAGATTCCCCTTTTGACTATATTCACCTATATAATTCAGTGCTGATAATTACACTCACAATAATGTGCTATAATTACCACCATTCATTTCCAAATCTTTACAATCAACCTAAGTAGAAATTCTGTACAGATTAAGCATCAACTCCCCATTCGCTAACCTCAATCCATCCCCTGGTAGCTATATTCTAGATTCTAACTCTATGAGTTTGCTTATTATAATTAGTTCATATCAGTGAGATCATACAATATTTGTCCCTTTGTGCTGGCTTATTTCACTCAGCATAGTGTCCTTAAGGTTCATCCATGTTGTCGAATACATCAAGACTTCTTTCCTTTTTATGGTTGAATAATATTCCATGGTGTAGATATATAAATATATATCACATTTTACTTATCCATTCAGCAGTTGATGGACATTTAGGTTGCTTCCATCTTTTGGCAATTGTGAATAATGCTGCTATGAACAGCTGTGTGCAAATATCTGTTTAAGTCTCTACTGTCAATTCTTCCGGGTTCATACCTAGTAGTGGGATTGCCAAGTTATACGTAATTCTATACTTAGCTTCCTGAGGAATTGCCAAAATGTCTATCACAGCAGCTGCACCATTTCACATTCCCACCAGCAATTAATGAGTGTTCCTATTTCTCCACAACGTCTCCAACACTTGTAGTTTTCTGTTTTTTAATAGTTGCCATTCTAGTGGGAGTAAAATGATATCTCATTATGATTTTGATTTGCATTTCCCTAATAGATAGTGATAGTGAGCATCTTTTCATTTGCTTTTTGGTCATTTGTCTATCTTCTTTGGAGAAATGTCTATTCAAGTCTTTTGCCCATTTTTAATTGGGTTGGTTATTTTTTTGTTGTTAAATTGAAGGATTTCTTTATATATTCTGGATGTTAAACCCTTTCCAGATACGTGGTTTCCAAATATTTCTCCTATTTTGCAGGTTGCTTGTGCTTTCTTTCATTTTTTCTTTCATTGCTTGTGCTTTGCTTGTAAAGTCTAAGAAACCATGGCCTAACACAAAATCCTGAGGATGATTCCCTGCATTTTCTTCTAGGAGTTTTATGGTCCTGGTTCTTATAATTAGGCCTTTGATACATTTTTTTATTTTTATTTTTATTTTTAATTTTTAAATATTTTAACAGTTTATTGAAGTATATCACTCATACATGAACATATATAAACTATAAGTATTCAGTAAACATCGTGATCTTACAAAACAAACATGTATAACATCATACAGGGCTCCCACATATCACCCCCCCAAACACCCTGCATTGCTGTGAAACATTTGTTAGCAAATCATGAAAGAGCATTGTCAAAGTATTACTACTAACTATAGTCTGAACCTTCCTCCCCTACACATTTATTTATTTATTTACTTTTATCCATTTTTATCCCCCACCCCCCCACCATTTTTGCTGTTTCTGTGTCCATTCACTGGGCAACTCTCTGTGTCCATTTCCTGCCCTCTCTTCTCATCCTGCTCCTCCTGTCTTCACTGGGATTCGATCCTTGGAACCGCCGATGTGGGAGAGAGGCGTCCTACTACCACCTGCACCACCTTTGTTTCTGGTTTTTCGGTGCGTCTCATCTTGGCTCTCCCTTGTGTTACTCTCCTATTATGTCATCATCTTGCTGCATGGCTTGCGGGGCCTGGTGGTGCACTCATGCATGGGGCCTGGTGGCTCACCCGGGCGTGGGACCTGGCAGCACACTCATGCACGGGGCCTAGTGGCCGATGCGCCTTCTATATTTTTCTTTTTTTTTCTTTTTACTGGGAGGTCCCGGGGGTCGAACCCAGGCCCCTCCATATGGGAGACGGGCGCCCAACCACCCAAGCCACATCCATCCCTTTGCTATCTCTTAAGGTTGACCAAAGACACTCAAAGTTACAGTCTTCCCATACAGGATGGTCATATAATAAATCAGGCTTAGTTTATCACCAGCATTCTAAAAACCAGACCTAGGGAGAAAAACTAGGTCTGGGGACACATGCATGGTTTCTAATATAGCGAATGTTTAGCCTACCCTGATTATCACAAAATCAGGACAGAGAGAATATTTGCACCTTGATCCATTTTGAGTTAATATTTGTATGTGGTGTGAGATAGGGGTTCTCTTTCATACTTTTGCATATGTATATCCAATTTGCCCAGCACCATTTCTTGAGGACATTATTCTTCCCTATTGAGTGGACGAGGTAGCCTTGTCAAAAATCTATTGGCCAGGGAAGCGGCTGTGGCTCAATCAGTGGGGCTCCCGTTTACCATATGGGAGGCCCCGGGTTCGGTTCCCGGGGCCTTCTGGTGAAGGCAAGCCTGCCCGCACGGCATGGTTAGCTGACCCAGCGAGCACAAGCAGCAAGGGGGGGATAAATGAATAAATAAATAAAATCTTAAAAAAAAAAAAAAATCTATTGGCCATAGCAATACGGGTTTATTTTTGAACTCTCAAACTGATTCCATTGGTCGATATAGCTATCCTTATGTCAATACCATGCTATTTTGACAACTGCAGCTTTGAAATATTCTTAAAAGCCAGAGAGTGTGAGTTCTCCAACTTAGTTCTTCTTTTTCAAGATTTTTTTTTTTTTTGTCTATTTGGAGCCCCTTACCCTTCCAAATAAAATTGGTAATTGGCTTTTCCATTGCTGCAAAGTAGGCTGTTAGAATTTTGATTGGGATGGCATTTGAATCTGTAAATCTTTTTGGGCAGAATTGAAATCTTAACAAGATTTACTCTTCCAATCCATAAACATAGACTGTCCTTCCATTTATTTGTCTTTAATATCTTTTAGCAATGTTTTGTAGTTTTAGGAGTTCAGGTCTTTACATCCTTGGTTAAATTTATTCCCAGATATTTGATTCTTTTAGCTGCTATTGTAAATGGAATTTTCCCCTTGATTTCCTCCTCAGATTGCTCATTTCTAATGTATAGAAACACTACTGATTTTTTTTTTTTTTAGGATGTACCAGGGATTGAAACTTTGACCTTATGCATGCGAGGCAGGCACTCAACAACTGAGCTACACCTGCTCCACAACACTATTGATTTTTACTTTTTGCTTGTACCCCATCACTTTGCTGAATTTGTTTATTAGCTCTAGTAGTTTTGTTGTATCTTTTTGGGACTTTCTATATATTGAAATCATGTCATCTGCAAATAGTGAAAGTTTAACTTCTTCATTCCCAATTTGGGTGCCTTTTATTAATTTTTTCTTGCCTAAATTCTCTGGCTAGAACTTCCAGTGCAATGTTGAATAATGTTTGTGACAGTGGGCATCCTTGTCTTGTTCCAGATTTTAGAGAGAAATCTTTCAGTCTTTCACCACTGAATATGATGTTAGCTGTGGACTTTTCATATGTCCTTTATTATGTTGAGGGAGTTTCCTTCTATTCCTATCTTTCAAAATGTTTTTATCAAGAAAGGATGCTAGAGTTTGTCAAATGCCTTTTCTGTGTCAATAGAGATGATTATGTTTTTTTCCCCCTCTGTTTTGTTAATGTTGTATATTACATTAATTGATTTTATTTTGTTGAACCACCCTTGCATACCTGGGATAAAACCCACTTGATCATGGTCTATAATTCTTTAAACATGCTGCTGGATTCAATTTGAAAGTATTTTCTTGAGAATTTTGCATCTATATTCATAAGAAAAATTGGTCAGCAATTTTCATTTCTTGTAATATCTTTATATGGCTTTGGTATTAGGGTGATGTTGGCCTCATAGAATGAGTTAGGTAGTATTCCCCTCTGTTCAATATTTGGATGAGTTTGAGCAGGATTGGTGTAAATTCGTGGAATGAATGATAGAGTTCACCTGTGGAGATATCTGGTCCTGGGCTTTTCTTTGTTGAGAGGTTTTCAATGACTGATTCAATCTCTTTACTTGTAACTAATCTATTGAGGTCTTCTATTTATTTTAGAGTTAGTGTAGGTTGCGTGTGTGTTTCTAGGAATTTGTCCATTTCATATAGGTTGTCTAATTTGTTGGCATACTCTTGTTCATAATATCCTCTTACGATCCTTTTTATTTCTGTGCGGTCTGTAGTAATTTCTGATTTTATTTATTTATACCTTCTTTCTTTTTTTCTTTTTCAGTCTAGCTAAGGGTTTGTCAATTTCATTGTTCTTTTCAAAGAAACAACTTTTGGTTTTGTTAATTTTCTCTATTTGTTTTTTTAGTCTCCATTTCATTAAGTTCTACTCTAATCTTTGTTATTTCTTTCCTTCTGCTTGCTTTGTTGTTAGTTTGCTGTTTTCTTTCTAGTTCCTCAAGGGTGCAGTTAGGTCTTTTATTTTAGTTCTTCTTTTTTAATGTAAGCATTTAGGGCCATAAATTTCCCTCTTAGCATTTCCCTCACTGCATCCCATAAGTTTTGAAATGTTGTGTTTTCGTTTTAATCAAATGTTTTCATTTAATCAAGATATTCACTGATTTCCCTTGCAATTTCTTCTTTGAACCGCTGATTGTTAGAGAGTGTAGTATTTAACTTTAACATATTTGTGGATTTTCCAGTTCTCCACATGTTATTGATTTCCAGCATCATTCCATTATGGTCTGAGAAGATGCTTTGTATAATTTCAATCTTTTAAAATTTATTGAGACTTGTTTTGTGACCCAAACTGTGGTCTATCCTGGAGATTTATTCATGTGCACTGGAGAAGAATGTTCTTCTGCTGTTTTGGGGTACATTGTTCTTTATATGTCTATTAGCTACTAGGTCTAGTTCATTTATATTATTCAAGTTCCCTGTTTCCTTATTGATCTTCTGTCTAGATGTTCTATCTATTGATGACAGTGATGTATTGAAGTCTCCAACTATTATTGTAGAGATGTCTATTTCTCCCTTCAGTTTTGCCAGTGCTTACCTCATGTATTTTGATGCACTGTGGTTAGGTGCATAAAATGTTTATGATTGTTATTTCTTCTTGGTGAATTGCTCCCTTTATTTATATATAGTATCCTTCTCTGTCTCTTATAACATCTTTTGTCTTAAAGCCATTTTATCTGACATTAGTACAGCTACCCCAGTTTCTTTGGTTACTATTTGCATGGAATCTTGTTTTCCAACCTTTCATTTTCAACCTATTTGTATCTTTGGATCTAAGGTGAGTCTCTTGTAAACATCATTTGTTGGATCATGTTTGTTTGTTTTTTAGAATCCATTCTGCAATCTGTGTCTTTTCATTGGGGAGTGTAACTGTCTTCTAGCTCACTGATTCTTCTGCCTGTTTCAATATATTGTTGTATGCATCCAGTGTATTCTAAATCTTTACTATTGTGCCTTTCATCCCAATAATTTCTGTTGTCTTTCTTTTTATACTTTCAAAATTTTCTTTATGCTCACATATTGTCTTCTTAATATCCTTTATGTTTTTATGCATATTTTCCTTCATCTCCTTGAATTGATTTTGGAGAATTGTTGAACGTTTTTGATTAGTTGCTCCAAATTCTGTGTCTCCTCTGAAGTTTTAATTTGTTCCCTTGACAGAGTCATAGCTTTCTGTTTCTTAATATGGCTTGTAATTGTTTGCTGATGTCTAGGCGTCTGATTATGTTGATAAGTAAACTCTGAAGATCTGTTTCTTCTCTTGTCTAGGGTTTTATTGTTGATTGGCTTTACATTAAGGCCCTTTTTTGACACTTAGTCCAACTTATTCTAGACCTGTAGAATAGTCCATGTTTAACTGACTAGATTCTTTCTGCTCTTCTTCATGTGATTCTTGTCCTGGATATGTGGTACAATTTTTAAAACTGCAATTTTTATGTACTTGTTTCACCTCCAGGAGCAAGCTTCCTTTCCTCTGTTCCTTCTCCAGGAATCTTGATCTGTTCTGTTTGTTTTTATGCAGATTTTTTCCCTCCCAACTTGTATAATTTGTTTAAATTCTTTCCCTCACTCAGTGTCCCATTTTCCTTACAGCTTTCAGTTCTGGAACCCTCTTGTCTTACAGCAGTTCAGTTTAACCACCCTCCATTTTTTTTTCTTCTGTGAGTCTTTTCCCTCTCTGATTTATTCCCTGTTAGGGTATCCTACCCCAGGGAAACATATTGGGTCGATCCAGAAAGCTGGGTCACTCCAGTAATGTCTGTTTTGTGTTTGGGTGGCCCAGCAAGCAGAAACTGGATTAAGTGAGCTCACCACTTGCTAGCTGCAGTTCTCCCGGGGTCTCTCTTTCTCCCCCTCACCCCTAAGGGCCCTTTTGTATGCAGCACTCTTCTGTTCTGCTCTGGATATCCACAGACTTGGGTCCCTGTGCCTGGATATGTGTTGGAGTCCAGTTTGCTGCTGTGGGTAGCTTTATATTCTGTGTTCCTAGTGGTAGGTGGGAAGGATCTGTGCCACTGTCTCTAAGCAATGCCCAAACTGCATGGGACCCCGTGAAGGAGAGGGTAGTAGAGCAGTCATCCAGGATGGATGTCTCCTACCTGATATTTTTATTAGGTTCAGTATTTGTGGAGTCCTTCTCCTTTTTCTACCATTCTCCAGAATTCTAAGCAAGTGGAATTTGTCCTTTTGTTTTCTAAATCTCTGGAGAGATTTTTTTTCAGGAGATGTCTTATGTTGTCATGTTGATGCCCAATTCTTTTTATATATTTATATATAATTGTTTAAAATATAAATTCATTTTAAAATAGCATTTTAAACTTTTAAAACTTTTACCATCTTGTGTAATCAGTAAGATAATGAATGCAGGTATTCTTCCCCATATATTTTGAGTAGGAGAATTGAGGTTTAGGGAGGTTGAGAAATGGACCTCTGCTTTGGCTGATAATGAGTTAGTGGCAGAACAGGGACTAGAACTCAGATTTTCTGACCTTTTTCTCACACATACTTCCCTAGATAACATGGCTTTGTGATGGGAAGGTGGGAAGGTGGGAAGGAACTAACATCTGTGGTAAGACTAGGAGTGTCACATCAAAATTGTGGGCATTCATACATATTGATAAGCAGTAATTTGTATATGTGATTTTGCCCTCTTCTTTTCTGGGAGGCCAGTCATCTTAGTTGCAAAGGAAGACAACCTCTTGGCTTTGCTCCTTTACCTAGAATATTCAACCTATTTGAATTTGATTTGAAAGCTGTTCTCTTACACTGTACTCTATCATGTAAAGTTCCACATTAGTTTTTTTGGTCTAATGCAGGTCCTAAAGAAGAGTATTCATCAACATCAACAACAATAATAGCTATAATTTTTAAAGAGGTACTGGGGATTGAACCCAGGACATCATACATGGGAAGCAGGTGCTCAACCACTGAGCTACATCCACATCCTTTATTTTTAGGAGTTACTAGGGATCTAACCCGGGACTTCATATGTGGGAAACAGGTGCTCAGCCAGTGAGCTGCATCTACATCATTTGTCTGTTTGTTTTTAGGAGGTACCAGGGATTGAACCCAGGACCTTGTATGTAGGAAGCAGGCGCTCAACCACTTGAGCTATATCCACTCGCCAGCTATAATTTATTGACTGCTTACTTTGGCAGATGCTGTTCTAAGCACATTAAAAGTAACTTCCCATTTTATAATGAAGTAGATGTTATTATCATCCTTAGATAAGAAAACTGAAGCACTGGGAGGATAAGTAATTTTCCTCAAGTCAGACAGGTCATTGCTGCCCTGCTCTTAGACTCTGAGCACTCACCATTCCCATAAATGACAGCTACTTTCTACTGAAAGTGCTTGTGACTTTCCATCTACAGACTTTCTCTGGCCACAGGAGCATGTTCTGTCCATGCACAGGGGGTGCTCTAGAAGTTCCAGGGAATTAATGCTTTTAGAAACAGACCCCAACCAATGAAATTGGTGGATAAATACCCCAGCTTCCTTTCCCCTTCAGGACATTTATGCAGCATAATCTATACGGTCTTTTCAAGGTCCCCATTCGACTGAACCCCACTTGCCCATAAGATTAACATGCTCTTTAACACACCTTGTATTTGCAGTTTTTCATTCCCTGTGTCACGTCCTTACTGATATTTCCTGGCATTATCTTCCTAATAAAATATTTCTACTCAAATCCCTATCTCAGGGTCTGCATCTGGAGAATCAAACCAAGACAATTGGATGAATGGCCAGTGGCCCTAGAAAGAAGATCCACAAATGGAATTTGGAAATGGACAATTCACTGGCCAGATGGTAACAATAACCTTATTTTTGGTGGTAAGTGACGTGGTGGAAAACGCTGGTGTGCTGGAACGTCATACTTACTCAGACTTTCATCTGTGGGGGATTAGGATGGGATACAGATATAAAGAGATGCCTTGGCTTATACAATAGCTCTAGCACTTGAAAGATTTGGGGACAATGGTAATTATAAAGATTGGGTAGTTTACTGTCTGTTGTTAATTTCAGCAGTAGCTTTGAGGAAAGAAAATAACAAGTTCATCTCAGGGCACAATGAGACAGCCAGGTGTTCTCAATACCAGCATTTAAAGAGAGTCTCATCCTCTGCAGCTGCAAGGCAGAATGCTGAAAACCTATAATTTAATTGTAAGAGTGACAGGGATGGAGAAATGGCATGGATCCTTCTTACCCAGGCTGATCTAGCTACTGCTATGTCTAAATGCCTGACCTATTAACTCTATAGACCAATGCTGAGCCCTCAGTATTGCACCATCCTGCAAGGACACAGCTTACTACTTGGTGGCAAGTTGATTGTATTGGACCCCTTCCACTTTGAAACATGCAGAGACTCATGCTTATTGGGATTGTTACATTATCTGGGGATGGATTTGACTTCCCTGCCCATGGGGCCTCTGCCAGCATCATTATCGTAGAACTCACAGAGTATCTGGTTTATTATCATGGGATTCTACATAAAATCACCTCAGAAGAAAGGACTCAGTTTACAGACCCACAGGGTCCTCTGATCCTACCATACATCATCTGAAAGCTGCTGGCTTGGTAGCCTTTTGGAATGGCCTCATGAAAGCTTAGTTAAAATGCTAACTAGGGATGACCCTTGGTGGGGATGGGATGCTGGTCTTCAAGATGCAGTATATGTGTCAAATCATTTTATTGTGTTCTGTCTGTGGTAGGTAGAATACCCAGATTGAGGAAACAGAAGGTCAAAGTAGACATGGCCCTCTCACTATCAATCCCAGTGACCTACTTGTGATTCCTATTTCTGCAACTGACTGATCACAAGGAGGCAGGCTTACTTCTACCTAGTGGGAGCAGGAAGAAGTATGTCTGGAACTCAGGGATTTCCTGGGTCCCTCCTGGCATTTCTGTAACTGTGAATGGGCAATTGCAGCAGCTATATCCCAATGAGGACATGGAAATCTGGGCCTCAGACCTCTCAGGGATGAAGGTCTAGGTTGCCCCACTGGGCAAGTAACCAAGACCATCAGGAGGACTGGCTGGGAGTCAATGGAATCTAGAGTGGGTGGTAGAGGAGTTAAATGATAAATATCAGAATTAAAGCTTTAGGATCAGGTGGAACAAGAAGGGACTGTGGCTTATCTCGCTAGCACACTCATTATTAATCTTATTTTTCTTAGAAATTGTGACCAGACACTTCCTTGAAAAATCAGTGATGCAATAGAATGGTCTTACTGTGGTGTACAAGTCAATTTGAGATGTGCAAGGGGTGGACTGTAGCAGATGCCACTGGTTGTCAACTCATATCCCTGTGGCTTTCACTGGTCCCATAGAGGCAAGCAGGTCTCTACTTTTTCCTGAAAACTTTTGTGGCCATAGGAGATTGCTTGGCCAGCAAGGGGACAGGCCAGAAATCCTAGGAATTCATATTCTAGGGAGTAGCCTTCAGCGAATGAAGGAGGAGAATTGGTAGATATATGCCCAACTTCCTCGCTGGGTGGGATATCTCTTAAGTATGTTATATAACATTTCCCAGAGGATACCTGTAGAATAGAGTCCTTGATGCCCCTAGATAACTTGCTCCTTAATGCACACTGTGTTGTCTGTCTTCCTGCACCACTTCTCCACTCCCTTACTGGTACCTCCTGGTGTTACCTCTAAAATAAACCATTTGCACCCAAATCCTTATCTCAAGGTCCTATCTCAAATATTTTTTTCAAGGTCAGCCCAGACTAAAAGAGTGGCACCAGGGCCTATGTTTGTAACCACAATGTGTAAATTAAGGAATTATTCCATAAATACAAGGAAACAAAAGAAGAGAAAGAGGATTTAAATAGCCTCCATGTCAGTCTCAAAATTAAATTATTTTAACCTTACAAACACTTATGGTGTAATATTTTAGGTAATCTAAGCACCTCTTAAAAAAAAAAAAATATATATATATATAAATAACATTTTTGTAAGCAAATGCACATATATGCATATATATTTATATATCATTTTACAAATATTGGTATGTATTGTGAAAATTTTGATTTTTACCCACAATAAAAAATAAATAAATTAAAAACAAACAAACAAACAAACAAAAAACACTTATGGACAAGTGTTAATTTTTTACAGAAGAGTGCTTAATTTGGTATCAACCTCCAGGGGAGGGTTAGTGGACACTCATCTAGATGTTTCTTTATTTTTCCGATATGATGTGAATCCATCTATTTAACTATTTTTTTCACGTTTGAGAAAACTGTGAGTCTCTACCCTCTTTTTTTTTTTTCATTTTGAAAACTTTTGAGGAGTCCCTGCCCTAAAATAAATAAATAAATAAAAATAAATAAATAGCAGGCACTTGAAGCAAAATTTTTTATAGTCACTGGTTGTTTCTACTGACCAAGTTAAACATTGCCCCTGACACAAAGCAAAAGTCTTCTTCCTCCATATCCAAAGTGTCACCAGGATTTTCAAGAATCATGCTCATCCTCAGAGAGAAGAAAAGAGTTTATGAGGAAGGAGGGAAGGACCACACGCCCCATCTCTGTAAAAGGCCTAGTGGGCCTATGGCACTCTCCCCCTCTCCACCCTCTGTCCTCTGTCCACCTTTTTCTGCAGCCTTGCAGTTCAATTTGGAGTCCAAACTAGTGTATGAAAAAAAAGCATTCTGAATGGATGTCTTGGAAAGGAGTTTGCACTTTTCCTTACAGAAGGAGGCAATCACCAATAACTTGCTAGGTCCAGAATCTGTGTCAAATGGCCTGGACTAAAGAGAACTGGCCAGACTGATCTGTGAAGGTAGCCTGGTAGGGTGTGAAAGTACAAAGCTACACTCATAGCCTTTCTCTGGGCAACATCTTAGTTATTCCCATAAACTGCAGTAGCAGTAAAAGGTAGAATCCAGCTCGGGAGCCAGGCTGCCTGGGGCCTGCTGTGAGCCCCAGCTCCACCACTTACTTGGTGGTATTACTTAAATTTCTGGACTTCAGTGTCATCATCTATAAAAGAGGGATGACAGTTTTATCAGTCAGGATCCCAGCAAAAAACAGATGGCATTGAAAAGAGTTTAATAAAAAGACTATTAGCCAAATCAGACAAGATTCTCCAACAGGGGATGACGAAGCACCCAGAACATGAAACATCAGGGAAAACTGCCCCAAGACTTAGGGGTACAGAGGGAGGGAGTGTGAGTAGGATGGCAAGTGGCTAGGGCTTTGCCTGAAGGAGCCGCTGTGCGACAGAAGCTGTGGCTCTCAGTGGAGGAAGGCAGTCACTGCCAACTCTCAGTCCCAATGTTACTCTCCCCATTCCCTGATGTTAGTGCCACTTGTGGGTAACGCCCAAGGACTGCACTCAACTGGAACCCAAAGGACAAGGGAACCAGGCTGAGGCCATCCGTAAAGCCCAGGCTGCCCAGGCACAGAACAGGGTGCAGAAGGGCAGAGAATGGATTGGAGGGATGGACAGAGACCATCCAGCACAATAATAGTAGCTACCCTAGGGGGTTATTGGGAGGATTAAGTAAGGAATTATATGCAAAGCCCTTAGAACAATGCAGCACGTAGGAAGCACTATAGAGAAGTCTACAGCTATGACAGCCCTCATATTCCTATGTGCCTTTGGCATCTAGGTTGCTGCAGGACTGCTTGAGCTACTCCATACGGGAGCTGCTCCTTATCTTGCACTTGGAGAATCTGCTCCTCACCCCCTGGCCCTTGTACTTGCATGGTGCTTTTGACCTCTCCAACTGCACTCTGTGTTATCTCTGAGGCAAGGAGCTTCTGAGTGGGGCCCTGGGAAAGAACCTCTGGTATGCCAGACCCATCTGGACAGCGCTTCATTCTCACCCTATAAAGTAAACCTCCTCCAGACACTTAAACACCACCCCAGACACAAGCCAAGCGTGTTCCGTCTGAGCAGATAGTAAGCCTGCACTTGCTTTTTCTCTCCTTATCAATTTGGGATCTAGGTTCAAGGGTCTCCTACAGTGAATCCCACTCACTTCCAGAACTGAGTCTTGCCACTTACCTCCTCCAGCGTTCAAGAATAGAGATTGCAAAAATACAAAAAAAAATTAAAAAAAAAAAAAGAATAGAGATTGCTGCCTTCTTTTGGACATCTAATTATGGACAAACAGTATGTAAGCTTTACATATTTTGAAATATTAAATCTATATAGCAGCTCTGCCACGTATTAATATTCCCATTTTACAGGTGAGGAAACTGAAACTCAGAGATTTCACTTATGAGTAAATGGCAGAATGAAGATTAGCCTAATTCCAAAGTTCTTTTTACCACAAAAAGATGTCAATGGCTCCATTTTGAGTCTTGTGTTTCTCTTCTAAACTAGCCACAAAGTACATATAAGCGAGGAAATGGACATTCTGCCCTTGGAAATCTTATCATACTGGTGAAGAAAGGAGTTGCACAGACGGAACAGTTTGAAAAGGATCCAGACCTGTAGCTTATGGGGTGCTGAACTGAGCACCACAAACTACATGCTGGGGTTGCTTAGAGAAAGGGAAGACTATGAGGGAGAAATAACAAGAGAGGCTTGATGGGAAGCTGTGCGATGATGGGGTGGTGCTTTCAGAGAGAGGCAAGGATGGTCCATGGATGGGAAATGAATGGAAAACAGAAGGAAGAGTGGAACAAGCTATACCAGTGGAGGAGACCATGAGGAAACGGAGCTAACTAGAGGGCAGCAGATAGTGAGGAGGTTTGACAATAGAAGACTAGGGAAGTCCTTGAAAGATGTGAAGAGGAAGTCAGACACCACGTGGAAGCAAAAGGAACTCACAATAGTTGTTGGGAAGCAGCGACAAATAAAAGAAGAGTCTTAGGAAGGGTTAGACAGCAAGGGGCGCCAAGGGGAGGGAGGGGGAGACTATTAACATATGCTAATGCCAAATAACAAGGGCCTTGAGACTAGAAAGTAAATTGGAGCTACCCTTCAAAGGAGGAACTGGCCAGACTCCATGAGCAAATAGAGTGGATGGATGAGACGGAATGACTCCTCTTTTTTTTCCATTATGCTCAATAAACGGGGAAAGAGGACAGATAGGGAGAAGAGTCATCTATAAATCAAGATGATTTAAAAAACTTGAATTGAGGCTTCCCCAAAAGGAAATGAAAACTGTCCCTTCTGTTCATGGAAGCAAAATTTATATCTTTTTTTGGCTGGAGGTGGAGCTTCTAGTTTGACAAAAAGCTAGTTCCAGAAAGTTCCACCGTTCCCATAGGTTAGAGAAGGCTTTGAATAAATATCTGCCAACTTAGGGCCACCTTTGTGTGTCCTGAGCTGTGTGTGATTTCAGTCAGTGGTCACCTCCTCTGAGTGGGGGAGCTGTGTTAGTCTGTTCATGCCGGTCTGCAGGAAAAATCTGAACAAGTCCAATTAGCTGTCTTATTAAATCTTTAGGAATTCAAAATACATCCTTATTAATCAACTAGTCAAAACTATTTACTCATTGAACAAAACCTGATCTCATTTGACCCTGAAGTTTTTATCCTTCGGGCTTCCTTAAAACACCTACTTTCATTTTTGTTAAGATGTCTAAGGAATTGTTTCTGATAAACTGCACCAGTAAATTGTGAACTTTGTAGTATTTCCATTAAAATCTTGTATTTCCTTGACATCTAGCCCTTTTGGCAAAATTAGGCATCTCCCTGCCAAATAAAACAAAACAAAACAAAATATGAAAATAAAATAAAATAAAAACCTTTACTTCTCTAATCAGAGGAGCAGTTTTCATTTCCTTTTGGGGAAACTGCAACTCATGTTGCTAAATGCATTTGATTTAGAGATGGCTCTTCTCCCTACTTATCTCCCCCTTTCCCATTTATTGAGCACCAGAGAAAAGCTAGATTTATTTGTTCTTACAAGCCTTTTAAATATTTCTCTTTATTTCATATAAATTAAGGGAAACTGTCATGCTGCCTTGAAAAGACACAACATACTTCAGTGTAAAGTTTGCCTCATGTTGTGTGATGTTTCTTCCAAAGAATGTTCATGCATGTGTGTGTATATGTGTGTGTGTTTGTGTGTGTGTGTAGTATATTTGGGAGCAGGCCAGGGGAGTGGGAGTGGGGCAAGGAGGAAGCAAAGGGGAGAGGTTTACTCAGAGCTGGATGACAATGGCTATGTGGGATCAGTCCTTGAAAACATAACAAGTGTTCACTTTAGCTTCTACCAAGCTTTTGAAGAGGCTTTACAAGACCAAGTATAAAATGACATTTCCTGATTAGGAATGTCAGGAATACTCTGTGTCTACAGACGTGAATCATATCCCCTGTTTGTACATTCCATTTCACAACAGCAACATGGGACCATACCCCACCCACTATTTGCAAGCTGGGGCAGGGGCAGGGGGTAGTTACTGGCTTGAGCACCCTTGCCCATCTGGGCTAAGGCAGAACTCAGCACCAAGACTTGAGAAGATTAGGTGTCTGGTTGAATTCGTTGTGCAGATAACACAGTCAAGAAACTCAGCTTCATGGTAAAAGGGGAAATAAGAGAGAAGGCTGTGGGATTTCCCCCACTCACAAGGGCATTTAAAGCCACCTAACTCATGACCAGATGAACATGGCTACTGCTCCACAACCCTTGTGTTTCTGTCAGAATCACCCACCCATACTCCCCCTTCCTCCTTTTCAACCAGAGGCAGACATTCTCCTTTCTTACCTTGTGTGATGGTGGAGCAACTTCCTGTTCCAGCAGGAAGTGAGTAAAGAGCTCCTAACTAGGCTGGAAACTTATCTCAGTTTCATGTCCACTTTATGGTTCCTTCGTTTCTATAACCTTGCACAATTTCCATTCAGATTTCTGATGCACTGTCTCAGTAGCAAGTAGCTATGTGCACATCTTTACCTCTAACTTGATGGTTTGGATTCCTGACCCACGAATTTTCCAGACTCTCTAGGAGAATGTGCTCTTCACTACTACTTCCTACCTGTTTCTTGTTTCTACCCTCCTTTCCTTCTTTCCTTCATTTCTTACTTCCATATATATTTATTGAGCATTTAGTATGTGCCAGCTGAGAACAATTGCTTGGGATTCCACAGCTTTAGCAGAGAAGATGAATAGAGAAAAACAATTACAATAAAGTAAAACAAGTGTTATGCTAGAGTTAATGTAGGGAATAGTGAAAGACTTTAAGAACCTGAAAGTTTTGTAGGACTGGAGTGTCTGAGTGACACAGAGAAAGGGAGAGATGATTCTGGACGGGAAGACAGGGACAGATTTTATAAGTCCTATTATAGAGGATGTCCCAAAGACAACCAGAAATTCTGAGAAAACTATTAATGGTTAATATCTATTGAACATATACTACGTAATTTTCATGCATTAAAATCCTCACATTATCCTTAGGAGTTACATATTAGTTGTTATTTTTGTTTTAAGGATGGGGAAACTGATACTTAGAAAACAATCAGTTAGGGTCAAACCAGTGCAACAGAACTACTCTAAGAATTTAAAATAAAAGAAATTTAATCCAGGGAATTGTTTATGCAGGTGATGGAAGTGCTGAGTACTCAGACAAGGATGGGGAGGCAACTGAGAGATCAGTGGAAAACTTCTTTGCCCACAGACTGGATGGCAAAAGACAGGACATCATGATATTGAAGCCTAGGGGCCAGTCACCTGGTCGAAGCTGTAATCACAGGAGGCACCATTGAAAGCAGAGAAGGATAAGTATACCAGGAAGACCCCACCTTTTGCCATCCAATATTCACCAGCGTCTTTGTTGGCTGAGTTCACCTGGAAGAAAGAAGGCCTGGGGAATGCAGTTCCCTGTGATACAGAGAAAAGCAAGAGAAGGACATCCTGTCAGTCTGGGTGCCAAGAGAAATCACATGGTATATGCTGAATAAGATGATGTAAGGAGAGTTTATTTACAAAGGGTCTAATTGCAAAAGTTTGTGGGAAGAATAGGGAATCACAAGGGAGAGTGCAAAGGATACTGGGGCTAGTCAGAAAAGAAAAGAGCTGTTACCACATCTAGACCCAAAGGTACAGAAGGAGGAGAGGTTACTGGCACCTGGAAGGAAAGGGAGTGTTCTAGAGCAGGTCACCTGGAAGGGGTAGTGATCTTTTGTCCAGGGACACATTCAGCCCGAGGTGACCTAACAGGGAGGGACTCTGGAGAACACATACCTAGACCTCCTTCCCTAGCCTCCCTCTCATGAGCCAGGGCTTCACATTGGCCAAACACAAAAGAAATCCTGAAGGCTCAGGAATCCTGTCAATGTAGTAAGACATACCATTTCCATTAGAGACAAGAAACCAAGGCTTGGAGAGTTTAGGTGACGTTTCCAAGATCATCTAATTTCTGGAGCTGGAAAATGAATCTACATCTATCTGGCCCCAAACCCATATTTATTAACACTATCCTAGCTTCTTTGTCTATAGGTTAATTCCTTGCTTTCACCTTCAAATATGATATTTTAACTCTTTGCTCCCCTTATCTCATTACATAGCCAAATTTCCATAGGCTCTCAGAACCTTCTTTGCCTCATAACAAGTACCTGTTATCTGGGTCCTGCTCCCTAGCATTATCTTGGCTCTCCCTATCTTAGTAACAGAACTTGTATTCACTCTCTCTCATCACTAGTAGTACTACTAGTACTACTAGTAGTACTCATATTTTCTGTGAAATCAGAGCAGTTCTTGTTGGAGCCAAGGGTTTGACATACATAAGACATGGGGTATCCAACCAAATGCCATAATAGAAAAGTGTTTTCCTGCCAGGTGCTGGGTGTATGCTGGCTAAAACCAATGAGTAGAATGATTATCCTTAAGAAAGAATTCCAAAAACGAAAAGTTCTATATTTGAAGGTGTTTGCCATTTATTCTTTATATAGGATTAGTTATAATAGGGAACTTTCAAAAGCAATACAACAGATATATGTCCAACAACAGATAAATTGTTAGATTTGGGGCAGTCGTCAAATACTGGGTGGAGGGAGCTTCACACTTCCTCTTGCCCATTTCTGTGTTCTAATAGAGGTCTGGGATATATTTCTGGACTCACCTGTTAGGAGGTACATTTTCGTTGGGGGGAACTGACTTAGAAACTCTTGCTCATGGGGAGTGGATGTAGCTCAGTGGTTGAGTGCCTGCTTCCTAAGTATGAAGTCCTGAGTTCAATTCCCGGTACCTCCTAATAAAACAAACAAACAACCAACCAAACAAAACTCTTACTCATGCTGTTGCCCTAAGAAGGTAAGAAAATAGATGGGCCTTGAGCTACTGCCCTCTTGGGAGGATTCCCTGTCCTGGGAAGACCTAGAAAGACCAGGATACAGGCCAGGGGAAGGAGAAAGTGGATCGGGAAAACTCCCCTGCAGGCATAAGGGCAAGGTTTTGGCTTTGGGATGCCTTTAGGTGCTCCTTTCCACCACAATATTGGTGAGACCTTTAGGGCCAAGAAAAAGGGTGTAACCTAGGAGAAAGTGGTCAACCCTTGGTTGTCTTTTAGTATAGCCTTAGACTAGAGGGATCAAAAGAGACCTACTACTCATACACATCCAACTCAGGACTCCCTGGGTAGGGATTTAAGGTCAAAGCCATAGCCTATCTCAATATTTCCCTAGGGCAAACTGATTCATTTGGGGTCTCTGAGACCCTTTCAGGAGGTTTACAAAATAACAAAAAATCCATTTTAATAATCATACTACACTGTTATTTACATTTTTTGCTGTGTGGTACAAAATTAATAGTGGGTAAAACTACTGGTGCTGTAAGATGAACTAAGGCAGTAGCTTTATGCTTTAATACAGTTTAGTACTAAAACAGTATTTTTTTTAACCACTACATACTTAAAATTAAAAAAAAAAAAAAAAAAAAAAAAGCCAGTTTCACCTAAGAACACCTTTAAATATTCTGTGTGATGAATGGCAAATATGGATAAAGCATTCTATTGCATACTTAAGTACAATGGTTGTCTCAAGGAAGACTTGTGCAATTGGTTGAGATTCAAGCTGAACTAACTGCATTTTTTCACGGAACACTGTTTTTACTTCGTAGAATGACTGAGAACTAGGACTGTTCAGACCTGGGTATTTCGCAGACATTTTCTCAGAAATAAACGAGATGAATCTGTCACTTCAAGGAATATAATTGATAGTATGTGTTGTCAATGATAAAACTTAAACTTTACAACAACAACAAAAAATAGAATTTGGCAAACTTGTGAACTTTCCAATAATTGAAGATTTGTCTGATCTGCTTGGTAGTAATATGAAAAAAAATGTGAGTTTTTGATAGTTTATAATGGAATGTGTCAACATTAGGAAGCTCTACATAACACAGTGAACCAATATTTTTGAAATGACCGGTACTTGATGTTTCAAAATCATGCATGGGTCAAAGATCCATTCAAAGAACAAGATAGACCAATAGATTTTAATGTAACAGAGTATGAAATTTCATTGATAGAGTTTCAGATTCCACATTGCAGTTACTCTTTAATAAATACCTTCTTGTCAAATTTTGGACAATATCAAAGAAGAATCCCACAATTATCTGAAAAAGCTATTCAAATACTCCTTGTTCCAGTTACACATCTGTGTGAGGCTGGATTTTCTTCATATACTTCAACCAAAACATCTTATTACAACAAAATGAATGCAGAAGTAGATTCGAGAATCCAGGTGTCTTTTTTAAGCCAGACTTTAAAGAGATTGGTGAAAATATAAAACAAGGCTACTCTTCTCACAACATATTCCTTTCTTTTGCAAAGTATAGCTGTTTTTTCATTAAAGTATGTTTTTTTTTTGTGATAACATGTAATGGTAATGGAATTATTATTTTAATAAATTAATACATTTAATAATGTCACTATCTTAATTTCTAATCCTGTAAAGATCAAGAGGTATAACCCACATGTATTTCTTTCCTTGGGCTGCTGTAAGAAATTACCACAAACTTGGTGGCTATAAGCAGCAGAAATTTATTCTCTCACCGTTCTGGAGGCTAGAACTCAAAGTGTCAGCAGAGCCAGGCTCCCTCGGAAGGCTCTGGGAAGACATCTTCCTTGCCTCTTCCTAGCTCTGGCAGTGGCCAGCAATCCTTGGGGCTCCATAGCCTGGAGCTGCTAACTCCAGTCTCTGCCTGCGTCTTGACGTGTCTTTCTCCCTGTGTGTCTCTTCTCCTCTTGTAAGGACACTAGACATTTTGCATTAAGGGTCCACCCTATTCCAGTGTGACTTCATCTTAACTAACTCCATCTGCCATGACCTTATTATCAAATAAGTTCGCATTCTAAGGTTCCTGGGCTAGGACTTCAACATATATTTTGGGCAGACACAATTCAACAGAGAGCCACACAAACAATGGCTTTTTTTTTTCTTTCTTTTTTTTTTTTTTTTTAGCAATTTATTGAAGTATATCATTCATCCATGAACGTACATAAACTATAAGTGTTCAGTAAACATTGTGAACTTACAAAACAAACATACATCACATCATATAGGGCTCCCACACATCACCCCCCCCCCCCGCCAAACACCCTGCATTGCTGTGAAACATTTGTTATCAAATCATGAAAGAACATCATCAAAGTATTACTACTAACTATAGTCTGTATCTTTCTCCCTTATACATTTTTAAAGGATTTATTTATTTATTTACTTTTATCCATTTTTTACTCACCCCACCCCGTTTTTGCTGTTTCTGTGTCCATTCACTGGGCAGCTCTCTGTGTCCATTTCCTGCTCTCTCTTCTCATCCTGCTTTTCCTGTCTTCACTGGGATTCAATCTTTGGAATCTCCGATGTGGGAGAGAGGCATCCTACTGTCTGTGCGACCTTAGTTCCTGGTTTTTTGGTGCTTCTTGTCTTGGCTCTCCCTTGTGTCACTCTCCTGTTACATCACCATCTTGCTGCGTGGCTTGTGGGTCCTGGAGGCTCACTCACGCATGGGGCCTGGTGACCCACTCGCCTTCTATCTTTTTCTTTTTTTAATTTTTATGGGGAGGTCCAGGGGATCGAACCCATATGGGAGACAGATGCCCAACCACTCAAGCCACATCTGTACCCCTGCTGTATCTCTTAAGGTTGACCAAAGATACCCAAAGTTACAGTCTTTTCCCACACAGGATGGTCATATAATAAATCAGGCTTAGTTTATCACCAGCATTCTAAAAACCAGACCTAGGCTTTCTAATATAGCGAATGTTTAGCCTATCCTGATTATTACAAAATCAGGTCAGCGAGAATATTCACACAAACAATGGCTTTTTAGGGTCCTCAATTTTTAGGTGTGTGAAGGGATCATGGGACTATAAAGTTTTAGATCCACTGCTCTGGAACGTTTGGTGAAGATGGCATGGGGTGGCAGTGGCAGCAGTGTGTGGTTGGTTGGTTGATGTTTCAGGGATTCTGTCCTGTCTTCTTTCACCTCTTCTTTTTAAAAGAAATAACTAGATTTATGGTGATATAAAACACATTCCTATATAAAAATAATTTTAAATAAACAATGCAAAGTTGCATGTGGAATATGACTATAATAGCATGACAATGTGTATACATGTGGGCAAGGACTGGAAGAGAGCTTTGAAAAATGAGAACTGTAATGTTAGGATGTTGAGATTATGATTGATGGATTTGCTTTGATGTGTTTATAACAATATTTTGACAATTTAAAAAGTCAAATTAAAAACACTCTTTCACACAACAATAACATTTTTCTAAGAGATTCAAAAGTAAGAAGTCTTTAGATTTTCCCACAGTAACTTTGTAGAGCCAAATTCTCCATTAACTTGATGGGGCTAGGAAAGTCCCCGAGCTGTTTTGCAAGAAGGAAAATTTCAACTCTTGGGTTGTGTCTAACAGGGTGGCTCTGGGGATTGTATATCTCTTCCAAGTCTCCTGAAGGAGATAGACAAATTTCACAATGGTTCCTTGGGACTAGGTATTGAGCTAAATCTGGCCACTGAGCAGGAAGCAGTTAGCTCCAGGCTCTGTTTATTGGGAAGAGAGCTGGACCACTTCCACAAATGAGGATAAGCAAAATTACATAAAGCTGGCCATGAGTTGAAATTTTCAGAGGCTACAGGGTTCTATACACACAGAGAAAAAAACAAGAAGAGCAGGTAATGCCGCAGGCCAGTAGGCAAATGGCTGGCTGCCACTGGCAGTAATAGACCCTGAGGGTGTGGTGCTGAGTTAGCAAACACTTTCCTAAATTGGTAAGAAAACATCATCCACAGGAGTGTCAACCTCCAGCTCAGGTCTCTTTAATTCAACTCATTCATTCATTCACTTATTTAATAGTGCTTACTATGAGTTAGTCACTATTCTCAGGTCTAGAGACAGAACAATGAACAAAACAGACAATATCCCTTTCCTCATAGAGTTTATATTCTAGAGGAGGAAGAGAAAAAAATAACTAAAATAAATAAGCAAAATGTATAGTCTATTGGATGCTGATAAGTGCCATGGAGAAAGATGAAGCAGGAATGGGAAAGTAAGGATGTGAGAGTGGAGATTGCAATTTTAAATAGGATTATTAGAGAATCCTCATTAAGAAGGTGAAATTTGAACAAAGACCTATTCCATACTATTGGAGAAAAGAATTTAGAATATAATAAAGGTATAGATACAAGAAAAAAAATGCAAAAGAAAGCACTCATTCTCCCATTTCCAGAGATGACCAGTTAATATTTTGTTGTTATCCTTTCAGACTATTTTCTATGCATATAAGAACATGCAACCTTCTTCAAAAGGTAGGTTTGTACTCCACCTGCATGGGGGTCTGCTTTGTGCACCTAGCAGTGTGCCTGAGTGGCTTTCCAGGTTAGTAACCAGATCTGCACCACCACTTGCAATGGCCATAGAAGGTGAGGAGGAGAGTTTGGGTTCATATCCCAGTTATGCCACTGAATTGAAATCTCTGTCCCAATTTCTTCATCAATAATATCAGGATAATAGGCTTTAACTCAGGATTGTTTGAGGGAGAATTAAATTATTTAATGCTTATGAAGCACTTAGAAGAATACAGGACACCTGGTAAATGCCTGTTAGAAGTCAGTTAACACAACCAGTACTGTCCCAGGGCATGGCTGCATCACCTAGGGGATGGCTGGAGGTGCAGAGAAGTCAGAGAGCAAGGATGGGGCAGGTTGGGGTGGGATTTTTGGCCCTGGTAAGGAGTTTGGGTTTTATTCTGGATAATGTGGGAAGCCATTGATGTGCTTTAAGCAGGGAGATTTATTCTGCTGCATGGAGAATGAATTGTAATGAGGCAAGAAGGAATACAGGGACACTATGGGGCTGTTTCAAGCTTGGACAAGAGATGTAGGTGTCTTGAACTAGAGATGTAGCAAGGTGGTTAGAAGTGATTGGATTTGGGATACATTTTGAAATAGAGCTGACAGTATTTAACTACAGGGTGCTGAAAGAGAAAACAATCATCCTGAGCTTGGGAATGGATAGTGGTACCTTGTTTTGGATGGGGAAGGCTGAGAGTTCACATTTGGGGGGTGTGGATCAATAGCTCTCTTTCAGCCATATTATAATAGATTACCAAGTCTCAAGACCAGACTATGGCAATAATGTTCCGCAGATCACCCTGCTTTCTTGCGCCTCTCTTTCAGCTCACCTGAACTTCTTGTTAATTCACTCATATAGCTTCTACTTATTCTTCTGGAATCCTCCCACCTGCCACCCCTAGTCTTTGTTGGCCTAAGTCTGGCTCATCTTTCAAGGCCAAACCCAAGTACCAACCTCCTTCACAAAGGCTTCCCAACTGTCCCTCCCCTCAGTTAGCTCTCCCCCTTCTGAATTTTGATGGAAATTTTGTGTGTCACTAATATGGCATTTAGTATGATATTTACCGTTTCTTTTCAAATTTGTTTACTTTCTTCCAGTCTTCCGTGAACCCCTCCTGACAGGACTCTAGAGATGGGGACTGCACTGGGCACTTGACAGTTCTATGTTTGGGGAGCTTGATGAGGGAGGGTGGGACCAGAAAGGGGCTCTTAGGGGAGATGAAAGACAAGGAGGAGAACTCCACCCATTTCTCAGGTGCCCAGGGCTGGCTCTGCACAGCATCCGATTCATGCTAAATGCCACCAGGAGCACGGGGCTTATATCCCAGGGACTAATATTGTCTGGGCTTTTTATTTCTGAAGAATACTTTTGGGCCATTTTCTCTTGTGCATGAACTGTCCTGAGTAGGAGACAGCTGAGTGGCTTGCCCTTTACATAATTGGCTACCTGTCTTTGCTTTCCCATTTGTTTTGTTCTGTCATTAGCCAGGTCCAAGGTGGACAGAAGCAAACAGTTCCCGAGGAGCTCAATCTAGGCAAAGCCTCTAGACTTAAAAAGGCCTCAGCTGCTATCTGCAGTCAGTTCTGGTGGCCGGCCCTGCCCTTTGGTAAATCGATATTGTTTCTCCTCAGGGGCCTCACCAAAAAACTCTTCCTCTTGGGCTGCTCCAGGGCCTGGAATTATTTTATTAGTCCCTTCTTCAGGTCAAACTATGTATTATGCATGCCGTCATTAGAGGTGATCGACATCTTGGCTCAAATCAATTCATCTTACTAGCCAGCTAGGCACAGAGCAAGGTCTTGGAAGACCTCCCTCCTCTGTCTCTTCCTCTCTTCTTCCTACATCCCTCCTCGTCCCCTCTTTAAATGTTTGTTTATAGGTACATCTTGGCGGTCATTGCTAAAATCACAACAAGTCTATAGTAGAGACGTGGATCTGGTGCCAGGGCCCTCTGGAAATCCAGGCTCAGGGAGACAGCTGAGAAGGTGGTGCTAGGGCAGGCTGGGGCAGCATGAAGGCAGAGCCCCGACTTTTACAACAACCTCTCTGGTGGGCTGGGTAATGGCCCCCAAAGTTATCCATGTCCTAATCCCTGTGAAAGCTACTTTAGATGGCCAACGGGTCTTTGCAGGTATGATTAAGTTAAGGATCTTGAGATAGAGAGCTTTTCTTGGGTTATCCTAAACGTCATCACAAATTCCTTATAAGAAAGAGGCAGCAGGAGATTTGACCCAGAGAGAAGGCAATATGACCATGGAGGCAGGGATAGGATCGGATCAGCCCCAAGCCAAGGAAAGCCAGTGGCCATCAGGAGCTGGAAGAGGCAAGGAATGGATTCTCCCCTGGAGCCTGCAGACACCTTGATTTTCGTCCATAGGAATCAAATCAGACTCTGGCCTCCAGAACTGTAAGAGAATAAATTCGCATTGTTTTAAGCCACCAAGTTTGTGGTCATTTGTTACAGCAATCGTAGGAAAAGAATTCAGCCCCATGGCTATCCCTAATTCCGGGTCCTCTATGAAGGCTTCTGTTACCTAAGGATCCAAAAAGCTTGATGAGGCTTGGATTCAATTAGACTCCCCAAGCCAAGGAAGGACTTTTTTTTTTTTTTTTTAATATATTTTTTAATTTTAAAAAAGATACTTAGATTACACAAATGTTACACAAAAAAATATAGGGATTCCCATATGCCCCACTCCTCACATCTCCCACACCCTTCCACATAAACATCCTTCATTAGTGTGGCACATTCATTGCAATTGATAAACGCATCCTGGGGCTTTGCCACTGAGCATGGACAATAGTTCACATTGTAGTCTACACTCTCTCCCACACAGTTCTGCATGTTATATGACGATATAAAATGGCCTATATCTGTCATTGCAATTTCATTCAGCACGATTCCCAAGTCCCGAACAAGCCCCCGCATTACACCGCCCCACCCCTAGAGCCTCCAGTGGCCACTGCCTGCCTGCATATCAATGCTGTAATTTCTTCCATTGCTAAAATCACAACAAGTCTATAGTAGAATACCAGCAAGTCCACTCTAGTCCATAGTTCATTCCCCAATCCTGAGGGTTCTGGGATGGTGATGTCCACTCCACCTCTAATTGAGGGGGGGCTCTGATCCCATATAGCTGATGGGTGGGACTCTCTTGCTTGCAGTTGTAGGCTCTTTCGCTTCCTTGGTATGGTGGTTGTCAACCCTCACCTCCTTGTTAGTTGTCCTGGGTGAGTCCAATGAACTGGAGCGTAGGTGTTTCAACTCTGCTGAGGCTCAGAGCCCAGCTGGCACATGGACAGCCCACAGATTCAGGTCTCTTGGACGTACACCTACCAACTCCAGCACCAAGTACAGGTTCAAATAGAAGGGACAAATGAGCCATGAGTAGGGAAGCCACAACCGAGTTAAGGAAGGACTTTTGCTCCATGGCAGGTTTCTCTCCGAGGGGAGGCTCAGCAGGTTAAAAACTGAAACTGGGGGCTTAGGCTGGAGGCTGATTTGTCCCAGGAGGGCTTTGGTTTGCAGCTTAACCTATCAGGTGCCCCCCCCCCCCCTTTTTAACCCTGAGCTCCATCCTTGTCCTCTGAGAACAAAAGGAAGAACTTCTTAGAAAACAGATTGGATGGCCAGGACCAGCTACATAATTTGCAGGGCCCAGTGCAAAATGAAAATACAGAATCCTTGTTCAAAAATTACGAATTTCAAGATGGCAACAGCAGAGCGTTAACCAATCCTGGGGTCCTTTGGAACTGCCTGGGTCAACGCCTAAGGAGAGGCCTCCTGCTCTACCATCTAGGTGGATTTCTTCCTCCAAGACCATTTTTCTTTCTGAAATACATGCTGCTTTTTAGAAAAGCCTTTTCTTTTTGGCTTCTTTTTGCTTGCAAGGGAGAGGCAACTGCTATCAAAGTTGCCAGGCAAGAAGAGAGCCAACTTGAAGAGTGAGAAGAAACACTTTCAGGATCCTGCTGAAAACGCCGCTGTTTTCAAAACAAACAAGGACAGCTATAAAGGTGGTTTATAGGCTCATTAAAAATCCCCAACCACAAATATCAGCTGCGTGACAGAGAGTGTCATTTTTGAGCAACCCTGTAGTGCACAACCATAAGCCTGTCCTCCTACATCTCCACAGTGGCACTGTGGCATCAGGCAGGTGGGGGGTGCTTCTCTGAGTAAGGATGGGGGCAATGAGTGATACTCCAAGGCTCTTAAGGACAAGAGGAGGGTCAGCAGGTGCCCATGCAACCACAGGACATAAATGTTTCAATGGTTTTTTAGGGAAAAATAATTTTGCAATGGCTGGTCCTGAGGTGTCCCCCTGCCCCCCATCTCCTCCCCAACTCTCAGGCTGCCTACTGGTAGGTGGTGAGACAAGGGAAGCAGGCCCCAGTTTGAGAACCTGTCTTTCAGGACAATTTTCTGGATCAACCTGATTTTATTTAACTGGTCCCCAGCGTCCTGCTGCCTGAGCCCCACGTCAGCAGTGGAGTCATTTGCCTGTCATTTGCCTTGAGATAAATTGGTCTACACACTTGAATCTGGCATCACAAGCAGAGTGCCAATGCCCGGTGGGCTGGAAGCTGAGCTTTTCATTTCTTTTTAAGATCCAACAGTCAGTGAGTAGGTGCCCACAATCTCTTAACTGATCCACTGATCTCTGGCCCCATGGGGCAACTGCTTAGTGGTGATAGCTTGGCCAATTTGACCTTTAGCTGGGATGGAAGGTGATATGCAATGACCCAGAGATTGTGTTGTGCTAACTTACCCTCAGAAACTAGTGATTTCTAGAATTTTACAGGTGAAGGGCCTTGTGCTCCCTGTGAGGAAAGTATTCTGGAAGGGGGGCAAGAATTTCCCTGGCCTCTGGAGGTTGTCCAGCCTTGGTCTCCCATCCTTTCCTTTTCTGTCTGTCAGGTGACTCTGTCAGCAGCCAGGGCCCAAGCTCATCCCCTACCAGGCACAGGGCTGGTCTCACGGGGAAGCTGAGCTTCCACTATGGCAAATTGGGCACCAGCCTTCTTGGAGTTACAGACTGTCTCTACTCTGAACATATTCCCTGGGAGCTGTTTGAGAATCCAGGGAGAGGAAGGGAAGGAGCTGCAGGGCTAGCTTAGGGATGGTGATCCTTGGGATCGACCCAGCCAGCCTGCCGGCTAAGAATACGCTCCCCTGTGACTATACGAGGTCACACAGTCTGAGAGTTCATCAATTGGAGATAAATTTGCAGTAATGTGGATTCTCTTTTGAAAGTGCAAGTCCTTTGGGAGGTTGTAAAAGGCCCCCACCAGTCATAGGTTGGAGGCAAGGGCATTAACCTCATTTTGCCCAGCTGAGATGAACTGTTCCCAGAGAAGGGAGTTCTGATGGGGTGGGTTGGAGGGTGGGAAGCAAATCTGAAGGTGGGAATCCTTTACAGTAAAGGGCTGATGTGAGTGGGTGTCTCTGTGGGGGTCTTAGGGTAATTTGAGAGGGTTTCATACGTGGGACTCAGAGGCAAGAAGATGAATTGATAAGAAATGAAAATATTCATCTATTTCAAAAGTTTATCTTGACCAGCCCAGCTCTTGGGAAAAGAAGAGGAAGCTCCTTGTGTCTGGACTATTGGAATCACTATCGATGGCTATGATTGTGGTTTCTTCTGCCTTTAATGCCACTTGTTCACCCCTACCAGTTTTGTTCTACTAAATGGTACTTCATGCCACTCTCCTCCTCAAGTCCACACAGAGGCTCTCTATTACCAGCTGTCCAAGTTGATAATCCTGATTAGGTTTTAAAATAATGCAGTCCTGATTTACCTTAATTTTTAGATTTTATTGGCTAGACTTTAAAACTCAAGATAAATTTCACTTAATGCTTTCCGTTCAGGTTATAAGGATGGGAAACTTGAGGGGGAGAGGAGTCATTCTCCTAAGAAATTTATCATGCTCGTCTGTGTGCCTTAAAACTGTTACTGATATGAGTGAATTATTTAAAAATCTTGGAGACTATTGATTTTTAGAACAAATTCACCAAACATGAAGAATGTATTTTTTTCCCCCAAATGGTACAATTAAATTTAGTTTTAAAAAATTTACATCTGACAATAATTAATGTCAAAGTCCCAAACCTGCTAGACACTCTAATTGGCTATGCGAGAACTAAGTCTTACATTCAGTTGAGCAATGAATGCCCCTGGTCAACTGTGAGGCCTTTACCTGCGTTATTTAATCCTCCTCACAACCTGATTCATTGTCACTCAATAGGCCTGTCATTGTGAAGCTTACATTTTAGCAGTGAACAGACAATAGACATACAAATAAATAATGTAATTTGTCAAGGTCGTATATGCTAGGAAGGAAGGGGAAAAAAAAAAGGTAAAGGGGATGGTGGAAAAATTTACAATTTTAAACAGTGTGATCAGGAGACCCTATTGACAAAGTAACCTTTGAGCACTGAATCCAAGATCCAACTCTCTTATTCTTGAAAGGAAATTCATAAAAATAAGTTCTTAATCACAGTGATAGGCAAAAAGGCCAGTGAAGGGGCAATATGGAGCCTACCTACTCTTTATTGCTTCTCCCCATTACAGAGAAGAGAAATTGAAAGTGTGTCAAGAATCTAAAAAAAAAAAAAATTTTTTTTTGTTTTTCAATTGTTCATACCATAAACACCAATACTGAAAGTTGAATGCTCACCTTTTAATGGTTTCTCTCAAACTTTTCTACTTTCAATATAAGAGTTTAATGTGCTTTGCCTATCACACAGAGCTAGGAAGGAATAGAGAAAAGAATTCTGTTCAGGAACATTTCTATTAGGCCATGTACCACTGGAAGAGTTTTTTCTTATCTTTTTACAACATTGAACATTCTTATGAATAAATCCACTTTCTAAGGATATACTCAGAGTAATTTTTTAAAAAGATACTTAAAAATAATTATTTTCTTTGTGAATAAGTTGTCAGCTTGCCATAATGTTGATTGGTTTATATTCAACTTTAGTTTGTTTTTTCCCTTTTCAATTAATCTTTTAAAAAATATAGAAAACATTTACATGGGTCAAAGTTCAAAGATATTAAAAAGGAGGTGGGGTGGTATATACATACAATGGAGTTTTACTCAGCTGTAAGAAGGAATAAAGTGCTAACACATGGAATAACATGGATCAATCTTGAAGACCTTATGTTGAGTGAAGCAAGCCAGGGATTGAAGGATGAACAGTATATGACCTCACTGATTTGAATTGAGGAAAGTGAGCAGTCTCTGAGAACCATTGTCTGAAAGATAGGTTAACAAAGGAGAGAGAGAGAAGAGAGGGTTGTGAGCCATCACCCATATAGACATAATCTATGGTAAAGGGATAGAATATAGTTGCATATTGAAGGATAGGACAGGTGGGTAGTGATATTACTGGGTTTGGTGGTACAGGGTTGACAGGTGGGTAGATTAGGAAGGGCAGGTTAGAATACCCAGGATACTGGGGGAAGAGATGGGAGGGGGACTAGGTGAACATGGGATTTGTGGGTATGATGTTGAAAGCGCAGGAGTGGGAATGCTCTTATGGCAATATGACAAGGTAGTGTCACTGGTTTGGGGTGTAGGTTGGGGGTGGTATTCAGGAAGGGGTATATCTGGAGTAGGCTTCTGGGGAGTGTGTGGGTGTTCATCCTCTCATAATGTGTTGTGTCGGGGAGTGGAGACCCACAGGGTGAGTGGGAAGGAGATGGACCCCCATTTTTGGGAGGACTGATTCACCCAGAAACAGACAGGTGGGTGTCTCTTAGGCGCAAGGGAGGATCCTAATAGGACAGGATAATCAGCATGTCAAGACCCCTTGTTGCATGTAACTATGAATCTTGTCATCCAATGAGTCAAGACAGGGGAGTGTCATGTGTCCCAGGGGGATGGGGAGGAAGGAACAGAAAAGATCAAACAGGGGATATTTAGTGGTCGGGGGAAATGTTTTTCATTACCTTACAGTAATGGACACAGGACATGGTAAATATCATCAAAAATTATTAAACTTACAAAAAAAAAAGAAAAAAAAATTATTAGACTGTACCATCTAAATTGTAAATTATACTGTAAACCATTGACAATGTTAGTAGCTATGTTTCACTATCTGTATAACAGTTATAGCAATGCTATCATCCGCATAAAAAAGGTTTCAATATGGGGTGAGGAAAGGGGGAGGAGGTTGGGTATATGAGTCTTTAGTATTCTGTGTGTGACTTTGCTGTGACATAAAACTTCTTTGAAAATTAAATGAATATTTGGGAGACACTGGGGAGTGAGAGGGGGAAGGTCCATGGTACAGACTGGACACCCGATAATGCAGTGATAAAAGGAAATAATAATAATAATAATAATAATAATTTTTTTTTTACTTTTTATTATTTTTTTCCCATTTTTTTAAATGTCCCAATCCTTTAATTTAATTTTATTTTTAGTTTTTTTTTTTCCCCTTTCTTTCTGAGTTTCCATGTATTTTCTCTCTTGCAGTTAAGCTTATCATTATTATTTCATTTTCCTATTAATTGTATTTGGCTATTATGTGGGCTTCATCTTCAAGGAAGGTTTGGATCACAGAAGGGTTACAACGGGGGCAGCAGAGGATCATTGGTCGGGGGTGTCTGGTATGAGGGTTTCATGAGAGGAAGTTCACCTGAATATACATGAAAGATATATAAAATTGTTCAAATGATCAAGGGGTGGGGCATGGTCACAGTGAGTAGACAATCACTCAATAAATGAGGGAATACCGAATTCCAGCCTGGAGAGCTCTGCCACATTCTTCAAGGGAGTAGCAACAGTCCCCCAAGTGCAGGGGGAGTGTCTGGCAAAGGAGGATGGTCCACTGATGGGCTCTTGTTATTGATGACTAGCCTTACGAGTCTTTGCTCTTATAATTGAAACTTAGCCTACTGTTATGGGGTGCCTAAGTGTTGCCACCTGAGAGCCTCGTTGCTCAAATGTGGCCTCTCTCTAAGCCAAACTCAGCGTGGGACATGACTCCCGGGGATGAGCCTCTCAGGCAAAGAAGGATTAATACCAAGTGCCAACTGGCAATATGACTAGAAAAAGACCTTTATGAATAAAAGGGGAAAAGGTAAAGACAAATGAGCTCATGTGGCTAAGAGACTTCAAAGAGAGTCAGGAGGTCATCCCAGAGGTAATGCTTATGCACACCTCAGTAGGATCTCATAGAACACCAAAGGGGATATCACCCCACACAGAGGGGCTCCTGAGGGCTCTGGAGACACCCAGGTCCTATATAAGGGGAGATAGCTCCAGAGATTGATGCCTTATCAGTGGGCTCTACTTTGGAATCTGTGCTCCTGAGAGTGACAGAGTTGGACTCAAATAAGTCCTCCCTGCACATGGTCCATCAGTCCATTCTATTCAAACCTATATGTGATGCTGGAGTTTGTAGGTGTACTTCCAGAGACTGGAGCCTCGGGCCTGCCCATGTGCCAGCTGTGCCTGGAATCTCGGTGGAGCTGCAACTCCTACTCTACAGCTCAATGGATTCACCCAAGTCACCTGGTGAGGAGATGATGATGGACAACGGCCATCCCAGGGAATGGAAAGAGCCTGCAGCTGCAGGCAGGATAATCCCATCCACCGTATCCATGGGATATAAGCCCTCTCTCACTTGGAGGTGGAGTGGACATCACCATCCCAAACTCCTCAGGATTGGGGGAAGAGCTATGGACTAGAGTGGACTTGATGGTATTCTGTTGTAGACATATTGTGATTCACGCAGTGGGAATAATTACAACATTAATGTGGAGCCAGTGGCCACCGGATGTTTTGGGGGCAGGGAGAAGGAAAAGCAGTTGTAATACAGGGGCTTTTTCAGGACTTGGGAATTATCCTGAGTGACATTGCAGCAACAGAGATAGGACATTTTATATCAGCATATAGCATGCAGAACTGTGTGGGAGAGAGTGTGGTCTACAAGGTGAACTATGGTCCATGCTTAGTGGCAAAGCCCCAGGATGTGTATATCCATTGCAGGTGATGTGCCACACTAATGAAAGTTGCTTATGTGGGATGTTATGGGAGGTGTGGGAGGTGGGGAACATGGGAATCCCTGTAATTTTTGTGTAACATTTATGTAATCTAAGCATCTTTTAAAATATAAATAAATAAATAAATATATATATATATAGAGAGAGAGAGAGAGGAGGTGGGTATCTCACTGCCCCCTCTCATACGTAACCACTTCCACTAGCTTCTTGTTTAATCTTTCTGAGTTTCTATTTGCAAAAATAAGCACATGTGTATACATACATATGTTTTTTCTTTCTCCTGCTTTCTTACAGGAAAGGTAGCATCCAAGTTGCCTTGCTCTAAATCTTGCTCTTTTTCAGTAAGTGGCATAATCTTTAACAAGTTACCTAACTTCTGATTTTATTCATCTGTAAATGGGGAGAACACCATGTGCGAGGATTAGATGGAAAGATTCACGTAAGGCCCCGGCACACAATGAAGCGCATAGTACAATAAACACCTGTACGTGGTCCCTACAGGCCTACTGCAGCTGCTACATCTCACCCCAGACAGACCGGCCCCTTTACAGTGTACACTACAACGTCCTTGGGAGGTGGGAAAACGCACATCAGCCTGGCCTAGATGGTTTGTAGCGTTCTACTGGCGCCTGGAACTAAGGCGGCGGCGCCTCCGCAGACTTTGGAGGAAGCTCCCCGGGCCTGAGGTCTGCTCCTGGCCCGCAGGGCTGGGTCGCGAACCTGCCACATAGTAGCCGCGGGTCCCCTCGCCACGCCCACCCCACCCCCTCGCCGTCCAGCCCCGCGGGACCAACAGACCGGCGGGTGCGCGAAGCGGGATGAAGAATGTATTTTTCAGGGTATAATAAAAATGCAAGTTGTTTGAGCAGAAAATTCAATTTGACCAGGTACTTTCTTTCTCACCTCCAGTACTTCTTTGCAGCCTCACAACAACCGCTTGAAGCAGGCAGGGCCGGGGTGTTCTTTTTTATAAATGAGACCGAGGCTTACGCAAGACTCTTCCTGGACTGCAGTCAGTGTCCTCGCCAGGACTTGCACACGCACACACCAGTTTATGGGTTCTGGCCAGCCCTGAATGTCTGTGCTGTAATTAAAAGGGCGATGAAAGAGTCAGGTCTGCCCGTCTTGAGACAACAGCTCCTCTGTCACAGGCCACACCACAGGCCCCTGAGGATCCCAGAAGGCCTGGCCTCAGCCTCATAAACTCCTCACAGTGCTGGTCTCCAGGTGGCCTCAAGTCCCCAGACCACATGCTTTTGTTGCATTTTATGTCCCTGGGATTTTAGTCAAGTTGTTCCTGTTCATCACACAACAAAGTCCAGACCTAGACTCCCCTGCAAACTCATTTCTTTCACGAAACAAAGAATGAACCCCAAGGAAGGCAATCCTTTCAAGACAGTGCCTAGATTGCAGCCCTAGAGAGAGCCAGTGAACACTGCAGGGAAAGGCGAGAAAGGAGAGAGCGAGGCAAGTGAGAGCTCAGCACCTAATTCTACCGCCAAGGAGCCCCTTGAAGAATCATGGCCACGTGAGCCAGTGACACCTTTTTGATACGTCAGCTACTCTTCGACCATAAAGGCAGTATTGGGGAAGGCGATAACTTCTTTAATCTGGCAAGGTGTCATTTATGAAATCAGTGGTTTTAGTGAACTCGGGCTGAAAGTTAATTGAAAGGCCTTCCACAAGCACTGAGTTCTGGGATGGCTGTGTGGCAGTTAAGACCCGGGGCTTTCTGAGGAGCTTTGGGGCTAGTTTAAGGAGACATGGGCCTCCCAGCACAGGAAGGGAGTGGCCGCAAGAGCACCCGGAGGCGGAGACACTGGCTGCTGACCTCAAGTGAACCTATTGCCTGCTGTTCCACCATCAGAGCTTCATTCTTCTGCACATAGAAGGCATATTTGGTACTTAAGAGCTCCAAATTAAAATTCCAGCAACTCTCTTTCAAATGGTTGTTCACCAATGCCTATATTTTTAGTTTATATTATAAGAAAGGTTATTGGAAAAGATGCCCTGAGTAGTGCCGTAGGGGTGGGGTGGAAGTGGGGAGGACTAGGAGAGAAGGACAATGCAAAGTTGAAGATGGGATGAGAGAAGAAGGGTGTGCTATTGACGGGCAGATGGACCAAGATGTGGCCTCATCTGGAGATTCTGCTGTGGTGCCCTGGCACCCTGTACTTGCCTGTTTGTAAAGCCATCCCCACCCAGTAGAATTTATCAGAGCCCATCTCCTTAGGGATAAATCCACAGTGATACACTCAGGAATGAATTGTTAACTCAGAAGGTGGGACAGTATTTTACATAGTGGTTAAAAAAAAACTGGTTTGGGAAATCATTGGGGATTGGCCTTGTAGGAAGGAGTAGTGATCAGTTGTGTTCTAGGCAGGACATCTGGTGCCAAGTTTGAAGCTACTTCTGCAATTTCCTATCTGTGTGACTTTGCACAGGTTACTAATTCTCTCTGGGTCTCAGATTCCTGTAAAGTTAGCACAGTATTTAATAGGTTGTTGTAAGAATAAATGAATTAACCGCATGAAGCAGTTATTTTAGTACTTGGCAAATAGCTAGCATGAGGTAATTGTTTGGTATTATTTTTTATTGAGAAATTACTGTTGTCTGGCTACAGGTTTTTGCTGTTGTTGTTAATCATTTCAAATATTCAGCTAGTTTTCTCTTCAATAAGTTAGACCGTGTGAAAAGTAAATACATTTAAAGAAACCTGGATCACCTCTGGCAGCCTGGTGAAGCCTATGGGCCCCGTCTTAGAATAATGCTTTCAAATGCATGAAGGAAAATTCACAGGATTACAAAAAGGACCACATTTATATTGAGATACAGTGATCCAAATGCTTAAAAAACCAAGTTTGTGATATAATAATGTAATGTGTTAAGACATTAAATAATAATAATATCTAGTGTAATTCTATTAATTACCATACTTGAGAGGTAATGTTTTTAGAAAAATTCTGTTTCAATATATCTGTAACAACTATCACTTGATATGAAAGTAGCTTTGATTTTTACTGGTGAAAAAGTTATAGGAACTGCTGTAAATATGGTAGTTTTTTTTTTTTAACCTATATTCATAATGGAAGGAAATGCTAAATTTCCATTTAAGACTAGTGAAAATAAAGTTGCAATTTTTTTCCATCCAATTCCTTGAAACACTGGTCCATCTATTGGCCACCAGACTAAGAATCTTGTAGCCAAGGATTAAGAATTAACAAATAATTATGATTTCTAAATCATTATATAGATGCCTTTTGACTTCTAGTAAATTATAAACTAGCCAGAGGTTGAGATCTGAAATTACTGAAACTGGCTAGATTTCCAACTAAAAACCTGCCATTGTAATAATTATCCATCTGGAACTTGCCCTTGTATATGGCCACTTATACCTGCTATTATAATGACAGACAGAGCTTACCTTTGCATATGAACATTTCTATTGAAAGGGTGACCACTCCACCTTCCTTTGTTTGATATCCATGTAGAAACCTTGTAACTGACCTTTGTTTTTAGTATTCTCTCTCCCAGGTGCCTTGATCCCTGATAATGATTGTAACTTTGTGACTCACCCTGGTTTGGTACCCACCCCATCTTGTTGAACCCCTTAATGTTTATTAATGAGTAAACATTATTCATTATTTTATTCATGTGCTAGCTCCACCCATTGCTCATTAGCATAATATTACAATTTCTGCAAATCTGGGAGATAGTTTTTGGGCCATCTGAGGCGACTGATCTCCTTTGTTTGCACAACTCCTTCTCTCTTTGAAACCCTGGTGTCTCAGAAATTGGTCTTTAGAGTGTGTCGGGGAGAAGGAACCCGCATTTCCTTGGTATCAATCTCTCTACAAGAGGTTCAAAATTTCCTGTGCAAACCCAGGAGGCACAAAAATGATCTGGTCTAGAAGACCTTGAAAAATTGCACAGACAGCTTGGGGTAAATGGTCCCATTTGCTGTAAATAAAGGACTTGGGCAGAGGCTTGTCATTTAATTTCTTACTCCAGTTTTATGAAAATCACTGTTTAAAGTTTTTTAAAAATGTGCCCATGGCTCATGAATTGCATACAGCTGAATTTCTTAAAAGAATGGTTAATTAAGAAGGTGTTGATGAAGAGTTATGATGTTTGTCATTAGCAAATCTGCAAGGTATTCAGGAGAAGAGCCTGCCTGGCTCCTTAAGGAGGCCTCATTGAACTCAGCTCCCATGTGCTGCAGAGACCAATGCTGGCAGCTTTCCGAGAAGTGTCACGTCAGGGTTTGCTCCCCTGTGTATGTAGATGGAGGTGAGATCCAAGCAACCTCAGAGAGCAAAAGCCCATATCGAGAGCAGCTTTCTTCTCATGTTGTTTTTGCTCCTCTGTTTTCGGATTCTTCTGACATTTTAAATGAGTAATTCCTCAACTCAGGTCTGCAAACTCTCTCAACTCCAAATGCCTATAAATGGTACTTGGGAAGGGAATGGAGCCTGGTAACGTTCTGCTGGATACAGATGCCCTGAAATCAACAACTCTTGCTCTAAAGTTGCCAAGGCAACTTGCTCCTTCTGACAATGTGGCTGCTAAGGGTGTTTGGGAGTATGGGGACATGTTGCCAGTGTACTTCCCATTAGGAAAACACCAGAAACTTATAAGACAGCGAACTACCTATAAAAAAAGCAGACATTTGATTGAGGGTTAAGCCATGCTCTGAGTCTTTAGATATGATCTTATTTCATAATCTATGGGATAGATATTATCCCTCTTTCATTGATAAAGGAAAATGTTGTACATAAATTGCCTAATGAAAGAGCTGGAATTTGAACTCATGCAGTCAGGGTTAGTGTATTATGTAAGGATTTGTATATTTACACAACCCTCTGTTCTTTAAGTATATAGTAGTGTCCTTTGTAATTTTAAAAGAGCTGGTTTATAGATCATGAACAATTAGAAAGGCTGAATATAAAGCAGCCTAAAGTTAACATGTTAAGAATGGTGTAGCTCAAGTGGTTGAGTGCCAGCATACCACATGCAAGGTCCTGGGTTCAATCTCTGGCCCCATACCAAAAACAAACAAACAAACAAACAAACAACCCCACTACTGGTCCTCAAACCTGAAGCAAGTGTTTTTTGAGAAGACAAGCTAATGTTCAAAATCATTTGCACTTGATTTTCCAGGAAAACCTCTACAATATAAAGGCAGATAAAATGAATAACAATCCTTTTACCCACTTCTGGGATGTACTAAACATTAAATGGCTTGTTTAATAAGAGAACCACTTTTCATCCAATAACAAGGTGCGCAAACAAGTTCGGGTTGAAACCTATTTTTATGTTTGCTGAGCGATTCCCAAACACTTTTAAAATCCCAGAGCAGAACCAAACTGAGGCACATCACTATCCTCAGCATGGTCATCTTCGTGGTCTTCACTGCCATTGAGATGCACCATTCCTGAAGCCCCTGAGCCGTCTCCTTCTAGCTGCTGAGTTAATTGGCCCAGATCGTGCCCAGCTGAGTGGTTTGTGCAAAATGCACTGGGTTTAATACCTGGCTTTGCTTGGTAACCTTGGAGAAATCTTAACCTCTGAGAATCTCATTTTCCTCCAGTTGGAGAATGGGACCCGTACCGCCTGTTTGGCGAGGTCGTTGTGAGGATTGCATGAGATGATCTGTGGGGAAGCACCTGTTAAATGGTGACATTCTGAGCAAATATTGTTTACTGTTTGGGAGTCCTGATGAGACCTGAAAAGCATTATACCTTGAAGAAGAGTTTAGACAAATTCTGCCTGCCGGTTGGGGATGTCAGCCTGCCAATACACTTCTGTCTTCGTCCTCCACAGCACTTGATCACCAGCAGAGTCATTCACCACCATCATTAGCATATGCAAATTTGTATTGTTATTTACCTGGTTTAAGTCTCCACTCTTAGACACCAAGTACCTTTGGCGCAGACGCTTTGCCTAAGTCATTTTATATCCCTAGTGCCTCTAATGGCTCCTGCAAGCAGTAAGTATTCAAACCATGGGCTTACTGAGCACAAACTGTGTGCTAGGCACTATTCTAGGTACTCCACGTTGATTAATGCACTTGGCTCTCACAGTAAGCCTTTGAGGGAAGGACTGCTATTATCCCCATTTTGTTGATGAGGAAACAGAGGAAAAGAAGGGGAAGAAACTCGCCCCAGTTAAGATGCAGGACTGAGATGCGAGCGCTGACTCTCTGAACCACTCTGCCATCCTGATTCTTTTATGTATGTTCAAGATGAACACCAGCAGGCAGGGAGAGGAAAGGGCTTCAGCAGCCCACCCAAACCTGCCTATACCCTTTTCCCTTCCTTCTCTCAGTTCTGTGCTTTCCAGTGAAGTGAAGGGAATTATTGCATGGATGACTCAAAAACTTAAGAATCTGAGGCTTTGGGGGGTTTAATTTTTCATGAGCTCATTTCCTTTTTCTCGGATTAAACCTCATAGAAAACCAGACCACTCAGATTAAAAAACACTGAGAGCATCCTGTGGGCCATTATCTCTTGGTGAAGTGAAACCTGGTCTCAAAAGGTGGACTGTTTGAAGAGCCCATATTCAGTAATCAACCAATGAGACTGGGAGGCCTTTTGCCTCGTGTGTGTGTGTGTGCGCGCGCGTGCGTGCGTGCGTGTGTGTGTGTGTGTGTGTGTTTGGGGGTTGTGGGGTGGGAGAATGTGGAGGGAGGCATTCTAGCCTAAGAATTTGAATCGGACTGTGAAAAAAAGAGAACAATCATCTCAAACGCGTCTGCTCTGATGCTTCTGGGTGGGATTCTGGATGAGGTGTGTTGTTTAGAGGAGCGTTTTACTGACAGAGCCGTGTTAGGTGCTGGAGTGTAGGTGTAGGTAGAACCTGGGGGGTGGTGAATTTCTTGGCATACCATAGAATAAGAAATTTGCTTAGGAGAGAGACGGTCAAGGGGCAAGAAAAGAGGCAAGAGGCAAGTAGTGAATGGGGAGAGGCCCAGATTCCGCTTTGAAGGGCTGCCCAGGGGAAGTCCTTGGTTGACCAAGGGTCTTTGAAGAAAAGAGATGGTTGATATTTAATTTGGTGCTGTGCTATATGGAACTGTGATGTAACTCCCCAACCTGGTTGCATCAATCCTTCAGAAAAGGTTTCTTAAATACACAACACTCTATTAATAGACCTTTGGGGGGAGGTAGAAGGAAGTGTCCTGAGAGGCACAAGGGGAGATCTGTAAAGGAAAGAGATGCATAGGAGGGGAAAACAAGGAAAGGAGGGGAAGAATCAAGGATTACTAGGAACCAACGACAATGAAGAGAACGATAAGCTTTTTCTACCAACCTGGTCACATCCCACTCTATCTCTTCCCACAGTTTGTGAGCTTGGAGTCTATTTCCCTTTTGATTAAACCTTAAAGGGCACTGAAGCCAGCAGCTAGAGGACTAACCAGGCTACTGAGATCAGAGTCACCTGTACTGAGCAATACTATGGCAAAGGCACTCTACAAGGTGCAGTGGGGGCACAAAGGCTTATGGGACCTAACTGTTCTCAAAGAGCTTACAATTAGTGAAAGACAAAAGCAAGACTAGCTACGTTAATAAAGCCTTAATAGAAGAATGAATAATAAACTTCATAACTTTAGAGAGGGAAGAAGAACATTTCCAACCAGGGTGATCAAGGAGGCAATGTGATCTCTGTATCTATCTGTCTGTCTGTCTATCTATCTATCTAGGCTAAAATTCTAACAAATAAAATAGAGAGATTGTTGGGGAAAGGGAGAGGAAGGATGAAGGGTGTTGTCTTCCGGGCAGGCCACAGAACTGCACACCTGCAGGGGGTGCTGTTTACTGGGTTATAATATGAATGTGCCTCCTAAAGTTGAGCCACAGGTGGTTCTGCTTCCAGGCAGACTTAATGGTACTAACCAAAAGGTGAGGCGGGAGCTACCTGAGGAAGTGTGGTTATAAGACCTAAAATTAAGGTTCAATGATACACGCTGCCTTAACACCGGGAGAAAACCAGGGGGTCCTTGAATGGCCTAACCACAAGCTCCCCTCCCCACCCTTTTCCACAGGTTGGGTCCCCTAGTCAAAGAACCCTTCCTGTCGTGGCGACCAGGCACAGTGCCTTCTTATTCTTGGACAGTGGGCTTCATTTCCCTGCCAGCCTGCGGAATCATTCTAACAAGCCAGTCACATCCTCCTATAGGGATCAAGGGGCCCTCTGCCTCTTGTTACTACAAAGCCTGCCTCCCACTGCCCTGATTGTTCACTCGGCCCCCAAGAGCAGTCCCCACTGTGGCCCTGTGGGGACCTCCTTCCCCAGGCTGTGAGTGTAGGTGACTAATAAACTTCTGTCAACCTCATCTGTCCAGAGCCGGGTGGCATGTGTCCAGCCATTTCCATAACCCCAGGATGGCGATCCCTCCTTCACCAGTGGGGTGAAGAGTAGGAGATCAAAACAGCTCATGTCTTTTAGTTCACCCTCAGTAAGGTGGTGAAGGAGGAGGTGGTAGGCTAGCAGACTTGAGGGGCCTGGGAAATATCTGTGAGAGAAGATATGGAGAAAATAAAAATAAAAGCGAATACAGGGCATTACAGCACACAGGGATGTAGGGAGAACTCTGTCCGATCTGCAGCGGAGAGGAAAGGCTTGGGACGTGAGCATTTCCTAGAGGGATCCCTAGGTTTGTATTAGTTTGCTATGGCTGCTGTAACAAATTGAAATGAACGCAGTAGTTTAAACAACATAAATTTATTCTCTCCCAGTTTTGGAGGCCAAAAGTCCAAAAGTTTCATTGGGCTGAGGTCAAGGTGTCAGCAGGGCTGTTCTCCTTCTGGAGGCTCTAAAGGAGAACCTATTTCTTGCCTCCAGCACACTTGTCAGCATGCCTTGGCTTGTGGCTGCATGACTCCAATCTCTGTGGTCATATTGCCTTCTCTTCTTCTGTCTCTGTGTAAGTAAAATCTCCCTCTGCCTTCCTCTTGTAAGAATACATGTGATTGATTTTAAGGCCCAATGGGATAATCCAGGATAATATCCCCATCTCAATATCCTTAACTTAATGGCATCTCCAGTGCCCCCCTCCCCTTTTTTCCATATAAAGTAACATTCACAGGTATCAGGTTTAGGACCTGATATCTTTGGGGACAGTTATTCAGCCTATCACAGGGTCTTTAGAGAGCAGGAAAATGAAGGCCACTGGAGAAGCTGGAGAAGGTGCCTTGGTGGCTGGGCTGATGAGAGGCCACTGCAAATCCTTCACAAAGGGCAGGATGTGTTGGTGGAGGCAACACTACACAGGCAAGCCTCCTGGGCACCCTGAATCATGGTCATCCTGCCTTTTTCGAATTCCTGGAAGAGCCACATTCTTTAAATTTCTCGTCTGTTTCACAAGGCACACTCATTCGAAAGGGAGAGGAAGCGGCAGAAAAAGCAACCCTCTTTGGTCATGAATTTGAAAGGCTTAGCTGAAAATGTAGTGTGAAATTGTCTGAAATTCCTGGCAGCAGACATGAGTCACATAAAAGTGTCTGACATTTACAGAACATTCTTCATGGCAGTTTTCAGATTTTGTTAAGAGAGAGATACTGAATACGTTGTACGACAAAATCAATATCCAAAGATCTTTTTTTTAGAACAATGGGTCAAATCCAACAAGATGAAATGTAATAGGGATAAATTCAATGCCCTGCGTTTGGCCCAAAGAGCCAGGCAACTAAACAAATTCTTCTTGGTTGAGTAGTGGCACCCATAACCATTTATTGTCAGTAATGAGCTCAGAATGAATCAAGAAAATGTGAGGTGGAGCCTCACAAAATGCAGAGCTTAAAAATACAATGTGGGGGAGCATATGTAGCTCAGTGGTTGAGCACCTGCTTCCCATGTACAAGGTCCCAGGTTCGATCCCTGGTACCTCCTTAAAAAAAAAAAAGCTAATGTGATCTCAGCCTGTGTTTATAGAAAAATAGAAGGTAAAACAGGGAAGGTAATTCCAAAATTTTCAAAGGGAGGAAAAATTAAGTGGGCATACAAAACCACTGCTCTTGGGCTCCCCAAGACTCGGGCTAACAGTATTCCTGGAAACAAATATGCTCTTTTACACTGGCTTTGGGTGACTGGCTTTGAGGAGGAATAACATTGGTGATCTTATAGTGATCTTCAAAAGCTCACCAGCATTGTTAAAACATTTTTACTGTGAATAAAATAGTAAGCTAAATTAATTTAACTTGCAACTAAAATTTGACTAAATTTAATTAAAACAAGGGAGTTGTTGGTTGGTTTCTAAGCTACATTGATCAATCCACACTGAAAGTGTGAACTTAGTGGGGGCTAGGACCTCAAGACAGACGAAGAAACTGGAGGACATTTGTAGGAGGATAGATAATATTGTGCAGTGTTTCAAAATCATATGATGAAGACTGGACAAAGGATTGGGTAAGTTTCGCTTGGAGAAAGAATTTTCAAATATTTGAATGGCCACTTTGTAGAAGAGAAAGTCTACTTATCCTGGATGACCCAAGCAACACAGAGAAATTCTTTAGAATAAAATTATAAAGACTAAATTAAGAACAAACTTATCAATAGTTTCTCGGAAAACAGAATTCCTATTTATTTAAGCAGAGCATCAAAACTATGATCCTTGGAAAGCTGCTTAGGTTATATAAACTTTAAAGTGCCTTTGTGTAAGGTACTATCAGACACTGCTGAGTACCAACCCATAGCCATACTACCTTCTTTAGGCAGCAGATTCAGGGAAGAAAGTTCCCCTCCTTTAGTTCTGGTGGGGAGAAGAGAAGGAAAAAGATTGGTCTCAGCCAAGTATGTAATCCTAATCCCTTAATCAGTGACTGGTTTAGTGTTGGGCATGTGATAAATTCTGGCCAATTAGACATGTGGGGGGTCAACTGGAGTGATTTATGAGAAGGATTTTGCTCCCTGGTGAAAGGAGAGCGGGCAAGAATATGCCACTTAAAAGTGTAACAGCTGTCTCGGCATACATGCAGACCAAAGCCGTTGTCTGTGAGGGACATTGTTGAACATTGTTGAGCTCTTAATCAAACCTGAAATCACCAATCTCTGATTAGACATCTTGTTTTGTGAGGTAAAGTTCTTTATTTCTTAACCACTGTTAGTTGGGTATTCTGCCACTGCAGCCAGATGCATGCTAACTCAATTAAACAATATGCATCAAACAAAATCTCTAAGTTTGGGGTGACATGCCTCATTTACTGTAACAACTGTCTTCCTGAAAAAGTAGTTGTAAATCAAGTTACTATAAGGTGAATATAATTTTAAGGCACTAATGGAACTACTTAAAGATTTTCCAGACAGCATCTCAAATATCCAGTTCCATTCTGACCCTACCTTTAAAGAGAAAGCTAGAAGTTTCCCCATGGAAAACAGTTAGAATAACTGAGGATCTGGAACTCATGTGAAAAAGGAACTAGGGTAGGTTAGCCTGAGAAGACAACCCTGGTGTTTGGTGGTTTGTGGGGAAAGGAGATACAACTTGAAGACTTATCACATAGACCAAAGCTTACATATATTCTCTATAGTTCCTAAGGCAGGACTAGGACAGTGGTAGAAAGTATAGGGAGGCAAATTCCAGTAATTATAAGAAATAACTTACAAGAACTAGAGCTTCCAGCAATGGACTAGAAGATCTTATGAAATTGTGAGATTCCTAGAAGCAGTCCTCACTGTTTGAGGGGAATTCCACCCTTCAGGAGTGAGTTGAGCTAGATGACTCTGAAAAATGCCTAGAATTAGAGTTTTCTTCATTCACCCTATTTTACAAATGAGAAAACTGAGGCTTGGTGAAGAGAGGTGTGTCCAGGTTCATACAGCTGGCTAGAAACCAAGGTGGGGCCAGGAAGCACCTGAGGTTCAGGGCTGGCCTGACATGGTAAACCTTTGAGAGGATGCAGGGCTGGCTCTTTGAGCACACCTGGGACTTACAGTTTGGATTTTGCAGGACTTTGGACTTTGTTTCCCACTTTCAGATACCAGAGATACCAGGACTTTTGAGGTCTATTGACTTGTGATGGGAATTCAGAAAGCCACCCAATTAAGATTGTGGGCTATCAAAAAGAAGATGCTTATGTATTAAGAAAAGTGGTGATGTCAAAATAGTTTGCTGCTTGAACTGATCATTTGGAAAGGCTTCTGGCCTGTCTATACCCTGGGGGTTACAGCTCCTAAATTAGCCCTGCCAGGAAGATAATCTCTGAGCTAGAGCTTTCCAGCCAGGCGTTGTGGAAACGGATAAAAAAAGAGGTCCTTCTGGTTCTTCGTCCTAACTTGCTCAAGCTGACCTCAGAGGGGGAGTTTAACGAGACTCTGGGATGCTGCTGTGGTGCAGTTTTCTCCAAGAAATAGGCCCTGAGATGCTGAACTTTGCATGCAGGTTTATTGGGGAGTGCTTTGGGGAACAGTCACTTGGGGAGTGGGGGAATTAGGATTAAGGAAAGGGTGAAGTTGAGCTGTGATGAAGTTGCAGCTGATCCTCCAGGGCACTCTAGAGCCGGGGTGGCCTTGCAGAGTTGTTCCAACTGAGGCAAGGGGACAGGGCTGTGTGGCCCATATCAACCAGTCTTTGGATGCAGGCTGCCCCCAGGGGAGAAGGAGTAACCCTGGGCGAGACCACTTCCTTCAGGAAGGCAATTTCTAGAGAGAGGCTCAGATGTGAGCTGTCAGTAGCCAACACGCCCTTCAGTTGGGAGAATGAGAGCATGGTCCCTAAGGGGGCAGCTGGGCGGCACACCACAGCGTTGCCAAAGAGAACCGCTCCCCTCTTCCGGCAGAATACTAGGGCAAGCTGCCATGCAAAACACTTCCATTTCCTCTAGGGGGGGATCCTTCTGGCATGTGATAAGGTCCCTGAGGCTAAATTAATGCTCCAAAGTACAAACGCTATCTGGGGAAGGAAGAGAAGACATGAAAGGGCATCTGGCAGGACTAATTTCTTTCCCCCACAGCTCCAAACAGCTCTGCTGGTTCTGAAGCAGATTCCTGCAAAGAGGGAGAATGCAAATGCTTTGTCCAAACTGTTCACACCAGGACTTCAAAGAAGCACTGGCAGGCGAGGCCACAGCTGAGGAAAAGAGGATGCTGTCAGAAGGAAGCACCCGTGTGCTATCAAAGCCAGGCAAGGTTTGAGTCATGGACTTTGAAATTTTGATTTTTGTCAGCCACAATTGTGTCAGACAGAACGGTTTGGCACACCTAGCATCGACATCCTTCGGGAAAGAAGAAATCCAAATTGGGACGTTTTGATTTCCTTGACTAGGTGGGACTCCTCCTTGCCAGAATGTGGCCTCCAGGCAGTGTTTTTTTGGCCTGCTTCAGGCTTCAGGGTGCCAATCTCTCAGCCTACTCCAGCCTGTCTGACAGTTTAGCACTGAATGGCACCTGGTTCTGTAGTGCCTCTTAACTGCTTTGTTGAAATTGTCTCCCCTTCTCACCTGTAAGCTCCATGAGCCCTGAGGTGTATAGATCTCCTGCTTCTTTGCATCTTCTCACCACCTAACACCCCTCAGAAGGCTGATTTCAAATGTTATTAACAGACATTCTCTTTCCACATCCCTTCCCACCTACCCAGGCTGGATATTTTAGTTGTAAGAAAACAGATTTTGTTTTCTTTAGGCAGACTGAGGAGATGATAAGAACAAGCTCTCTCCAGCTCTTTTCTGAGGGGGATCTATCGGATCTGAGAGGAAAGGGAGGGTCCCTGTTGGGGAGGGCTGAGGCCGATATGTGGACGGTGAGGGTTTCAGGGAGAGGCTGTGCTTCGTCTGCTCTTCAGATTCCCCCCAGATTTGAGGGAATTAGGGCAGAGATAAGCACCATCATTACTAGATCGCTTACATAAAATCTCTGGCATGGCGCTGACTGCATGCAACTCGTGAAGCTCTGAGGGAGAGGTGATTAGTATCCCCTTCTGCAGATGAGGAAAGTGAGGCACGGAGCCTCTAATGGGGTCACACAGCTGGTGAGGGGTGCGGGCCGGGGCTTGCTCATGGGTCATCGGGCCCCTGAGCCTGCGCTCACAGCACTCCCCTTCTGGTCAGGCTCCACCGTGTGGTTCTCGCGCTCTTGGCACAAGTACTGGCAGAGAGGTAGCAAAGACAATTGGAAAGCTTTCTCTTCTCTCAAAATTGTGACCAGATAAATTCCCATTGTTTATAAGCCCATCCATTGTGTGGTACTTGCTTGAGTAGCCAAGGAAACTAAAACAGGGGTTCTATCCCATTTTGCAGTATCAGGTTTACCTAAAAGATGAAGAATATGAAAAATCATTTAGATACAACCAAGTGGCATGTATATTTTTGCCTTGGCAGCCTTCTAAGTTAGGTATTGAAAAATATGATAACAACAAAAATGCTAGAAATTAGATTCATTCTGCAAACATCTATTGTCTGTCTACAGGTGCAGTGGCTGGAAGGTTGGCAGTCAGGATTTGAGGAGAAAAGATGCAGAAATGAATGTGATGCTGCTCCTGCACCCCAAACTTTCTTGCTTCTGATTTTATTGTTTCTGAAAAACCTACCATTAGAGATTTGCTTTTTGGCATCAAAGCTTTTGTGTGGTGTATGTTTATGTGCTTATCTCCTAGTGAGAGGTACCATGTTAAGACCTGCTCAGCATGGCTTGGGTTCTCAGGTTAGCCAACCCTCCAACAGGGCCCACGGAGAGGTCCCTTTAAACGTCGCCTCCTCTCCAGCCCCTCTCCCCTGCCTTAGCTGAGTTTCCCATCTTCATCCATTGTGGCTGGGATAATTGCCAAATAACGGCCTAATGGAGCTCTGATTGCTGCCTCGTGCCCAGGCAACCTTATTTTCGCTGTCAGAACAATCTGCCTGCCTCTGCCTGGGTCCTGGTGGGAAGCAGAATCCCACTCAGCTGGTTCAAAGGAAGAGACTTTAATGAAGAAACTATTTACAGATGGCGAAGTCAGGTCCCAGGTGTCTGCAGGGACTGTGGGTACCCAGAAACTAACATCAAAGGAAAACCATTATGTCTTCTAGGCCTAGAGGAAAAAAATGAAGAAGGGAGAGCCCAGAGCTGTAGAGGAGAGAACTGACCAGCAGGAACCCCGCTTTTGTGTCCCTGTCACTTCCCCTTGGCCCCCCTAGGCACAGTGGACAGTTCTGTGCCATCTCCAGCTCACACTGAGAGTGTTCCACCAGAATGGAGACAAGCATCTTTCTTATTTATTTCTAAGGGCCTTCCCTGAAGCCACACTCGTGTAGCTTGTTTGAAAGTGGAGCCGGAAAGCATTGGAGGCTAATGCCCCGGGGAAACCAGCAAACTTTGGGGTGCAGGAGCTGGTAGATAAATGCTGCCACCTCCCCTCCTTCTGACAGAAACCTGAAAGGCATTCTGTTTGCTTCGCAGAGGTCCCTGCAGAAGCTAATTGCAGTTGTTCACAGAGGCGATCTCAATGGCACTCTCTTCTATTCATTTTTCTCCTTCCCTGTCTGACTCTTCCCGCCCTCAGTCCTGGACTCACCTGGAGCCAAGCTTTCAGGGAAGTCAACTAAGACTTGGCAAGTCACAGCCACTGCCAGAAGGCTACGCTGAAGAAAGGAGGGCTTGGGGAAAACCATCCCCACCTCTCTCTACTCCTGCTCAGCAAACGCCTGCTTGTTTGTCCTATGGGCTCAGTCAAGAAGAAGCAAGCGGACAAGGGAGACAGGGAGTGCGGTCTTTAGGGGTCAGCCTCCTAGGACAGAGTAAGGCAGGGAAAGAAAGAGAATAGATCTGGGGGGCAAATGGAGAAGAACCAGCAGATTTTCTAAAACACAAAGCTCGACACGTCATTCCTTTAACATTAACAGCAATGATAACGTTAATGAATGGCTTAAATTTTTTTCTTAAATTTCCAACATTTACACTCTATCCCCACCAAGCAACATTTCGCCCTCCCCATCCTCTTGATAACTGCTAATCTACTTTCTGTCTGTTCAAATTTGCTATTTCTAGATGTTTCATGTAAGTGAAATCGTACAGTATTTGTCCTTATGTGCCTTGCTTATTTTACTCAGCCTAATGCTTTCAAGATTCATCTATGCTGCAGCATGTCTCAGAACTTCATTCCTACTTTTGGCCAAATAATATTCCATTATGTATATTCCACATTTCTTTTATCCATTCATCTGCTGATGGACACTTGCACTGTTTCCACATTTGGGCTGTTGGGAATAATGCTGCTGTGAACATTGGTGTACAAGTATCTGTTTGAGTCCTGGTTTTCAGTTTCTTTGGGTATATGCCTAGGAGTAGAATTGCTTGGTCATATGGTAAGTCTCTATTTAGCTTTTGGAGGCATGGCCACACTGCTGTCCACAGTGGCTGCACCATTTTCTTTCCATGAAAACCTTTTCTTAAGCCCTCACGTGCTAGACACTGCTATAGATTTTGCAGTGATGGTCTCATTCAATCTACACAACTATTCTGAGATGTAGATATAGCATAATTCTCATTTCACAATGAAGAAATTGAAGCACAGTGAGGTTAATCAACTGGTTTAAGGCCATGCCAGTAGGATGAACAGACTGGGCAGTTTGATGGGACTCCACGGCCTTCTCAGTTAAGTTGAAACTCCTTACTGTAGTCCCTTAGCCTTGTCTTCTCTCGGACTCCTACATTTAGACCAGGGGTTCTTAACCTTTTTTGATCCACGGACCCCTTTGCCAGTCAGGTGAAAACCACAGAATACTACTGTAATTTATTGAGTACATTCATAAGTGAATGAAATGCTAGATTTCAGTCAGAGTTCAGAGAAAATAAAGATAAGTTGATTTTTTTCAATTCAAGCTCACAGACCCCCTGAAATCTTTCCACGGACCCCCATCCTGGTTAAGAACCCCTGATAGACCAATCCTTTGTTCCACCCAATGACCTGATGTTCCCTAACTGGGATCTGGCTCACCTGTGCCCTTTGTTAGCCTGCCTTAGTGCGCTGGCAAGGGTCAACTCAAGTATCACTTCCTCCTCGATGTTTCACCCCCTGTCCTGCCCCCAACCCGTGAGCCCTTTATGCCTCCTCAGCCTTCTCTGAGCTCCCATAGCTTCCAGGACCCTTCCAGGACTGAACAGATGGGCAATTGCTGGTTTGTCCCTCCCACCATTGTGAGCTTCAAGCAATGGCATCTGTGCCAATCCTTTCTATCTGCAGTGCCCGGTACAGTGCCTGGTGTGACGTAAGCATTCGGCAAACTTCGTAAAGGGGCCATGATGGAAGGCCAGCTCGGGGACATGGAGCACCGCCAGCAGGACAGCCCGCCTAGGGAGCCCGAACTCTGGGCAGCTGGAACAGCATGAGGAAAGCCAAGGGGATCAGATGCACCAAAGTCCCATTTCCTCCTTCACAGATGGACCTTGACCCACCTGCAGTGTTCATGCATGGGATCACAGCCTGCAGGCAGTGAGGTCATGGTGGAAAACAGGGCTTGGACTTTGCTTCCTGATTTGTACAGTGGCCTAAGTAGTGAGGTTTGTATCAGAGGGTTGGTGTGAAGGTCAACAGAGACAGACAGGTAAAAGCCCTCTGGGAACTCTAAAACTCCCGACTGCTTTTTTTTTTTTTTTTTTAAAGATTTTATTTTATTTATTTATTTCTCCCCACTCCTTCATTGTTCCCACTTGCTGTGTCTGTTCATCTTCCTTGTTTCTTCAGGAGGCACTGGGATCCAAACCTGGGACCTCCGATGTGGAAGGGAGGTACCTAATCTCTTAAGCCACCTCTGTTCCCTGCTTTGTTGTGTCTCTCATTATGTTTTTCTTCTTGTGTCAACTTTGCCATGCCTGCCCGTTGTGCCAGCTCGCTGTCTTCTTTAGGAGGCACCAGGAACTGAACCAGTGACCTCCCATGTGGTAGGCAGGAGCCCAATTGCTTGAGCCACATCCGCTTCCCTCCCTACTGCTTTTTAGTTGTAAGTACTGCTGAGGGCAGATGCCCAGGGTATGACTCTTCCTGAGGAGAAGTTGGGCCCCTCTGGAGCTGCAGGCACTTACTCCAAAGCTGCTGCCCTTTCAAGCAGTACTTCAAGCATTATAGGCATTCAGAGGGATTCCCAGCGAGCTTGAAGTTGCTGCCCCTATCACAGTTAATTTGCTTTCTCCACCTATATTTCTTTTTATTTTAAAGTTAAAGGTGAATGAAAATTCATTTTCTTACAAAAAAACTCCTTGTCATTCTTGCAACGCCCCAGGGTGTGAGAAGTCAGACCCAGGAAGATTGGCTGTGATTGTGTATTCCTGTAAAGCATTTTACTGACTTTCTTCAGGTAATTCATTTGGAAGTAAGGGGAGCCGTTTTCAGGGGTACCTTGGATTGAGGTGCAAACTGTTCCCTCAGGTCCCTGAGGAATCAGTGCAGCATATTGTTGCCGCTGCATCTCCTTGTGTTATTATCCAACTGTGACAAGCTGATGGATTTACCTAGTACCTCAGAAATCAACTCTTGTTTTCTGTCTTCATTTGACTTTGGAAAGAACAGAAAATTACCCTGGGTCCTTGTGGCAGTTTGAAATTATTTTACGAATCCCAAAAGGAGAAAGATTTTGTTTGTAAATGAAGCTATCCCTATGGATGTGATACCATTTGATTGCATTAAATTCAGCCGAGGGGACATTAATTAGATTACTTGATACGATCTATTTTGGGCTTTTAATTAGACTACATCACTGTCAGTGAGGTCTTCTTGCTGGGTCTGATATCAACAGAGACACGCAGACAGACACAGGAAAAGAAGCCACCATGTTTGATTCTGTCATGTAAGAGAGAGGACTAGAGGATCACCTAAGCATGAAGTCCCAAGAGGTTGGGTCCACAGAGCAGTTCAAGAGGAGACAAAGCCCTGCTATATGCCTAACAGCTTACAGCTGAACATGGGAAGAAATTGGAGCAGCGATACTGATATGCGAGGTCCAGAAAGAGACACGCCCTATGCCTGGTTGCCCTCAGCGGAGCTCAAACCTCTGCGGAGATCGGTGGCCATCTTGCTTCAACACATGGCAGCTGACTTGGGTGAGAAAGCATTTCTGATGGTGCCTCAGTTTGGACTTTTCATGGCCTTGGAACTATAAGCTTTTAACCCAAATAAATACTCTTTATGAAAGTTAACCCATTTTTGGTACTTTGCATCGGAAGCCCATGGGCAAATGAAAACAGCCTTATAACCAGAATAACTATGCTGGGGTCAGAGCCAGTTCTTGTGATACCTCCCTCATTCGGTTGCTTCGACCATTCCTCATTTATCTTCTCATTCCACCACCCTCACACCCCCAAAGCCTCCAATGACCAATGATTCTGTATAAAAACAGACAGAAAAAAGGATAAACAAAAACAACAAGCCAAAACTTTAGCTCTTGTCTTAATTGCCTTAGCCTCACCCATTGAGCAAACAAATACATAGAATGAAAATGTTGTGTTTCCTTGATTTCAAGGCAAATTTCTCCCATGTGTAAAATAGATATGTTAGGGTGTGGAAAGGGAATGGAAATTTGTTGCAGTGATTGCTTTTTTTTCTTTAACTTGTGGGATGGGAGGGAAAGGGGCAGAATTAATAACTAATAAGTTTCTCTTCTTAACTTTAGATATTTTTTGATTAATGTAGACATCTGACTTACCTCTTTAGTAAGAAATATGATTTTATTAACTATCATGTAGGAAACTGTCTTGTTATCCCAGACAAAGAAATAGTCATTCCCTGTTTGCTAAAAAATGTGAGCTTTGGCCATGATAATAACGTTCCGTATCTTTTCTAACTGTCCTAAAATTGACTTCTTTGGAAAGAAACTCAAAAGCTTCTTGTCAAAAGAACCAGAAAGGAAAAGTATGTTGTTGTTACAAAAAAAGATGAAGTTTATTGGGAAATCTCTTCTCCCAGGAATGGGAAGTTTCTGGGCGAGCACCCAAGCACAGCAGTGCCTGTAAGCAGTATTGTTTTATTTCCAGGGATATCATAAGACTTTCCATGTTTGCAATGCATTCTTTGTCTTCATTAAGCTCATTACCATTTATTCTAGCAGGTGAGAGGGCTCCAGAGACTGCTGAGGAGGGAGGGGCAACCTAAGATTTATGATAACTCATTTCCAGAGCCCTAGTCACATAAAGCATTTGGAGCAGAAGATGACATCACTGAGCTGTTAGCATAATGAGTTTGCAAAATCCTGAAAATGCCCTTGAGCTCAAAAGGAGAAACAAGTCCAACTCACAAGTAATCACTGCCTCTCTTTTTTCCACCTTCTTCTTTCCTCTTCCTCTTTCTTCTTCCTTTTCTCCTTCTTCTCTCATGGATGGTGACCCAGAGGGCTAGTGACCCAGAAGAGGCTACTTATCTTTTGAAGTCAACACACTGGGCCTTAAGTATGGAATTCAGGCAAGTCCTGGTTGACTGTCCACTGGCTCAAGTTTAGAGAAAACCAGGGAAAACACTGTGGGGGAAGGGAAGGAAGAGCTTTGGGATGGTTTGGAGCTGACCGTGCATTAGAGGTTGTAGCAGTTTGGTATTATTTATGAATTCCAAAAATAGATATTGGATTATGTTTGTAAACTGGTCTGTTCCTCTGGGTATATTAGATTATATTGGATTCAGAGGTTTCACTTTTACTTGATTAAATTATGATTAGGGCTTTGATTGGGCCATATCAGTAAGAGGTTGAGTCCCTGCCCCCTTGGTGGGTGGGGACTCACAGAGAAAGCAACAAGGCATAGGAGTTAGTTGGAGTTTAATGCTGGTGCCCTGGGAAGTAAATACACAGAGAAGCAGATACGTGAGGAAAGAGAGAAGGCTCCATTAGACATGGCAGAGGCCCTGGGAAGAGAGACGAGCCATTCGCCTGATAGTTTACAGCTGGCCTTGTGGAGAGAGCAGAGCAGCCGACTTGGAGATAAATGAGCCCCAGGAGAGAGATGAGACTTATCCCAGCCTACAGCTGATATTGGAAGAAGCTGGGACCACAGAGCCTTGAGTGGAAGAGGAAGCCTGAACCCTTGCAGATGTTGGCAGCCATCTTGCTTCCACATGTGGCAACAGACTTTGGTGAGGGAAGTAACTTATGCTTTATGGCCTGGTAACTGTTAGCTTCTACGCCCAATAAATACCCTTTATAAAAGCCAACAGATATCTGGTATTTTGCATCAGCACCCATTTGGCTGACTAACACAGAGGTGCTTTTTCATTACTGGCCGCCTCACACATGGCAAGGACTTGGAGTTCTGGAGTCCTGGTTTTCGCTTTTGAGGGGCTGCTGCTCTCTTGGGAAAAGAGCAGCGTCTGTGATAGAAAATAGTCCCTATGCTGAGATAGACAGACGTGTGGACATGGTGATCATGAGTCATGTAGCTACCCTGGCATTTATCCTTCCTGCTTTCCACCTTCCCCATCTCTTTGTTTTCTTCTAGTCTGGCCCAGGAGTCTAGCCAGAAATTTGCATTTAGTTTCGGCTCTGTGACTTCCTGACTGAGGGACTTGGGAGGCATTTGATTCTGCTTTTCGTAGGAATAAATTGAGATAACATATTTGAATGAGGTCATGTATTTTTTAATGCTTTGTAAGCTTAAAAGTGCCTTTGATATTTAGGTATTGGATTTGAAATCTCCTCAAATCAATTTTATTTCTGGCTTGTAACAGCCTTTTGGTTTTGTTGTTAGATCTAGTGCTTACAGAGTCCCCAAGATAGGGGAATGAGACACATGTGTCTCATTTAAACAAGGAGATTGCCTGATGCTTAAGATGCCATCATTAGGGAATCATCGCTTTAGGAGTAAGATAGTGTTGCTCAAAGGAGCATTAGAGGGGGAAAAAAGTCTTCGATAAGACACCAAATTTTGTTTAGCTGTTATACTAAGTTAAACACATTTCTTTTTCTCTGGGACTTCTCCGAAACTTCAACATGCTAAAGTATGACATCCAAGGAGCGAAATCTATTCTGTAGTCTTTCCCGAAATTACTTGACCAGGGAAGCCATTCAGACGTTTTGAAATTAGGAACATCTACTAGAATTCTTACTGGGAGAAAAACACAAGGCATTGTCAACAGCTAACAGTTTTGCATGTTTCTATTTCTATTAAGATTATCAGATAATCATTTACATAATAGGCAGCTGAGGACACTCACCTGAGGTATGAGACAGATAGAGGCAGAGGTGTTTGATTGAAGGGGCAGTTTGGGTGATAGGGTGAGAGCTGGAGAGTCCTGGCCTGTCTGATTCTGGGGAAGCCCTGGGACATGAGGGCGTGGCAGAAGGGCTGGAGATGGGCTCCATTGGACCTAACTGGAGGTGTGGTGGAAAAGGGAAAAGGTGCTGGGTATTGTGCTTTACTTATATTATTTTATTTAATCTTCTCATCAACTTTCTGAAAAAGATATTATTAACACCATGATTTAGATAAGAAAACAGAAGCTGACAGAGATTTTATTAGTTGCCCGTGCTTATACAGTTTACCAGTGGTGGAACAGGCCTTTGAATCCAGATTAGCTGCTCCAAAGCACATTCTCCTTACAGTACAAGATCCAGTCCCTCCAAGGGGTGGGAAGGTGAAGAAGACGAGCTCTGCTTACCTTACAAATAGGTCATAACAGCCGTTATGGTCACGGAAGGCCATAGTCACCTTAAGAAAATACGGCCCTCTGTGTTCCTTTTGGGAAAAAAATCTTCTTACTCTGTTGTGTGCAGATAAACTGAGGGAAAGCTGAAAAAGATCTGGGTGGAGCTGGGCTCTATAAAAATCACTACCTTCATGGTTAAAGATTTATTAAATGACCTCAATGTGCTGGGCATATAAATAGACTTAACCTTTGCCCTCAGGGAACCCAGAATAAACACACAAGATTTACAGCCAGAGTGTTTCATGTCAGACTAGATGGTTTAGAACCATACACATTCTAGAATCCTACTGAGCAGAGTTGAAAAATGTGTCCTGGAAGAAAGTTTGGAATGGAGAGACTAGTCCAGGCTTTTGTAGTCACATCTACCTTGGCTCTGTTAAATTTGCTAGCTGTGTGAGCTAGGGCAAGTTACTGAACTTCTCTGAACTTCAGTTTTCTCTTCTACCAAATGGGGATAATAATACTTGCCTCATAGAATTAATATGGAGACTAGATTTAAGAATGTGTGCAAAATGTCTCTTATACAGTAGGTGCTAAATAAATGATAAGTATGGCTATTAAAATCTTCCTTTTCTCCATTGGATAATGTCCAAGCTCTGTATTTAAGGATTTCCATAGTTTAGCACTTACCTACCTCTCTAGACTTTCCTTCTGCTTCCCTCCACTCACTAACTGGCCAACATGCCATGGACATTCATTTCATGATGGCTTATGTTTTAATTTGCTAGGCTGCCAAAATGTAATACACCAGAAATATGTTGACTTTTACAATGGGCATTTATTAGTTTAAAAGCTTACAGTTCTAAGGCCGTGAAAATGTCCAAATCAAAGCATCATCAGACGATGTTCTTTCCCCAAAGACTGGCTGCCAGCAATCCTGGACTCCTCTGTCACATGGGAAGACACATAGCAGCGTCTGCTGAACTCTCCCTTCTCCTCCCGGTCTCCGTGCTTTCAGCTTCCTGGTTTCTGTGATTCCTCTCTCAGTTTCTGCAGGTTTCTTTCTGTGGCCTCTCTTTGTATTCATCCAGTAATAGGATTAAGGCATACCTTGGGTCATGCTCTACTGAAGTAACCTAATAAAAAATTCCCACCTACAATAGGTTTACACTCACAGGAATGGATTAGAACTAAGGAGACATGATTTTCTGGGGTCCATAAAAGCCTCAAACTAACTCAGCTTGTCAAAGTCTGCCTCTTCCTTTAAGACTTAAAGCAGTGGTTCTCAAAGTATGTCTTATGACCCCTGGGGATCCCTGAGACCCTTACAGAGGGTACTGAGGTAAAAATTATTTTCATACTAATACTAAAATATTCTTTGCCTTTTTCACTGAGTTAACATTTGCACTGATGGTGCAAAAGCATAAGTGCTGCCACTGTCTTAGTTTTCTGGTTGCTATGACAAATATCACACAATGGGTTGGCTTAAACAACTGGAATTTGCTGTTTCATGGCTTCAGAGGCTGGAATACTTGCTTGCTGTTGGGGTCAGTGGAGTTCTGGATGGCTGAAAATCCTTGGGTTCCTTGGCTTTCCCATCATATGATAATGTCCTCTCCTTTGTCTTCTGGGTCCCATTAACTTCTAGCTTCTGCTTGGCCACATCGCTTTCTCTTCATGAATCCTCCAAAAATCGAATTAAGGCCCAACCTGAAATAAAAAATAACATCCTTCCAATGGTCTTATTTACAATGGGTTCACACTCACAGGAAAGGTCAAGGTTCACAGCATGATTTTTCTTGGGAACATAATTCCACCTACCACAGCCACCTTAGGAGGACTCAAGCAATGACATTAAACAGTATTAGTAATCATTGAATTTGTCACCATCACCCACTCATGGAAAAAAAATAAGCCAGTTTCATGTAAGAATGTTCTTAATGAAACAATAAAAAGTATTAATTTTATTAAATTTTAACTTTGGGGTATACGTCTTTTTAATATTCTGTGTGATGACAGAGGAAGTATGCATAGAGCACTTCTGCTGCATACTGGTGTTCAATGCTTGTTTAGAGGAAAAGCATTTGTGCAACTGAGCTGAAAGCTGAACTAGTCACTTTTCTCTTGGAACACCATTTTTATTTGAAGGGATAACTGATGGACAAACTACGTTTATTCAGACTTGAGTAGTTGGCAAACATTTCCTCAAAAAAGAACTGAGTCTGTCCCTTCAAGTAAAATAGCTGGCAGTATTTGTTGCCAATGATAAAATCTGAATTATCCAGCAAAAAATTAGAATTTTGAAAAACTCCTATCTGCTACTGTGAACTTGACAGCTTCCTAATAATTGACGACTTTTCTGATGAAATCTGCGGTAATATTAACGAATGTGATATTTTGATTTTGCATAATAAGATGACTCAACATTTTAAAGATCAAAAAATCCAAATAACCAGTACATGTTACAAAATCGTGGCAGGTAAAAGAACCATTCAAAGTACATGATAGACCAATAGATTTTAATATAACAGGGCAAAAGTTCATTGATCTGGTTTCAAATTATATATTGCAACCAACTTTTAAGAAATTACTACTTATTGAGTTTTGGTGTCTTGTCAAACAAAAAATATCCATACTTGCATTAAAAGACTATTAAAATACAACTCTTTATTCCAATTGCATATCTGTATGAGGTCAGATTTTATTCGTATACTTTAACCAAAGCAGCATATTACAATAGTTTGAATACAGAAACAGATATGAAAATCCAGCTAATTTTATTAAGCCATACAATTAAAGAAATTGGCAAAATATAAAACATACCATTCTTTTCACTAATACTTCTTTTGTTTTAGAAAATAATTATTCTGGGACGCAGATATGGCTCAAGTGGGCTTCCGTCTACCATATGGGGGGGGGGGGTCCCAGGTTCCCAGGGCCTCCTGGTGAAGGCAAAGCTGGTCCACACCACGAACTGACGCAACAAGATGACACAACAAAAAAGAGACATAGAGGAAAGACGATTAGAGACACAACAAACCAGGGAGCTGAGGTGGCTCAAGCGATTGGGTGCCTCTCTCCCATGTCAGAGGTCCCAGGATAGGTTCCTGGTGCCTCCTGAAGAGAAGACAAGAAGAGAAGACAAGCAGACCCAGAAGAATGTGCAGCAAATGGGCACAGAGAGCAGACAGTGAGCCCAGGTGGTGGGGAGGGAGGGGGAATAAATTAAAAAATAATAATCTTTAAAAAAAAAGAAAATAGTTACTCTTCATAGAAATGTTATGTGAACATGTAATTGGGTTCATTATTTTTAAATGAATAAATAAATATTTTAAAATTTTCTGTTTTAATTCCTAATTAGGTAAATTTATCTATCTGTCTATCTATCTCTCAAATAAAAGGTCTTTGGGGCCTTCAATAGTTCCCAAGAGTATGAAGAAGTCCTAAGTCCAAAAGGTTTGAGAACCACTGGCTTAGAGCAAAAGTCCCACCATCTTCAAGAAAATTTTCTGATCCTTGGGATGAGCAACTTTTTCTTGAATTCCTGTGATCCTTTAAGTATATTCCCACGGAGGGTAGAGGGCATTGGTTTTTAAGTACTTCCTCTGGTGAGATGAGAAATGATAATTTCCAAATGAGGAAGCCAATGGGACTAATAATCTAGGACACCTGGGTGGAAATTTGAGGACTTTACTAAGTATGTCCTTCAGGCAAAAAGGTTACATATGAGGCCAAAAGGCATTCTGGATTTGTGTTTCTGGGTATATTATCCTCCCCGCCCCTCCGCTCCGCCCCCCCGCGAGTGATTTTTTTTTTTTTATCAGTCCATTAAAAGCAAACTCATTAAAAACAAAATTTTTAAAGTTGGAGAATTGGTTGTATAAGTTTATAAATAGACAGCTTTTGGGAGAAAGGGGTTTGTATAAATAGTCGATTCTGAGTGATTTTGGTGTTCCAAGTCTGATTTCCATTATTAGAAAAGGGGAAAGCAGTAACAAATGACATCATCTTTTGGAGCCACTAAATAATGAGGAAGGTGGAGGCGCTGCCTTGTTTAGCTCCTGCTTTGCCAACTGTTGAAGGAGAACGGTGGAGATAGATGGTTTGGAATAATTTTTGGCAAGGCACTTGACTGTCAGATCCTGTTTTCCAGTACCCTGAAGGCTATTCCCTTGAAAGGCACCAAGGTCTCACTCCTATAACCCTTATCAGTTTCTTCCTTCCTAATAAATAGATCACTTCTAGCTGTAGATAGCCTGAAAACAAATTACAGTTCATTCACACATTCGAAATGCCATATGCTAACTCACAGCAGAACTTGGAATCAAAAAAGCAGGGAAGTTAAAAAAAAAACAACAACATGCCCTCTTTGGCTCTCTACTGCGCTCACTAAGTCTCACCCAGCAGAATTGTTTAGGATGGAGACCAGTTTGCCTAATACCAACGCGTCTCCAGTCCCATGTGGAGTTGACATTTTCTCACAGTCTGGCATTCTCTCACTACTTGGCAGATATTAACTGCTCCCTCTTCCTCCAGATATTTCAAGTCATTGGTTGCTCGGCTACCAGCAAACCCAGCCACTCTTGAGGTACAACATGACCTACCCTCTAAACCAATGTTGTAGTGCTTGAGTTGCCATCAATTACACTTCTTCTGGGAACTGGCAGATGGGTCATGTTCCTTTCGGCTAATGAAGATGTAGATGCTCAGACCTCAGAATTGAAATCTAACAAGTAACAAAGTTGGACAAGGTCTCCTAGGTCGCTTCCAGCCCTAATTTTCCCTGTATTCCTTAGAGTTTCTAGCACAAAGCCCAGCCATCCAGAGCAGGTAGGGAGTATTAGCTGAGTTGCTGACTGGGCTAAGGAGGATGAATATATTTCAGCACAGGATAACAACAGCAAACATTTGCTGAATGCTTTCCATGTGCGCCGCTCCATTCTAATTAGCACCTTCAATGTGTGATGCCATGGAGAAGGTGCTATCGCTCCTACTTTAGAGATGGGTGAACTGAGGACCAGGTGGGTTAAGTAACTTGCCCAAGGTTGCAGTTAGTAAGAGACAGCTGCACTAGTAACCATGGCTGTCCCACTCCAAAGCCCATCCTCCTCAGAATAATAATGGCAAGAACAGTCATAGAATAGCAAACACTTGTCTAGCATGCCTGGTGTTTGTCTAGAGGTGTTTGGTAGATCGACACACATAATTTCACAGCAGTATGAGGGAAGAGGTACTAACTTTAGCCCACATTTTACAGATGAGTAGAATGAAACACAGAGAAGTTAAAGAATGTGCTCGAGGTCACACAGCAAATAGGCAGAGCTGGGATTTGAACTGAGGCTTCAGAGTCTGTGTTGCTAACAACATGCTGTTTGGGGGAGCACTTTTCTGGATGTAGCTACAGAGGGTGATAAAGCTCCACCTCCTCATTCCCAGCAGGGAAAGATAAGGCAGCTTCCTTTCAGGAATTCTTTTGGTCTGATTCTGAGCAATGCCGCCAGCACCTCGGCTGACGTCTCCCTTCTTCCCACTCATAAGATGCCTTCCCCGGGTGTCCAGATGGCCGTAATCAATCCTGCAAATTTCTAAGAAAGGAGTGTGTTTTCCATGGAGATCCTTCCACAAGGGAGCATCTACCGTTCCAAGTCCAAGAGTTATAAGGTGGGGAGAGGGCACCGGGCTCTTGAGATAAGATGGGTTCCCTAGGAACCACAGTAGAAGTAGGGATTGCCTTGCCCAGCTCATCTCCCCTCTCTTCCTGTGCTAATGGTGGGTGTGTGACCTGGCTGGGCCACGCTGAACCCTTCCCAGGGATTTTCCTGGCCGGGACCGATGGAAAAGAGGCTTGGTTTGTGTCTCGTGGTTCCCATAGCTGTTAGGAGTGACGTGGGGCTGTGCTCCCCCTCAGGTGGTATAGTAGTCAGCCAAAGGGGTGCTGATGCAAAGTATCAGAAATCTGTTGGCTTTTATAAAGGCCCTAAAGAGTCCAACTCAAGGCTGCTTTCTCACCAAAGTCAATTGCCACGTGTTGTTGAAGCAAGATGGTCACTATCTCTGTCTAGTCTCTCCTTCCTGGACTTCCTCTTCCTCTTGAGGCTCCGTGGGCCCAGCTTCTCCCCAGTCTCAGCTCTAGGCCGTCATAGGGCTTGTCTCTCAGGACTTCCTGTATCAGTCTCCACTCTCTTCCCAAGGTCAGCTGCAAGCTATCAGGCAAATGGTCCATCTCTCCCCAGACCTTTAGCTGTTTAAGCCTTCTTCTTTCTGTCACATGGCAGGATCAAAGTGACAAGTAAATTTGTTTAATAAAATATTCTGTTAAAATATATATATATATATATATATATATATATATATATATATATATATATATTAAAGTTAGAAAACAATTAGAGGATCTCTCGATTCCCTTCCAGTTCTAAGATTCTATGCATCTCCACGAAAGCAGTTTCAATCTTTTAATAATTTCCATTCTCTACCTTTCAGAAAGGTAATTTCAGGAGCTATTTAGGAAATATTGCACTGAAGATTGCGCTTTAGTTTTCACTGAGACATGGGCCCAAATGGAAGAATCGTGGATTGCAGAATGAATAGCACAGCTTAGTGGAGGAGAAGGGGCCGGAGGGGCATTTGCTACAGAGCTCCAAGGGAGAAGTGGGCTTTAGTTTGGAGAACTGCCTTTTCTCTTAACTCTCTCATATAAATGACGTGGAGTCTCTTACATTTATCATTTCTGCTGGCTAGGAAGATCTTCTTTCCGGTATGCCTGGATTTGGAGCGTCAGCTCTTGTCACCCAGTATCAACACCAATCTGTAAGTTTCGTGTAGTGGTGCCCGGCACACCCTGGCGCCCCACCTTCTGGGGCTCCCCCACATTTAGATGGTGAGGGCTGTCCATGGTTGCGGTAGTGATCCCCTCTCCTCCTCAGCTCCAGCACCCCTAAGCTGCCCCTGCCTACATCACCTTGTTGAGATTCTTCCCCCTCACCTCACTATTTTTCACGTTTTAGAAAAGAGAAATGCATATCTTGACATATTATAATAAAAATCACTAATGTTTATTAAGTACTTTCTCGGTGCCAGGCACAGCTCTAAGTACTTTATATAGATTAACCTGTTTAATTATCCCAACAGCCCTAGGGAGGTGCCATCATCAACCCCATCTTACTAATGAGGAAACAGGCCCCAAAGTAACTGGCCTAAGGGTGGGAATGGCAGGGCAAGGGTCTGAGCCCAGACAGCCTGTGTTACTCACCATAGGTGAAAGGTACGTTTTAGATGTTCCTTTGAGAGTCAGCTCTTTCAAATGCATTAAAACAGTCCTAACATTGACATTGAAACAATCCCAACAGGTCTAAAATGGGAACATAGAGTATAAAGCAATGAAATAGTGTGTAACTAGTAATCTAGAACAGAACTACCACTTATCCCACTGTTCCTGTGGGGAGGGGGTAGTGGAAGAGAGGAATAAATATATTTTGAGATAAAATTCACCAAGCCAGTGACACTGTTTCCAGTTACTGCAATGTGGTGGTAAATGGGATCTCCTCTGTGCCCTTCTGCCTTCCCCATGGGGGAAAGGGAATTTTCCTGGTTTCTTTCCCATAGCAGTGGGGACAGATCCAGAAACAAGGGAAGGAAAGTTAGTGATGTAGTGGGGCTCCCATGGCAGGGACAAGAGAGAGCAAACAATTGTCTTCCTATTTTGGAGCCTGTCTGAATTTAGTTCCTGTTTTTATTTTGCATGTTCTATGACTGAGTTAACTCAAGTTATATGAAAGGTTTTTTTTGTAAAGTTAAAGATAGAAGAAATTTTTATCCAGCTTCATGTAAATAGAGTCGATCTGTGTTACGGAATGCTCTAGAAGGGATAGATCACACCATCTTCCTTTCCATTCCTTTGGTCTCTGCCATAGTTTAAGGCCAATATTGTATTAACTTTACAACAGGTTTCCTCACTTCCAGGGACTCCCCTCTCCAATCCATTCTCCATGCCATTGCCTGTTTTGTCTGCTAAAAATACACACCAAATTGTTTCCCCTCATGCACAAAAACTTGCATTATCTTCCCCTTGTCTAGGGAATATCCAAGGGACCCAGCCTATCTTTCCAGCTGTACAGGTCATATCCTGCACAACACTCCTTTGCCTCTTAGAATCCATCATACGCTACCACTGCTTGAAAGTCCCCTAAGCCCCTCTAATAGAATTCATTTCTTCCTCCCAGATGGGTGCTTTTCCTGTTCCTTCCCTATGTGTCTGTCTTTCCATTGCTCTTGATCTGGCAAGAGCTGCATCTTACAGGCCTCCCAGGATGTTTTGGAGACCAAATTGAATTCTTTGAGTGAAAATTTCAAGTTTACTCGCTTTATAGCTTTTGAGCTCCTGGACCCAGTTATATGATTAAACGAAAAACACATCTTCCTGTGACCTTTCTCCTAGTGCTTACTTAGCATTTCCTCCCCAGAGTCTATAGATGCCATTTTAGAAATGCAAACTGCTACACTGCAGCAGTCCATTGGACATGTTACAATGTGGTCAGATGGTTCTCAGATGATTTTCAGTTCTGTTGAGGCATTTAATTATGACCACATGCATGCAGGTTCAAACTAAGGGTAAGCTGAATTTTTTTCCTGGAACTGAGAGCTAAAATCTAGCGTTTCTGTTTTTTTTCTTTTGAGGTACTGGGGCAGGAATTGAACCCAGGACTTTGTATGTGGGAGGCTGGCACTCAACCACTGAGCCACATCGGCTCCTCTGAGTTGGTTTTTCCATTTGTTTGTTGTTTGTTTTAGCTTGTTTTTTTTTTTTTTTTAGGAGGCATCAGGAATCGAACCCAGGACCTCCCATGTAGGAAGTAGGTGCTGAACTGCTTGAGCCACATCCGCACCCTACTGTTATTTATTTATTTATTTTGTGTGTGAAAACCACCTCAAAAAATTTACAAATTTGTAAAAACAAAGCCAAACAGCAACAACAAAATCACTGCAATTACAAAACTTTCCATCCTCTTTTCCTTAAAGAAGCCAAGGAACATCAATGTATTTGGTTTTTTCTCTCCCTTTGAGCAAGATCTAATACTTGGGCCAACTGAACAGCTGATTACCCAGAGTTCATCAAAACTTGCTTGGTAATTCCCAATACCATTTACTTATATAGCTAATTTATATCTTTTAAAAGTTATTTTCATTATGGAAAAAATTAAAAGAGAAACAGCCCTTATCCTTCCAACACAAAGACAAAAAGGAGATTAAAGAGAAGTTAGTTGTAGGATTAAGAAGCCCTGTTGCTTTCCTCTTGCTCACTAGAAGGAGCGACATCCCAGGTATTTGGTTTTATTTTATTTTGTTTCATTTTGTTTTATTATTTTAATTATTTTATTTTATATTTCTTTGTTAGGAGGCACCAGGTGTTAAACCAGTGAGCTACACCACTGAGCTACACCTGCTCCCACATCCCAGTTTTCATTCTGACAATGGAGTCACTGTGAAGCAGCCCATTGATACTGAAGCTGGATGTATTGCACCAAGGGAACATTCTGCACAGGCTTGATAGGGCCCACTAGACTCATTGAATTATTTAATTAACTGCTATTTTGATAGGATACTAAGGGCTCCCGACTAGAAACCTACTGGGTTTTTAAGGGCAACTGAAATGTGGTTAGGACATTTTTTTATAAATAAAAATCAGTCTCATTTTAGGAGTAGATAACTCAACAGTTTCATTTATGTGCCTCTCTTGCTCTTTCCCATTTGAGATATAAAGTGCAAATGGGTGGTATACATGTCCTTAGTCAAATGCCTTGACTAAGCAAAACAATTGGGAGAACCTCCCATTTAAACCTCCCATGCAGGTTTGAGGCTAAAGGACAGTGCTTGGAGCTTTTGAGCTAAACTGCCCATCATTCCCATGGGACCTTCTCATTGAATCCCTCCATAACAATCTCTTTGACCCTCCTCTGCTCTCCCTTCCAACAGAATTAACTCCTTCATCTCTGGACTCCCATAGCACTTAGCAAAAAAAAAATATTAAAAATATAAAAAATAAAAACCCTTCTTTCATAGGATCTATCACATGGTATTGCAACATTTTCTTAGTTTGCTCATTTATACCCTTAGACTAGTCTACATGGGATCTGGGCAATTGGTTGTGTTTGTATCTGTTTCCATCATTAGAGTGTGAATTCCCAGAGCCAAACTAGTTTTATTCATCCTTCTCTTTCCACCACCTCTGGCATACAGGAGGCTCTTGTAATGGTTTAGTGAATGAACAAATGATCTAGAGACTGAGAAAAAGAATCTCTAACATTATCCATCTTACATAGGCTAGCTTTATCTGGGTCAGTCCATGGCTGACCACTGTTGGCGTAGCTGTTATTCACCCCAAAGAGAGTAGAGTAGACTTTATCAGATGTTTCCAGGCTAATTGCAAGCCCTGCTGCTGTTTTGATCAGGCAATAGGAATAGGCCTGACACAGTTATTGGGCTTCACATGAATAGGTAGACTTACAAAGGTCCCGCTGCCAAAACAAATAGAGCTATTGCTATTTGCCTTTGGAAGTCAACTGAGGTGCATCAGAGGAACCCTTCTGGATGGTTCATGATTCATAGTCCAGAGGTCCAATCACATTCCGTTGAGCCAGAGCACAAGCTGATTGGGGTGGCAGATAGGGAGGGGTGGTGTGATGTTGGGATGAAAATGTATAGAGAAAAATCTGTTCTTTCGGCAGCTAGGCACCGTCTTCTAGAGCAGGGATCAGCAAACATTTTCTGTAAAGGGCCAGATGGTAAATATTTTCATCTTTCCTGGCCATAATCTCTCTCGCTCTACTCAGCTCTGCCACTGTAGCTGGAAAGCCACTAAAGATGAGCCTAAACAAATGGGCATGGTTATGTCCCAATAAAGTTCGATTTAAATACTAGGCCAGATTTGGCCTGCGGGCCTCAGTTTACTGACCCGGCTCTAGAGCACACCCTTTCTGAGTTAATTCATTTTGATTTTATGTGAGTTCTGAGCCTACCATTTGTGCTATTTTACAACCCAGTAAATTATAGACAAATAATTCCTGACTCTAGGGATGTAAATTTTTTGGCTCTTGGCAGTTTAATAGACTCCCCGCCCCCCTCCACGACCCCCACTTTGGAAGGAGCTAGTCTTCCCTGGATTTGCACATTCCTTTCTATATTCCTGATCTATAAATGTTTGCTCTTTGGATTCTCTAGTTCTATTTCCACATTAATAATAAAATTAAATCCTTAACATGCATTCATTTTGTACTTATATAAGAGTTATTATTTAATCTTTTTTTTTTTTTCTTAATTATCCTTTAACAAATGAAACACTACTGGACATTCTTTGCAAAGGGCATGAAAGCTATACTAAGGGCATTGGGAATTTGCCCTCTGGGAGGATGTTCTCTACGCTTTTTGATCTCATGCTCTTATCTGCAAATATTTTTTGCTACTCTCCACATATGCATGTAATACACTGTATACAGGCAAACATATATAAAGGTAAATTACAAAATTGAAATATCAATATAGAAGTCCTAATATTTTCTTCCTGTATCCCCAGTGGATCATCTTCCTAACACCTTTGGTGCCCTCTCCAGTTGGAAGATCACTTTTCTGGATGATTAGGAACCCCAAATGTCAACCAGCTGAAAAACATAATGAGATCTGAATTAAAAACACAATAACTCACTAACAAAATATATCATTGTAAAAGTTGACTGAAGTTTGAGTTGACTGACCTAAGGAGGAAGAAGAATTCCTCCTTAGGAGTGAACTACTCCTTTGTTCCGGAAAATACCTTAAATAGAACTGAGCGGTTTAAAAGATGAACCTGGATGGGTATGGTCTAGATGGAAACAGCTTCAACAGTAAAGAGTTAAATCATTTGTCTAATAAGCATGAGGTTTTGGTATTGTTTTCTAGCTGGGGAGTGGGGACCATTAGGACTCTGGCAGAGAAGATGGGAGAAGGATTCACCTTAAAGGTGGAAGGTGAGAGGTCAGGGCTGAGAATGGATCATAGCCAGAGAGACACAAAAATGCCTGATAAACATCTTTATACAATGAGGTTGGCTATCCCTTTCCTTGTGCCATCATTATGCTCAAATATTCCCAAAGGTTCAGTAAAAATCTCTTGTACCTAATAGAATGGAACTTGTAGATAGGGGAGAGTAATTCCAGAATTCTTAGGGTCACCTGCAGCAAAGTGAGCCAAAGTCTGAGGCTGAGCTGGGAATGAAGTTAGGAGTCAGACTGGGGAGCGAAGCAAACAAGGAGCTGGCTGCAAGATGAATGGACTCAGCAAACTAGAGGATGGTGACTCTTTAAAGTAGGATGGAGGAGCTGCTCTAACAGTAATACAGCCTGAACAATGTCATTTGATCTTGAGGAGCAGATTTTCAGAATGTAGGATATGTTGAATTTGAGAAGCTACAAAACCTCCTGGTGAAGACGGCTCATTGAAGTTGAGAATACAGGTTTGTGTCTCAGGAGACAGATTAGGGCTAAAGACATACCTCTGTTTGGGATTTATGCTCTAATAGGTCATGGTTTTTGTTTATTGCACTTTCATAAATATTAGGAAAACCATGCTCTGTTTTAGTTTATTTATTCATTCATTCAAAAGTATTTCATGAGTGGGAAGTCCCCATGCAAGGCACTGGAATAAATGATTAATGAGATTCTTCAGAAACTAATCATCTTAGCAGAGGATTTAGCCATGGCCTGAAAACCAGAGATGCAAGGGAGAGAAATCTCCATCATAAACAGCTGGGATAATGAAAGTGGCTTTAAATAAAATGGACAATATAGAAAGATGACCAGGTTTGGAAGAAAATGGGGAGGAGGGGTTCAATGCATTCAATTTTGGACTCCTTAACGTATATAAGAGCAGTGAAGGGAAGTGGATGTGTCTCAATCGATAGGACTCCCGTTTACCATATGGGAGCCCCGGGTTCAATTCCCGGGGCCTCCTGGTGAAGGCAAGCCAGCCCATGCGGCGCGGTGAGCTGACGCAGCAGGACGACCCAACAAAGGGAGACAAGCAGACACAGAAAAACGCACAACAAATGGACACAGCAAACACAAGCAGCAAGGGGGGACAAATAAATAAATAAAAATCTTAAAAAAAAAAAAAAAAAAAAAAAAAGAGTAGTGAAGAAGTTAATTTAGCCAGGGTTTTTATCTACCCAGTCTTCTCATGCACTGCTCACCTCTAACCAGCAGTTTTTCCTCCTTCCTCAATCTAGACCCTTGTACTTTTGCTGATGGTGTCTCTTCCAAGCACAGGCAGAAAGCAAGGATAACAAATTGCTAGGAAATGGGATATGTGGAACTGTGCCATGGATAATTACCCACATTGGCTCCCCCTCCAACTTTTCCACTGGGTTTATACTCTGTTCCTCTTGGGGTGTTCCAGGCCTTGAGACAGCTCCAAAACATCCAGCAGACTGGTATTAGGTCTCTGGTTCTTTTTCATTTGATCATTTTCTAAACTGTCCTTGGAGCAAGTTATATTTATCTCCTTTCCCAGAAAAGTCACCTATATTAGCTTTAGATCAGAAACCTCCCAGACCCTACCTGACTGTCAAGGTCTATTTCAAGGGCTGTATCTTCAGTGAATACTTTTCTTCCTGTTTACCTTCCCTGTTCTTTCTCTTGCAGACTGCCTACCGTGTTTAATGGGCAATAACATTCCTCAGATTATTTTCCTTTGATTTGCTTTCTAATTATCTCACATGTTTAATATTTGCCTCCTTTACTTTTTGAGAACAGGTTTTGCTTTATAGTTGTTATATTTACTAGAACTTAGCTCAGAATTGACTGGGGCTATAAGAGAGGCCCAATAAATAATAATAATTCGATGGAGTTAGATGAATTTTTAAATGTGATAAAATAGTTTTTTTAAAAAAATTAAAACTGCAAACTCAAAGTTGCCATCTTTATGACATTCTTGCATTTTTTTTTACTTTTATTTTTTATAAACTATTCTATGGGCTTTGCTCAGAGAGAACTCATGGGTAGACAAGAAAGAATGGAGGCTCTGATACCACAATGTGATTTTTGTTGTCGCCTATGACTTTGGAAATCAGGAATGTTCAGTCTCTACACATTCCAGAATTCCAGGCCTACACATTTTGGCTTGGTTTCAGAATGTTGATTCTATTAATGGATACTTGAAATATACACCATTTCCAATCTTCATGCAATTGTCTTAGGGTGGAATTTTCTTTTCTCCTCCCACCAGAAACTCAGTATTGCTGCAGCTCCCAACATGTACTTGCATGATTCTTTGTAAAACTGAGAGCTTTCATAGTTCCTGAGCTCTGACCATCTGGCTTCTCTAGGACTGAGCTCCATCTGGGTCATCTTCTCCTTGGAGAGGGCAGGTGCCAAGGCTGAGGAGGGGAAAAACAGGATGGAAGGTTTTAGTGTTTAAGAAAGAGAGAATGAGTTGAACCGTATAAATATATGCATGCGAGAGCACCTGGGAGAAACTCTGCGTTTCAGGTTTCAGTGCAAACTGTGGGGCTTACCTCTAGTTTATTCAAAGGATCCTGAAGTTTTTAAGCCAGTCCAGGATGCCGAGACCTAGCTGATGACTTCATATTGAAATCATGCAAAACCCAAGAGCTCAGGAACTGGAAGAGGAAACCGGATGAGATGAAAATGACTTCAAGTGAAATTGCAGTAAATCTGCACAGTGTCATTCAAACCTGAAGAGGGGAAAGTAGATAAAACCAAGCCACTGGAATTTGGAGGCTTTCTTGCAGGGACTTGTAATAAAACGAAACTGCTTGGTTTCGCCCAGGCCTTGAAAGACTTGTGGAAGAACTGTGGCAGAAGGACTTCAAGGCCGAGGACCAATTTGTTTGTTTTTCACTATCTCTGATTTCAATGAGTGTCATTCTAAGTACTGAATGTAGCCACCAAGGCCGCACCCTTGTCTCCCCTGTCCTGCCAGCACATGCTGCCATTTCACCATCATCACTTGGCTCTCACCCAGCTGTGCTGCCTACAGACCCTCAAAATACATTTGTCTGCTCTTTCCTCTGAGCCAAGCAGTTCCTGGAGTGCTACTGGCCCAGGCTCCCAAAGACAGGGCTAGGCTAGGGGTAGTGGAGGGATTGGCCTCTGGGCATGAAAATACCAAGGAGGACTCTAGAGACAGTGCTCAGGAACCACACAGATCCAAGCTGGGCTGATTGAGAGGAGCAGAATTGTTGATCTGAAGGGGCGAGTCAGAGATTGAATTGGGGTACAGGACCAAAGCCGAGAAAACCGATCAAAGGGAGAGAGTTCATTGGAGCAAAGAGACCCTGGAGTGTAGCCAAATTTGCTTTTCCTAAGACACCAAAATCTCTGTCATGGAGGGCAGGCTGTTCCATTAAGTGCCCTGTAATTGGTCAGTTTCAGAGAACAGAATCCACTCTAGTTGGTTTAAGCAGGAAGGATTTACTACAGGGATTTACATGGCTTATAGAATCAGTGAAAGTGCTTAAGAAACATACTCAACATTAAGGCTTCAGGAACAACTCCCTAAGTGACACCAAAGAACCAGGCCAGCAAGAGGGCCATAGTTCCATCTGCATTTCAAGGCTGCCTTCTAAATTAGGAAAATGGCTCAAGAGCCCCCTCCTGTTGCTATGGTCAGGAGGCTATGATGATCTGGAGGTGGCTGCCACTGCTGCCCTGCCAAGAGCCTTGCAGTGCCTCTGCAGTTTGCCCCAATAAAATGAACACCTGCACTAGCTCTGACACTCAGGAAGCTGGTGATGGGGGCTGGACCCTCTGCTACCACCATGAGTGGCCTGGTCACAGAAATAGCAGAGACAGCAGAAGCAGAGGGAGCCTCATTTTCACCAGATCTTCACCTAATATTTGCAGGGCCCTTGGCAAAAGTATATAGGGACGTCACTTACACTATATCTTTTTTTTTTTTAAGATTTTTTTTTTTTTTTCATTTTCCCCCCCCCCCCCCCCCGCTGCCCGTGCTCGCTCGGTCAGCCAACCACGCTGCGCAGGCGGGCCTGCCCTCACCAGGAGGCCCCGGGAACCGAACCCGGGGCCTCCCATATGGTAAACGGAAGCCCCACTGATTGAGCCACAGCCACTTCCCTACACTATATCTTAATAGCTAGAAGTTATCAATCAAGCTACAAACTGCTCAATAAAGTATATCTTACCCTCCTATCTTGACAAATATACCTTTATAACAATGTTGATTTGTTTCAGTCTGCTTGGCTGCAGAAAGCAATATACCAGAAAATGGGTTGGCTTTTACAATGGGGATTTATTAGTCTACAAGCTTACAGTTCTGAGGCCATGAAAATTTCCAAATTAAGGCATTATCAAGCAATGCATTTTTCCCCAAAGACTGGCTGCTGGCAATCCTGGACTCCTCTGTCACATGACAAGGCACATGGCGGCATCTGCTGGTCTCTCCCTTCTCTTCCAGGTTTCGTTGCTCTCAGCTCCTTGCTTCCATGGCTTTCTCTCTCTCTCTACATCTCAACTCCATTATTTTATAAAGGACTCCAGTAAGAGGATTAAGACCCACCTTGGTTTTGGTCTGCCCCTGTTTGCATTCACCTTACTAAAATAACCTGATCAAAAGGCCCTTAACTGAAGTAATTTATTAAAAGGTCCTACCCACAATAAATTTATACCCACAGGAATGGATTAGCTTTAAGAACATGATTTTCTGGGGTCCATTTAGCTTTAAAACATCACATGGACCTTCAGGGTCTAATTTAGATTTTTGGACTCCTGTGAAGTCTGTGCCAGAATGTGGGACAACTAGGCCCAGTCCTAGTCACTTTCTGCCACCAGCTTACTCAGCACTGCCAAGGGCTTTGTGCACATGTGTGTAGACAGCTCAGCTCCCATGTCCAAGCTCTTTCATATCACACCCTTCCTCCCTAAACAACTGCTAATTGGTCACCCCTCTATGGAGTTTGCTCAGCTTAGAAATCTTACTCTTGGCTTCTACTCCCCTCATTGTTTTCTTTCAAAGATTTGGGGAAGTAAGAAAGGCTACTTTTTACAAAGAGATGAAAGACCATTGATCTACAGTCTAGGTGACAGTATAGCGAGGTGTAGAGGTAATTGGCTTTTGGCAGTGTCAGGCCACATCTGGCACGTGTCCTAAATTCCTCAAACCTCAGTTCCTTCATCTCTGAAATGAGAATAATAGAACCTACTTCTTGGGTCTCGAACCAGATTTCTCTTTAGATCAATTCTTGCATTTGGTCTCTATGCTCTGAGCCAGATATGGGCATTGCTTAGAGCAGGCTGGAAGATACTTCTCATCTTCCTTGCCTGTTCTGCCTGATAATGGCTGCCTGGAGAACTGTGTTAAGGAGGAGCTGGAGGCCAAATCTGGTACAATTTCCTGTAATTGATTAACAATGTCTACCCTGGGTGTGTGCCAAGTATTTGCCATTCCTGGACCAGACTCTACTCCTGAGCAATAGGAAAGAAGATGGACTTGCAGAGAACACTGGGTTCTAGTCCCACTTCTCCCATGTCCTAGCTCTGTGGCCACAGGTAAGGCTTTTAACCTTCATTGTTTAGTTGCTTCATCTGTAAAATGAGGTTAACCAGGTTTAATCTGCCTGCCTTATAGGATTATTGTTGAGGCTCAAATGAGATAATGCTTGTAAAAACACAGTCAATGATGAGATGTTACATAAATGCAAGGTGTTTTGTTATTAGAGTGTGGTATTTGGCTAGTTCGTACCTGACAAGGAGCGAGAGCCAAGTCAGGAATGGTTTTGGTCTGCCCCTGTTTGCATCCTCTTAGCCTGGACTTCTGCATCCTCCTTTACTTTCTGAGCACTGGTTTACTGGGAGACAGCCTAGTAGAAGGGCAGAAAGAACTTCTATTCAAACAAGGTGATGGCTCACTTATTGACTGTGTGATTTAGGTCAAGTTTCATAACCTGTATGAGCTTTGATTTCTTCATCTGTACATGGAGATATAAATAAAGATAGCATCTGTCTTAATGATCTCCCAGGGTGGCTGTATAACAGAAGGGCCGAGGGTGTTAGGGCCTGGTGTTTGGAGGCTGCTGTGCAACACACACCCACTTGAACCCTATTCTACTTCCCTCTCTGTACACTACATATCTCTTCTTTCAAACTTTATAGACCTTAAGCAAAAAGGAAAGTACAGTTTGTTCAAGTCTCTCCTTGCTTCTCTGGTGATGAGTCAAACCACCGTGGTTAGCCAAAGATGGAAAATGAAGTAGAAAAAAATACCAGAATACCGAGGTATCTGTTTTTGCTCAATGAGCAACCAGAGAAGCTATGCTATGTAGGCTATTTCCTCATATTCTGCTGACAGAGGGGAAAAGGATTTTCAATACTGTCTCCTCAGACTTTTGTCTCTGGCATAGAGTAGATGCTCAATAAATATTTGTTGAATCTGTAATGAATGAAGGACACATCCATACCAGCAGCCATTTATACTCTGGTACCTAAAGCAATGTCTGGCATGGAGAAAGTTCCCAACAAATGGCTATCCAATTTACAATCAGCTTCTTCCCTATAGTACATAGGGACTTTATCTTTAAGAACTGGACCTTACTAAAAGTGGAATGAAGAGTGTCAGGTGGCCCCTCAGAGGGGCCAGACCTTCCTTGTCCCGTGTCCCGTGTCCCTTGCCACTCCTAAATGACCCCACTCCACTCCCTGGCACCCCAGGACCTCATTCAAAAGCACACCTCTAGACATAAACTGAGCCTTGTATTGCCAAGCTTTCACCAAATCCTTTCCATTCCCTGCCAACCCTGTGTCCCACTCAATGTTGGCCTAGCATAATGGAGCTGGAAATGACCTTGGTGTTCAACTCCCACCTCTTCATTTGTAAATGAGGGAACTGAAGTTCAGACCTGTGAAGCGACTTGGCTAAGGTCACGCAGCCAGGCCTCCTGACTACCAGTCTATGGCTGTTCCCTGATCTTTCACTCCATCTTCTGTTGGTTGATTGCTAGGAAAGAATTTACCAGGTATGAGAATCCCTTCAAATGTTTTTGTTAGACAGGAAGGTGCTACAATCTAATACAAGTGCTCAAGTGTCCCCAGAGTGTGCTGAAGACAGGCTCTTGGGGCATCTGGCTAGTTGGGGAGATGCACTGAGCCAGGCCCTTCAAACTTTCCATCTTCAAACCCTGCACCTGGCTGGCTGAGTGCTTCACCTACGGGGAAATCTGGCTTTCAGTGGCCAACTCTCTTACATCAGCCCTTCTACCTCCCAGAGACAAGAAAGGCCTTGTGGTCTGTGCCCTAGTCTTGGCCTCACAGTGGGCTGCCCTCTCTTGTCTCCCAATCCTGCCTTGCGCCAACCAGTCTCACTGCTGTCAGACAATGACTCCAGCCCTTAGGGAGGTGAATGCTTTGCTTTTGGGCAATGGCTAGGCCAAATGAAGGGCAGGCCGTGGCCCTGCCAGGCACCCCCAGAGCTCTTTACAGTTTACAGTGTCTTGCGAGAAGGCTGCAGCAGCCACTGAGATGGCCTCTCATAGATTATTGCAACTAGGTTTGCTTACAGTGGGTGCTTTATCTGAAAGACCTGAATATGTATTTGTAAAACCCAAACTGCCATTAGGAAGCTGAGTTTAATAAGTAAAAACTAGCCCACCTACCAAACTGTGTTGGAGGAGGCAAGAGAGGGGGAGTAAAGTTTACCAAATTTAACAAATAAAAATACAGGATGCCCAGTGTGAATTTCAGATAAACAAAAAATACTTTTAAAGTCTAAGTATATCTTGTGCAATATTTGGGACATACTCATACTAAAAATTCATTTGTCATTTAACTGTGTCTGACATTCATATTTAACTAGATATCCTGTATTTATCCAACAACCCCAGTTCCCATGAGATTTTAAGGTCAGGATATCCTATGAAACATACCTCATCTCCTGTCTGTCAGAGTTAACCCTGGGGACTCTTCTAGTCTCAACGTTAGCAGCTCTGCTTGATTGTTATAGTTCCAAGTGCTGGACCAGGCACTTTGGGGAGTTCCACAGGAAGATGCACTGATCCCTGCCCTTGGGAATTCCCTATGACTGGAGGTTCACAGCCAGCTCCGGGAAAAAACCAACGTCACAGTGAAATAAGTCAGCACATTTGTATAAACACAGTCTGGTTACAAAGTGCTTTCATATAATCTTCTCATTTGATTCCTCAGCATCCATGAATAGGGTCAGACAAATATTACCACCTCCGCCTAAGGTGAGAAAACAAACACATAAGTGATATTGGCTGAGACAGTGTCTGGTAAGCAAAGAGTTGAGAGTCAGTCCTGGCTGTCAGCCTCCAAGACCAGTGGCACCATTCCTTTTTGTTAAACGTGCTGCTTTATTATTGCAATTGAACATGCTTTTCCAAAAATAATTGCAATATGTTTTTCTATTATACAAGTAATATTTTATTATTGTAGAAAACTCAGAAAACAGGTAAAAAAGAAAGGAAGAGAAATCACCAAAGGAAGTAATTGCACCATTGAGAGATAACTACTGCTAACATGTAGGGGTATGGTCTTCCACTCTGTGTTCTCTTTATATAAATTAATATATTATTAGTTTTAAATTTAAAAGGCCAAGTTCTCTTAGACATATGCAACATATGCATTCATATATGATTGATGTAAATAGGAACGTATGAGCAGTTATATAAGTGAATATAATCATATATATGCACAAACTTATCTATATATAGTATGAATTTAAATGATTTTGAAATTAGATGATTTGTTTTTGGCACTAAGACTAAGCACAGAAAGAGGGTGGAATGTACTGAACCAAACTCCTGATAATGAACATGTGGGCACTGAAGGATACAAAGATGATATGCTACCACCACGATGGGAGAGCTCCACCATCAACCTGTCATCCATGTTGGCCTGTTTTAGTCAAAAATGAGTGTTTGGTGGGTGAAGGGCCATAGCTAAAAAGATCTAAGCCTAGTCCTTTTCTGCTGAAATGGTGACTTACAGTTAATCACTATTTCTAATAATTGACTTTCTCTTTGGACGTAGACATTGATAAAACAAAATCCAGAGTTGATGCTATTGTGACTTTAGTGGCAGTTAAGACTTAACTGGAACTTATCTGCAGTTAGTAAACTCATAAATAACTAATGCTTATAAGCTGTCTCGCAACAACTTGTTTGAGGTTCTGTGGCTACTCTTCATTTGGGGATGTCAGTACTATACAACTTGGAGCCTCTTTGTCTTATAGCAGCTAAAATGTTTTGCAGTAGTCACCAGACATGGCAACTTAGAGAAAACTCTGGCACCATGATCAGAGAACTCTATTGAGAGAAATACTCCTGGGGTCGTAAGGCTGGGAGGGACAAATATCCAACATTCAGTTCACTGGCCTTGGATCTCACTAACTGCCACAGTAAACAAAGCCTCAAATAGGAGTGCTCCCAAGGGCTCTAGGGACATTTGGACATTATAGGCAGGGCAGACAACTCCATGAAATCAGCACCTCATTGGTGTGCCTTACTTTGGAATATAAGATAACCTATTTCCCCAACGCAACAGAATTAGACTCATTTATATTTCTCTACACATGATTCTTCTACCCCTTTTATTTTATAGCACTATACCTATTAAATATGTCCCAGAGACTTAAATCTTCAGTTTGTTCACATGCCGGTTGAGCCCAGAATCTCAGCAGAGTTGTGGCCAACTCCTACTCTCCAGTTCATTGGACTTGCCCAGGACAATGAACAAAATGATGATGATGGACAACCCCCATCCCAAAGAGCAAAGAGTATCTACAACTGCAAGCAAAACAGTTCCTTCCATCTGCCCCATAAAATCTAAGGCCCCTCTCATTCTGAAGCAGAGCGGGCATCACCATCCCCAAATCCTCAAGACTGAGGAATGAACAAACTTAAGGGGGGAATGCAACCATAAACCAAAAAAGATTTATTGTTATTGCAGTAATGGAAGAACTTGTAACATTGACATAAAGATAGTGGTTACCAGAGGTTCTGAGAGGAAGGGGAGGGAAGAATAGGTGGAACATAGGGCATTAGATTTTTCTGCATGATATTGCAATGACAGATACAGGCCATTACACATTTTATCAAAACCTATAAAAGTGTACAGTGCGATAGACCATAGTTAGTAGCAATGCTTCAATATTTGTTCATCATTAGTAATAAATGTACCACACTAATATAAGATGTTATTAATGGGGGAAAATGTGAGAGGAGGAGGAGATGGGGAATATGGGAACTTCCTATATTTTCAATATAACTTTTCTGTAATCTAAAACTTCTTTAAAAATAAAGTTAAAAAAAAACAAAACAACCCAATTCACTGGTTTTGCTGCAGCCCGAGTTATATAAAATAGCAGTTCATGTTTTCCCATCACACAGTCTACTAGGTTTCAGAGAAACTTCTCTTCCCCCACCCAAAATGAACCTTGAAACCCCCAGATCCCCATGTCAGTGCAGCTATGTGGCGCTTTGCCATCCACTTTCAAGCATGGTAGCAGAACCTCCAGAATAAGTATAGGAGACTCCCTGGGGGCTGAAGATGATGCACCATCTCATTCAAAGCTCTAGAGTTCACCCAACCCTTTCGTCTCCACTGGATGTCCTTCCTTTGTATGAAACACAGGCATAAATGACCCCCCAAAATACATGAGCCATGAAAATCTAAGTCAAAACTGGCCCCATTATGTGATTATTTTAGTTGCCTGAATATATGTAAACACTGTATGTGTTTACAGTTCTCAATATTAAGAATTCCTTTTGGGAAGGGATCATATTTGCATTTCTTATGTCTCTCATTGGGCAGACAAAATTAGAGACAAATGAATATTAATTGAATGAGGAGGACCTACAAAAGAGGCATCTACCAAACCATATCAACATCTTATACCATTTTGATCTAATGAGATTTGTTCAGCTTTAACCTTGTTTAGAAAAGAAAATATTGGAAAGCTTTGTTTAAACCTACCAAGCAAGAAAATCAAACCGACATACACACAACCCCCCGTCCCAGCTGGCCAGTTGTTCTATTCATTCTTTTTATAAGAAATATTTGCTTGGAATGTCAGTTCTAAATTAGAAGTAGTATCACGGTTCCTAAGGAGTAGATTTCTAAATGATGGAAGGAAAAACATACACCAGTGAGTTCAAAAACAATGCTTTGGACCATGATTTTGACCGACCACGATGAGCACTGAAAAATTGCATTTAATATTAAAATACATCCAAGCAGAATTTGAAATTGGAATTTTCTAACTCTCAGTGGACTGATCAAGCACATCAGTAAGGCCAATTACTCCATTCTGATGTCTCGGTTCTGCTGATTCTTGACCTGTGACTGCCACCAAGCGGCATACATTAAAATGACCTCGAGGGTCTTGGAATCCCTTACTCAATGTTTAGGAAAACGACACCGGGGGTAAGCATTCTCTGCTAGTGCAGACCTCAACTCAAATTCTCTTCCTTTTTGTCTTTTATTCTACCTTCCCTTAGTCTGTATTTTGATTATTACAAAGTCACTCATTTGCCCCCTTGAATATTGAATGTTTTCCTTCCTGCTAAACACCCTCCCCATCTCTCATTCCATTTCCTCCTTTTATCGTGGTTGTTATATGAATACAATGAAGCATTCCTTCCCCCTTTCTCCCCACTCAGCTGTTTTCACTCTTTCCCTTCTTCTATTTCATGCAATAGGTTACAAGGGAAATTCCTGAAAAGAAAGCCTGGTGAGGGCAGCCGAAGAGCTGAGAACAGCAGCACACCCATTACTTACCTAAGGACTTAATTAAAGAAACAGTTCTGCTCTTGCCAAGATTTCCAAGGTTCAAAAATAGCAGTGCAGCTGTTTGTGGTGAAAATACATGGGGAAAATATCTTTTTCATCTTTTAAAGAAAAATATATGTCTATCCTTGTGTCATGGAGGAAACCAAGCCAATATATAGTTTGACACAGAACCGAACAAACAACAAGGACACAAACTGATGAGGCAGTGGTGAAGGGGCCTAACATATATCAAGTTTAGTTGAGTCCTCATGTTGATTATTCTGTTCGCACATACCTCCTCCCATTCTCAACTCTTTTCTGCCCTGCTCTGTGCCCAGGAGCCCATCACAGGGCCCCTTGCCTATTGGTTCCCAGTTATATTCAACCAAGAGGGCACATTGCCACGAAACTTAAGGGTGGGGAAAGACAGCAGGGTTGAAAGCAGCCACCCTGCTCCCTCCAGGCTTTGGACGTATTTCTGGCAGTGGCTTTTCCCTCTTTGACCCCTGTCGCTGCTGGGAGGCCTCTCCTCTCCTTGTGGCTCTGGCCTCACTGGGCTATTTCCTCCCCTTGCTTCTTTCAGACAGTTTCCTGCTCTTGCTACTCTCTGGGTGGTTCATTATTCCCTCCATTTCCTTAAACCTGCCCACAGCTTTGTGGGCATTAAATCCTCTTCTAAACCACTGAAGTTGAATGGTTGTTGTCTGCTGGGGATCCTGATGCAGCCTCATTGTCTGTTTCCCTTTTGACCCAGTCTGCATTTCTTCTCTGGGATCATACACTATTTGAAATGGAAGCTATCGCCTGAGATCTGGGTGGGATGCTTTGACTGGTTTCATTATTTAATCAGGCATGTGTACTTCCCAATCCACTGTCCCAGGAGTGACCTTAGTTTTCCAAATTAAAAGTGGGGACACCTGGTCTGCAGAGAAATTTTCTGAATTGCCGATTCACTTCTGTGAAAAACTTTATATAAATGATATAAATTATTTTGCAATTATTGGTACACTGAAAAAAATCTCATTTTTATTCTAAAAAATCCCACCAAGTTAGGAGAATCCTTGGAAATCCTGGTTGCATGTTGCAATAAATTAGGATGTGGGAGGAGATGATGGCTAAAGACACAGAGAATAAGGTGAAGTAGTTGGGGTTTGACCAGGGAAGCAGAAATACTAAGAATGTTATGGAACAAGGAATTTATTAAAGGGTGGCCCTTACACAGTGAACTGTGGGGCAGACTGTGCTCTGCTTCTGGTGTTGAGCCTGACATGGTTATAGGTCGGTCAGACGAGTAATCAGTAAAGAAGGCTAGTCATGGAAGACAGCAAGGACAAATTGGAACTGCGAGGACACCATGAGGTCAGCTGGAATCCATGAGGATAGTTTGTCTCTGCCAATCCTGTGAGAATTTTTCTTGTGGCCAAGGCTAAGTTGGAGCCATACGAGGAATTCTGGGAAACACAGTTCCAACTTAGCCAAGTCGACACAGTACAAAGCCACCACACTGTTACTTGTGAGCAATTGAAGGCTATTTGAGGAAACGATGCCTTAAGAGCCAGAGTTAATTAGGAAGAAACATATGAGAGAGTGAGTTTGTCAGGGAGCTGAGCATCTAAGCAATGTGTCCACCATGAGTTCAGGTGTGGTTAGAGGACGGTGGCACCCAATTTGGCCAAGCTGTCTCATGGGGGAACAAATGATGGGGCTCCTTCATCTTTTCTACCACGAAGATACTAAGGTGTCAGCCAAGTAGGACCACTTCATTCCTCAGGTGGAATGCCTGGAAGAATTCACCCTGAGGGGAGATAATTATTGTGCTCAGGCATTGAAGACAGAGATTGGGCTCAGAGGGCAAGAGCGGTTTTATCATCTCTAAGATCTGTGTCATTCGATTCACCTCCAGCCAAGCTCCAGGAATTTTGTCAGAATCTCTGGAGAGCAGATATGAAAATGGGTCAGGATTTGTAGTCTCCCAGGACACCACACAGGGCTACTCTGCTGGCCTCCAGCAGAGGGCGGCCCAGGCAGGGAAAGGCCCCTTGAACTCCAGCTACATGACTGGAATGGAGGGCTAGTTAGAGTGACTTCAGACTAGTGATGTGCTACAGGACAAGATTTGGGTGTGTTTTTAGGAAGAAACAAAATTAGAATTATTCTGGGCCTTACTCAATTAAGTTTCGTATTTTATTATAGAAAATTTGGAAGGATTATACCAATATTCTCTCCTTCCAGCCAGTTATGTGACTGTCTCTTGTAACATGCCGTCATCAACCTTCAACATTAACAGATTTTTAAGCCTTGATGTGTGAGAAATGACAACTCTGATAAATTGGCATTTATTTCACGACTATTAGAGTTAAATAATTTTTATGTTTATTTTTCCATTTGTAATTTATCTTTTGTAAGTTAAGTCATTTTCACTTATCTGTTGAATTAAAATCTTTCCTATAGATATGTGTTGACAGCTGATAGAGGAAGGATATTAATGCTTTGCGTGTTGAGCTTGTATTGTTCTAGGTTTCTTACTGATCCTTTAATTTTGTTTGTGATATTTTTGATGTATAAAATATTCTACATTTTATATGATCAGGAAGATGTTCTCTTTGAGGTTTCTTCCACTGCTAGACTATTTGGAAAATCCTTTTCCATACAGAGACAAATCATTCATTCTTATCGTGTGTGTGTGTGTGGCTTGACTTTTTAATATATGTAGCTCTTTAATCTATCTCTGATTTTTCATGGTATATCATAATGAGTAAAGGTCTAATTGAAGTTTTTTTTTTTTTTTTTCAAAATAGCTAATGTTAGTATTAACATTGCAAAAGAATCTATTTGGGGTCCTTTATTCATTAGGGTTGGTTTTGGGGCTCTCTATTTTACATTATTTATTCTTCCACCTATTCCTTGTCCCAATATAATATTTATTGTGTACCGTGTGGAGGGCATTGCGCTAGATGCTGGGGAATAAAATGATCTGCAAAACAGACAAAGCACCACACTCAGGAAGCTTTTAGTGTAAGGAGTCACAACAGACTTTCATCTAGGAATGATTCAAATATTTAATCTGTGATTGGGATATGAAAGGAACTGTGAGACCCAGAGTACTCTAATCTCATTTTGGGGGGCGTTTTTTTTTGGAGGGGGACAAGATTCCTAAGAAAATATTCACAAATAAAGAAAAAAATTTTAGGGGGGCGGATGTGGCTCAACTGGTTGGGCGTCTGTCTCCCATATGGAGGGCCCTGGGTTCGATCCCCGGGACCTCCTGGTAAAATTAAAAAAATAAATAAAAAAAATAAATAAATAAAAATAAAAAATAAAATACTTAAAAAAAAAAAAAGAAAAAAAGAAAAAAAATTTAAAAAGCTTTATGCATGAGTATGTTCATCAAAATGCTATTTATAATAGAAAAAAATTAGAATATCTTAAATACCTAAGGGTAGGCTATGGAAGAAAACTATTAAAAATCGAAATTATGAGTATGTTGTGAAAGGCAAAATGTTTGATCAAGTAGAAAGTTTTGGAAACAAGACTGTATTTGCAGTTATCATATATACATACAGGTAAATCAAATACCCCTATATGTAGAAAAATATCTGAATACAACAACTCAAAATTTTAGAGTGGTTTTATTGGGGCAATGAGACTTTAGGCAGTTTCCCCCCTACTTTAATCTATTTTCTAAATTTTCTTAATGAGTGTTTCTTTTAAATGAGTATATTCTTCTGGTCCTCCCAACCAGAAAAGTTCATGAAAAAACAACATACATTAGGTTGTGGATTAAAGGTAACTTGCAAATGGGGAACATTTTTTAAACATGTATCAGTATATATAAATATTGATGAATCTATAGGCCTGAATGGAGCCTAAATATGATTGGGCCTAAATTATCACCAAATTCGGATATGAGTTTGCATTTCAAAAATCCCAAAAGGCTGGCAGAGTACAGAGGTGATCAGATACCTTGGAATAATTTCTAGGAAAGTTCCAACAATGATAAAGGACATTTCGGAAACCCAGTCATCCCAGTAGAACTACAACTTTGTTCCCCACTTTCTTGTTAATTGAGACCCCACAGGCACAAAGATTTATAACGTCCTTAAGGTCCTATTGTCTGCTTGCTAGTTGAAAACTTCCATAGCTTGGGGGTGCCGGTTTCCTAGCCTAGGAGCACTGCTGCTGAGTGTCTCCTCAAAATGGTGTCACGTGCGTGTCCCTGAAGGCAGGAGTCCATGCCACACAAGAGGTACCTACCCAACATGTTTAGACCAGGGCATCAGGAAAGTTGCAGTTACAGAGAATGGAAGACGCACAAAAATTCAAGCCCTAAAACCTTAGTAAGTTTTAATAGTTAAAGTGATCCATCAGGCTCTTGCCTGCTTCTCTTTGTGTTCACCTAAAACAGAAAGTCTCAAGATTGTATAAAATCTCACTAAAGCTAGTTTTGGTCTGTGGGTCTGATTTCAAAGGCAAAACATCACCTTCTCCACCTATTGCCTTTTGCCACTTACAAAAAATATAGTCATCAAAATGGGGAAGAATGATGGCATCATTTTACATGAGACCCTTATGAGGACCAAGAAGAATAACTAATTCCTTGTTAAAGAAATTATATACTGTCTTCATGAACAAGACTGGGGGAGGCGGTTCAACTACGAATGCTAAAGGAGATGCTCAAGGTCCGTGCTTTGAGCATCACCACCCAGGTTTCAGTCCTGAATTTGGCTGCTCTATCACTTAATATTCTAGCAAGAAAGAGCTGGCATAACTCAAACTGGGTCATTGGAGGAAAGTTTTATAAAGGGACAACAGAGTAGTGTGGTGAGTCACTTTACTACCCCTAAGCCTAAAGGCCTAAAGTGATGAGAGGAAGGAGCATTACCAGGAGAGAGAGAAAGAGAGAAAGAGAGAGAGAGAGAAGTAAGAACTTGAGCTGTGTCGAGAAGGAAGCTTGAGAGTTGGGACCCTGGGTAGAAAGATGCAGCCCTCCCCAGGTGACATCTCAGAAAGGTAGTCAGGGGAACAAATACCTCCACTGCTCTTTGTCCAAACCCAACTGGGAAACCAGAGAGCAAGGGGCCCTGGTGATACAGCTGATTCTCGTGACACAGAGAAGGGTGGAGAGTGGGTTTGATGGGTATCCAGAAGATAAACAGGCTGTTTCCGTTTCCTAGCTGCTAAGACAAATTCTATTCAATGGGTTGGCTTAAATAATGGGAATTTATTGACTAACAGTTTTGAGGCTAGGAGAAGCCCCAAATCGAGTCATCAGCATGGCGAGGCTTTCTCCCTGAAGACAGTAGCATTCTGGGGCTGATGGTCATTGATCCTTGGCTTTTCTGGATTCCATGGATTTCCACCTTTTAGCTACTCCCTGTGGTTTCTTTCTGTGGTCAACTTCCTTTGCTCATGAAGGACTTCAGTCATATTGAGTTAAGGCTCACCCACATTCACTTTGGGCACACCTTAACTAAAAACATCTTCAAAGGTCCTATATACAAATAGGTTCACACCCAAAGGACCAGGGGTTGGGACCTGAACATGTCTTTTGTGGGGAACATGATCAATCCTCAACACAGGCCAACTGCTTTTTAGAAATAAAGAACAGAAATAGGTGGGCTCTGTCTTCTGGGAAGTAATGACTACTTAAGTCATGACTTCTAAAAACTTAAAACAGGAAGGGAAAGACTCTCCTTAAATGTGAAAATTATGTGCTTGTCTATAAAAATACTTTTGTCTGCAGATATACACACACACACACACACACGCACATACAGCTAGTCCATATAAGTGACTCTGACTAGAGAATCACATGAGCCAGTGATTAATATACTCAGGAAACAGGCTGTCAGACAATGGGTGGCTACATCCAGGCCCATTTCCTTCCCCTGAATCATTTTCATGATAACCCAAGAGCTTTTGGAAAACACAAAGGAGACTTTTCATTTTAACAATTTATCACTGGCTGCCTTGAAATATATGCCAAAATATTATTACTCAAACTAACTCTAAACTTTTTCTCTAATCTAGAATCACCCATGTGAGCCAGGGGATCCTTGTAAAATCTTTTAAGTCCAGACTTTAAAATATCAATAGTACCTTCACAGGCATCTGCAATACCAGTCAGATAAAAATTCATACTGACACCTTGAATTTCTTTTCGCACATTCGCACATTAACGTTTCCAAAGAATGTTAATAGGACATGACTACCCAATTGTATTCCTTTGCCATTTTAGGAGATAGCAACACCATCATCTAATTTCTCTTATTGCTCAACACAAGTGCCCAGTTTATAATTGACACTGAGTAAATAAACGTTTTCCCAGATAAATTGACCTAAAATGAGGTCAGATGGGGAAAATGGGAAAGTTGAGCAAGTGAAGCTTTGGTTTCTTCTCTATGATGAAAGAACTTTAAAAGAGAAGTGGGAACTACTGGTTTCATGAGCTATATCTTTAAGTGAAAATTCAACAAGAACTGGTATTCTGTGGAGTATAGAATAGTGGGCTGTGGGATAGTGATTATGCCTGGGGTGGGGTAATGACTGGAAGGGGACAGGAAGGGGGTTTCTGGGGTGCTGAACATATTCTTTTCTTGATCTCGGGGCTGGTTATGTAGGTATATTTGGTTTGTGACAATTTATTGAACTGTACACTTATAAGTACTTTTCTGTATGTATATTGGGCATCAAAGAAGTTTATAGAATAGCAAATCTTTATAGGCAATAATAGCACTCTGATGCAAATGGCCTGAAATTGTGTTAATCCTTGAAAATTAACCAAGAATCTAGACTTTGGAGCAGATGGCTTGGTTTGGAATCCTGGTCCTGCCACTCACTGTCTGGGAGAGCTTGGCTGTTTTCCTTAACCTCTCTGAGATTCCATTTTCTTATCCATAAATGGAGCAAATAATAATACCAACATAATTGAGGTGTTAAGAAGACTGAGCGAGACAGCCACGTAAGGTACTTAGCACGGGCCTGGTACGAGGTCAGTTCTCAATGCATGATGGCTAGGTCTCGTCGTGATTGCTGTGGGTACAAAAGCTCAGTTATAAAATCCGGGTATGCAAGAAATTCAACTCTATGTTTCCATAGCTGATCGTAATTTTTTTAAGTGCTCATTCCTTTGGGTACCAGAAACTTAATTTCTGTCATTTCAGAGTTCTTATGCTTGTCCTAGGAGGATGTGTAAATTCCAGGTGGCGCATTTACTTGTCACCATGCTGCATCTGCTGAACTGTTCTTACTCCGATCTGATCTTGGGTGGTTGGACATACAGATACCAACAGCCAGGCTTCTTTCATTCTCTTGGCTCCTCTTGGGCCCCTGGGGGACATGGAATTATTGAACAGCTCCTGCCTCTTGCCGGATGTGGCTGCCTCTGTGAGGCTGTTCCAAGCCTGTCTGGTTGTGTGCACACTTGTTGCTCTGTGGTCTTGAGCCCACCAATACTCCATCTAAACAAGTGGTTTGTCATCTCCCCAGCCCTGCCCCTTGCCCATCCTGCTTCAACCAACAGGAGGATAGGACATGGGGACCTTGTATTACTTAGCAGAAAGACCAATCGATATAACAAAGAAACCCCAAAAATGCAGAGAGATGTTTATTTCTCTCTCATGCAATCGACCCACCTGTCTGGGTTGGTGAACAACTTGCTTCATGAGGTCATTCAGGGAACCGGGTTTCTTTTCCCACCATTGCCTAGGCTATTTTCTTCTCCTCGGTCAAAGTCAGGTTCAGGCACATTTGTGGTCCAGATAATGGGTAGGAGAAAAGGGAAATATTCAAGGCAAGTCATTTCCTTTTAGCAGGTGAGGCAGAGACTGTGCAAGCCATTTCCACCCACAATCCTTTGATGAAACCTTGTCACATGACCACACCTCTACTGAAGTATCCAAGCATTCCTTCCAGCTAGGTTTAGTGTCCAGCTTCTGGTGAATGTTTGCTCCTTCATGCCAATGTTCCCTACAGAAATCACCTTCCACGTCAGTTGGTGTCCCAGGAGAACATCCTCCTGGCTCACCCCTTAACTGGCTCTGACTAGGACAACATAAGGGCAACTAAGGACACAGATCAGCAGGACTTGATAACTGATCACAAATAGTTGGTGGAATAGAAAGAGGAATTAAGGTTGGTTTTTTTTTTTTTTTTAATTTTTGAGCCTGGCGTGGCTTAGAGGATGGTCATGACATGAACTGATATGGGAAATACTGGAAGAGGAACAGATTGAACAAGAATATGAAAATAATAATGAAAATATTAACAATAGCTTGCACATATTATATACTGAGAACTTTGAATATATTACTCCAGTCTATCTTCAAAACAACACTTATTTTTTATTTAATTTTTAGTCAGAGAAATTGTAGGTTTACAGAAAAATCATGTAAAAAGTACAGCATTCCCATATGCCACCCCCACCCCCTATTATTAACACTTTGCATTACTGTGGTACTATTGTTATAACTTATGAAAGAATATTATAATTGTACTCTTAACTATAGTCCATAATTTACATTAAGATGTATTTTTCCCATATACCACCCTATAATTAACACCTTGAATTAATAACAACACTTAGTTTTGGTTTCTTAATTTAAGGATGAAGAACCTGGGGTATCAAGAGGTAAAGATTTCAGGGGGTCCGTGAGCTTGAATTGAAAAAAAATCAACTTATCTTTATTTTCTCTGACCTCCAATGCTTAGTGTCATAAACTATCTGCCACCACATTCTTAGAATGGGTCCATGGTTTTCAACTGACTGGCAAAGGGGTCCATGCAATAAAAATGGTTAAGAACTCCTGTTTTAAATGGTCAGAAGAATGTCCAACTTAATGTATTCATAAAATATAATTGGGGAGATGGTCTGCAAATAGCTAGAAATCCAAGTTCCTTGCAGCACAGGTAACAATTGTAATTAAATAATCCTTTATGTAATTTCTTGTTAAAATTCTATTATTTTGTTAGACTGTGGATTCAAAGACAGCAGGCTTTGCATCTATTTTTTTTTTTTTTTTTTACCATATATCCCCAGATCCTTGCACAGCGCTCAATAGATAATACATACAAGTGGTAGCTGTTGAATAAATACATGTATAAACTTTAGGAGATCAGAACTCTATAAACACATCTGGCTCTGGAAATTTTCTATTTTTTATATTTTAAGTTGCGACCCCCAAATGAAACTCCTCAATTATGTTCTGAAATATAACTCAACATTTACATTTATATAGGATCTTATACTGTTTATTGTGTTTGGATTGTCCTAGTTTATTGTTTCTCAAAGAATAGTATATAAGATGATTTGGGGAATTTGTATGAGTTAAGATATTAAAATTTTAGTAGTTATGTGATTTTTTAATAGTGCATTAAAAAGCATAAAATGTATTAAACATATTATTTAAAGGAAAATATTAGGTAAATAGTAGTCTAGGTAGTATACAGATACAGTAAAATATGCAAAGATGATATTGCATGACTGAAGTTGGGTAAATACCGTTAGGCAGATTTTTTACAGAAAGACGTGGAATGGGGTGTGTGTGTGATATTTTCCCCTCTGTTTTACAGAAGGGAAAACTGAAGCTTAGAGATATTAACATGTTGGTCTTGCCACCACACAAAGCTTCATGCAATTCATCCAACCTGTTTTAAACTCTGCTCTTCGGTTCTTCATAAACATATAAATCTAAGGCAGGGGTTCTTAACAAGGGGTCCGTGAGCTTGAATTGAAATTCAAAAAAACATTTTTCTTGTGGGGACGTGTTGGTGTGGGTGTGATATATTTACTAAATATCACATAGTAGAGTGTGGACTTGGTAAGGGCTCCATGGTTTTCACCTGATTGGCACCATGGAACAAAAAAGGTTAAGAACCCCTGATCTAAGAGCTGTACACAGTCCTACCTACTAACATATTTTACCTCCATCCTATCCCCCAAATTTGGAGACTTCGCAGTTCTCAAGTGATGGCAGTGGAAAGCTTCACTGCAGAGGCTGAAGCCAGAATTGTGACTACTCAGTGTTTCCTGTGTCTCTCCAGTTGCTGCTATGTAGGGTTCTGCCTGCAAAATCTCATCTTTCTTCATCTGAGCCTTGTAGCTTTAGAGACTTTTGAGTGAAAGAGGCAAGTTGCCAGACCTAGAGGCTCTTTCTTGAGGCTCATTTATGGGAGAGGGAGGGCCTCTTGTTTTCTGTTGCTGCCATCACAAATTAGCACAAATTTAGTCACTTAAAAATACCACTTTATTACCCCGCAGCTCTGCATGTTAGAAGCCGTGATAGAGCGTGGTTCCCATGGGTCTTCTGCCTAGAGGCTCACAGAGCTGAAATCAAGGTGTTGGCAGGGCTGTGCTTCCTTTCCGGAGGCTCTGAGAATGAATCCACTGACAAGCTCATTCGGGTGTTGGCAGAATTCAGTTCCACGCGGTTGTGGGGCCGAGGGCCCTGTTTTCTTGCCGACTGTGCACTAAGGATCATTCTCAGTTTCTAGAGCAGCCTTGAATTCCTCAGTCTCCTTCATCTTCACAGCCAGAAATGGCAGGTCAAGTCCATGTCATACTTAAAATCTCTCTGACCTCCGGTTCTGTCTCATCTTAGCTTTCAGTAGGGAAAGTTCTCTGCTTTTCAGGGCTTGTGTGATTAGATTGGGCCCACCTGGATAATCCAGGATGCACTTCCTATGTTAAAGCCAGCTGATTAGTATCTTAATTGCATCCGCAAACTCCCTTGACAGCTGTAACTAGATTAGGGTTTGATCAAACAACCAGAAGATGGGACTCTTGAGGGTACATTTTTAGACTTCTGCCTAAACTTAAGCTACCGGGAGGATCTCAAATAGCAGGTCTGGATACAGAGACCTAAGATTAATAAGTAGTGTCCTTTGATTAGACCCTGGTTCTGCTCTCTGGAAGTAGTTCCCTAGTCTATTTTTCTCCATGGCTCCTGCCTCTACTCTTTGGAAGAGATTTCTTGTTTCATTATCGTCCTTGCCCATTTTTGGTGGCTGAGCAATTTCCAATGCCGAGTTCCTGCTTGCAGAAAGTTGGGGGCCCAGCAGTCTTTTCATGGGTCAAAGAACCTTAGTCTCTTTTAGATCAGGCCATAATAACTTTGTCCAATTAAAAACAAAAACAAAAAAACAGATCTTCTAGGGTTTAGGACAGCAGGTGAAGGCTGCACACCACCCAGAGGAGAGAGGGACAGAAGAGGGAAATTGCAATGACAGAACCATGAGTTGGAACCAGCAGCGGCTGCTGCTGCCGGCACCCTCCCCCACACTCTTTAGAATTCTCGGGCCTCTGGGCCTGCGACCACAGACAAAGGGGGCTCCAGGGATCTACCACTCCCAGAAAAGGGAGAGAGAGGGACACAGTCTAAGGCTGACTCGGGTTCTGACCCGCAAATTTGGGCTGTGGAGCCCCTGGGCCCTTCCGCACGGTGGTTTGCCCTAGGAGCCTAGGAAGGACTGGAGAAATCCGACCGTCCCAATCTCCCTCTCTTCCAGCCTGGACTAATTGTTGAGGACTCCACAGGAGAGGGGAAAGAGAGCCTGGGGCTGACCCTGCTTTTGACTCCCAGGTTTGGTCTGCCCTGTTCCGAGAGCCCTTCCAGGCCGGGTGGGGCTGCGCCATTGTTTGCCTTGGAGCCTGCAAGGGACTAAAGATATACAAACCTCCCAATCTCCTCCACTACTAACAGGGACTGATTGTTGAAGACTCAGAGAGGAGTGGAAATATTTCCTAGCTGGGAAAAGGGAGGGGGTTGCCAGAGAAGACTGGAGAACTGTCTCATAAAGTTTGAATTACAAGGCTCTGAGCCCCCAGACAGGAAGCTCTATCACATTGATCTGGTCTGTGTCACAACAAATACACTCTGACCAGGCATTGAATTGAGAGCTGCCAACGATCGCCTTCTCCTGGCAGACCAAGAAAGCACACAAAAGAAAATTAAAAATAAATAGGAGAGGCTTTTCCTGGCCTCTATAGCCTCCCTGCCCAAGGCTCTAGGAAATGATTCTACAACCAATTACTGGGTCCAGTGTCCAGTTTTGAGCAACCAGCAGGAAAATCCTAACAATCAAGGTTGAGTGAAAAATCAAAGAGCTGTGGTAACTCACAGCCTCCTGCCACTAAATCCCTATAAAAGAGAGAGAGATTGAGTATCTGAGTAAAAATATATCCTAACCAGATGCCTAAACACCAGCAAAAAATTATGAGCCATACTAAGAAAATAGAAGACATGGTCCAAGAAAATGAATACAGCAAAGTCCCAGAAGAGATGCACAATTTGAGAGAACTAATCAATGAGATGAGCACAAATTTCCAAAATCAAATTAATGAGATGAAAGACAATATAGTTAAAGAGATAAATGACATCAAGAAGACATTGAGCTAATGCAAAGAAGAATTTGAAATCCTGAACAGAAAAGTAACAGAGTTCATGGGAATGAAAGACACAGTAGGTGAAGTCAAAAACACATTTGAGGCATACAACAGCAGACTCGAAATGATAGAAGAAAGAATAAGTGATACCGAAGACAGAGCAGCTAAAATTGAAGAAAGAAAAGAACAGAGAGAGAAAAGAATGGAAAAAATTGAGCAGGGCTCAGAGAGTTGAATGACAACACAAAACGCAACAACATATGTGTCATGGGAGTTCCAGAACGGGAAGGAAAGGGGAAAGGGGCAGAAAGAGTATTTGATGAAATTATAGCTGAAAATTTCCCAACTCTCACAAAAGAAATGAGCTTACATGTCCAAGAAGCACACCATACCCCAATGAGAATAAATCCAAACAGACCTACGCCAAGACACATACTATTCAGAATGTAAATGTAAAATATAAAGAGAAAATTCTCAGAGTAGAAAGAGAGAAGCAAACAATCATGTACAAAGGACGTCCAGTACGACTTAGTGCAGATTTCTCTTCAGAAACCATGGAGGCGAGAAGACAGTGGTATGATACAATTAGGAAACTGAAAGAGAAAAACTGCCAGCCGAGAATTCTTTATCCAGCAAAACTGTCCTTCAAATATGAAGGTGAGTATAAAGTATTCACAAACAAGCAGAAACTAAGAGAGTTTGCAAAAAAGAATCCACCTTTGCAGGAAATATTAAAGGAAGCTTTAGAACCTGAAAGAAAGAAGCAGGAGAGAGAGGCTTGGAGGAGAGTATAGAAGAAAGAAAAGCAGAAAGGATAACCAAAAGAGTAAAAAGAGAGACAAAAACAAGATGGCATATGAAAACCAAAGAATAAAATGGAGGAAATAAATAATGCATTTTCAGTAATATCATTGAATGTGAATGGATTAAATTCCCCAATCAAAAGATACAGACTGACAGAATGGATAAAAAAACATGAGCCATCCATATGCTGCTTACAAGAAACTCACCTCAGACCCAGGGATACAAACCGACTGAAAGTGAAAAGTTGGAAAAAGATACTCCACACAAATAGTAACCAGAAAAGAGCAGGGGTAGCTATACTAATATCAGACAAAACAGACTTTAAATGCAAAAAAGTTATAAGAGCTACAGAAGGCTATTATATATTAATAAAAGGGACGATACTCCAGGAAGATATAACAGTCATAAGTATCTACGCACCTAACCAGGGGGCCCCAAAATATATGAGACAAACTCTGGCAAAACTGAAGGGAGAAATTGACATTTCTACAATAATCGTCGGAGACTTCAACACCCCACTCACATCATTAGATAGAACAACTAGACAGAAGATCAACAAGGAAACAGAGACCTTGAACAATATGATAAACAAGTTAGTTAGATCTAACAGATATATACAGAACACTGCATCCAAACTCAGTGGGTTATACAGTCTTCTCAAGTGCCCATGGATCTTTCTCCAGGATAGACCACATGTTAGGTCACAATTCAGCTCTCAATAAATATAATAAGATTGAAATTATACAAAGCACCTTCTCAGATCATATGGAATGAAACTAGAAATCAATAACAGACAGGAAAAAACTAAATTTGCAAATGTGTGGAGACTGAGCAACACACTCCTAAATATTCGGTGGGTCAAAGAAGAAATTGCAAGTGAAATCAGTAAATATATTGAGACAAATGAAAATGAGAACACAACGTATCAAAACTTATGGGATACAGCAAAGGGAGTCTTGAGAGGGAAATTTATAGCCCTAAATGCCTATATTAAAAAAAAAAGAAAGAGCTAAACTCAAAGATTTTACTGAACGACTAGAGAAACTAGAGAAAGAACAGCAAACCAATCCCAAAGCAAGCAGAAGGAAAGAAATAATAAAGATTAGAGCAGAAATAAATGAAAATGAGAACAGAAAAACAATAGAGAAAATCAACAAAACCAAAAGCTGGTTCTTTGAGAAGATCAATAAAATTGACAAACCCCTCGCTAGACTAACAAAGAAAGAAAGAGAGAAGATGCAAAGAAATACAATCAGATATGAAAGGGGGGGAAATTACAAATGACCCCACAGAAATAAAAAGAATCATAGGAGGATATTATGAGAAACTATATGGCAACAAACTAGACAACCTGGATGAAACGGACAAATTTCTAGAAACGCACAACCAACCTACACTGATGCTACAAGAAATACAAGAACTTAACAAACCAATCACAATTAAGGAGATTGAATCTGTCATCAAAAATCTCCCAGCAAAGAAAAGTCCAGGACCAGATGGCTTCATAGGTGAATTCTACCAAGCATTTCGAAAAGAATTAACACCAATTCTGTTTAAACTCTTCCAAGAAATTGAAGAGGACGGAAAATTACCCAACACATTTTATGAAGCCAACATCACCCTAATACCAAAGCCAGATAAAGATTCCACAAGAAAAAAAAATTACAGACCAATCTCTCTAATGAACATAGATGCAAAAATTCTCAACAAAATACTTGCAAATAGAATCCAACAGCATATCAAAAAACTTATACATCATGACCAAGTGGGATTTATTCCTGTTATGCAAAGCTGGTTCAACATAAGAAAATCAATCAATGTAATACACCACATTAACAAATTGAGGGAAAAAAACACATGATCATCTCAATAGATGCAGAAAAGGCATCCGACAAAATCCAGCATCCTTTTTTGATAAAAACACTTCAAAAGATAGGAATAAAAGGAAAATTCCTTAATATGATAAAAGGCATATATGAAAAACCCACAGCCAACATCATACTCAATGGGGAAAGGTTGAAAGCTTTCCCTCTAAGATCAGGAACAAGACAAGGATGCCCACTGTCACCATTGTTATTCAACATTGTACTGGAAGTTCTAGCTAGGGCAGTTAGACAAGACATAAAAATTAAGGGCGTCCAAATAGGAAAAGAGGAAGTAAAACTCTCCTTGTTTGTGGATGACATGATCCTGTACTTAGAAAATCCAGAAGTATCCATGACAAAGCTACTTGAACTAATAAATAAGTTCAGCAAAGTGGCAGGACACAAGATCAACACGCAAAAATCAGTAATGTTTTTGTACACTACTACTGAACAACCTGAGGAGGAAATCAGGGGGAAAATTCCATTTTCAATAGCAACAAAAAGACTCAAATACCTAGGAGTTAATTTAACTAAAGAAGTGCAGGACCTTTATGCAGAAAACTACAAAACAATGTTAAAAGAAATTTAAAAAGACCTAAACAAATGGAACGGCATTCCATGTTCATGGATTAGAAGAATAAATATCGTGAAGATGTCAATCTTGCCCAAACTGATTTATAGATTCAATGCAATACCAATCAAAATCCCAACAGCTTACTTTACAGAATTAGAGAAGGCAATTACCAAATTCATCTGGAAGGGTAAGTGCACCTGAATAGCCAAAAGTATTCTAAAAAAGAAGAGCAATGTGGGGGGAATCTCACTGCCTGACCTTGAAACATATTACAAAGCTACAGTGGTCAAAATAGCATGGCACTGGCATAAAGATAGACACATCGATCAGTGGAATAGAATTGAGAACTTAGAAATATACCCTCACCTATACAGTCAACTGGTTTTTGACAAACCTACCAAGCCCACGCTAATGGGAAAAAACAGTCTCTTCAACAAATGGTGTTGGGAGAACTGGATATCTATAATCAAACGAATGAAAGAGGACCCCTATCTCACCCCCTATACAAGAATCAACTCAAAATGGATCAAAGATCTAAATATAAAAGCCAGGACCATAAAACTACTAGAAGAAAATGTAAGGAAACATCTTCAAAACATTGTAATAGGTGGTGGTTTCTTGGACCTTACAGCCAAAGCACGTGCAACAAAAGAAAAAATAGATAGACGGGACCTCCTCAAAATTAAACACTTTTGCACCTCACAGGACTTTGCCAGAAGGGTGAAAAGGGAGCCAACTCAATGGGAAAAAATATTTGGAAATCACATATCTGATAAGGGTTTAATATCCAGGATATATAAAGAGATGTTACAACTCAATAATAAAAAGACAAACGACCCAGTTAAAAAATGGGTGAAAGACTTGAATAGACATTTCTCCAAAGAAGAAATACAAATGGCAAAAAAACCACATGAAAAAATGCTCAACATCACTCACGATTAGGGAAATGGAAATCAAAACTACAATGCGATATCATTTCACACCTATCAGATGGCCACTATTAAAAAGACAGAGAACTACAAGTGTTGGAGAGGATGTGGAGAGATAGGAACACTTATTCACTGTTGGTGGGAATGCAGGATGGTACAACCACTATGGAGGACTGTTTGGCAGTTCCTAAAGAAGTTGAATATAGACTTGCCATGTGACCCTGCAATACCACTACTGGGTATATACCCAGAAGAACTGAGAGCAGTGACACGAACAGACATCTGCACACCGATGTTCTTAGCCACATTATTCACCATTGTCAAAAGTTGGAAAGAACCCAGGTGTCCATCAACAGACGAATGGATAAACAAACTGTGGTCTATTCACACGATGGAATATTATGCAGCTGTAAGAAGAAATGAAGTCGTAAAGCATATGGCAACATGGATGAACCTGGAGGATATTATGTTGAGTGAAGCAAGCCAGACACAAAAGGATAAATACTGTATGAATATGTTACTATTAAACAAATATATTGTGTGATTAAAAAAAAATTTTTATATGTATCCATTACATTTAATTGAGAAATGTATGTATTTATTCATCAGTGCTTACTTTTTAGTTTTTAATTGTTTATATTTTCAATTATTAAATGTACAAAATAAAGTTTAAAAACAAAACAAAACAAAAAACAACTTTGTGGATTTTCACTGTGGGTTTTTGAATACCCAGGGTCTTCTATATTTGATTTCATTCCGTTCCATGGGCCAAAAGGCATACCCATAAATCTTTTTAAGCTATGCTTCTCCCTCTAGACATAATGATTGCTAATTTGGGCATACCAGGCTGCTGTGGGAACATGCCCTTAAGCTTTCTAGGAGCGCTTTGGTCTAACTGTATGAATTGTTTAGGTGGGCATACTGCTTGAAGCAGAGGATAAACTTGACCTCTCAAATGCTCTATTTGGGATAAAGCCCTCATGGAGGAAATTGCTGCCATCTGGTATGCTATTCTGATCTCCTGCCCTAGGTATAGGCATAGTCAACAACAGTGATCACTTAGAGTAGATTGGGAAGCCCAGGGAGGCTCCTGTACTTGCCAGCCATCAGAATCATTGCTCATAAGCCTTTGTCAAAGGACAAAGTTGAGTAACCAGGCCCTGTCTTTACCTTCACCCTCACTTCCAGGCTGCCATTTGCTTTCAGAAAATCTCTCCAGTTGTCTTGGGAACCAAAGCCTGTGGGAGATCCCTTGGGGAAGACTGTTATCAAGTACATGCCTTAATTACTACTGTCACCTGAAAACAGTCATGAGAACTAAAGCAAGTGTGTGAATCCCTGAGAGCATGAAAAACTGTGCCAGAGCAGGAAGGAGTCCCAGCCATTGCCCCTCAGTATGTAAATCAACCCAGAGTCTGCCACATACTTGGCAAAGGAACTAGTTTTTAGGGGCTGCCAATGCTGGCAGGAGATCAGTACATCTGAAAGCCCTTTCCTATTGGGAATGGCAAATGCTTCCATAGTTCACTTATACCAATCTCCTCTGGATTGAGTCCATTAGTGACATCTCTATTATAAAGAACAGTTAAAATGTACAAGGTTAATCCTGGGGATATGGATTAACTCCTTCAAGGCTGCATACCTATGCTTTGGGAGATGTCACCTGGTGAATGCTAATTATAGTTCTTTAGAGTGGTTTAGGCTATAGTTCCCAAACAAGGTTCTATAACATGTTAAAAATATAGATTATCAGGTACAGTGCTAGAAGATTCTGATTTTATAGATTTTGGACAGAATCCAAAGCACACATTTTAAAAAGTTCTTTAAGCATAACAGTTAGGTACTGTTAATTTTTATTTAAAAAAAAACAACTCCTGTATTTTAGTGACTTCACACAATAAAGTGTATTTTTTGCTCTTATAACAGCTTGATGAATGTGTTCTTGGGGATCCAGGGACCTAGATTCATTCCATCTTGCACCAAAAAAACAACAACAAAAACCCACAAAACCACAAAGTAAGCATGGCACTAGCAACTGCAGGGAAAACAACAACAACAACATTTTCTCTATGGCTGGGGAAACAAAGGAGGAGGTAGAAATTATTAATGTGTAGACGTTTGGAGGAGGGTCCCATGGAGAAGAAACTCGGGCATCTGGGAAGGGATTGTTGCTCAATAGCTGCTGATATCATTAAGCTAAAAGGAGGGCTCCCCAGGGCTGGGACTCAAAACTCTGAGAACAGGGTGCTAGCTAGTTGTTGTCTCCAAAGGGGCACAATGTGACTAGCTCTGGGAATTTGGGGAAAACTGCAAATTGGATTTAACTGCTACTACTGGCAGAAGCTGTCTGCTGGGATGAAGAAGGAAGGCTGAGGAGATATTGGCAGGGATTGGGGACAAACAGGAAACTGCCAGAAGGCAAATAGGAAGGAGCAAGTCTCTTCTTCCTTCCCATACTTTTCAGTTTTCTGGCAAAACAGAAACCCTAGGGCCAGCATTACAAAGCAGAGAACAGCAGAGAAGGTTTGAAGCTGAGAGGCAATAACTCAATAACTGGCACCAAGGACTGCCTGGGCTTAGGAACAGTGGGCAGCCATCACCACCCCATGCTGGAGTCTTTTCCTTTGTCCCTTCTCCCACTCTCCAATCTTTTCCCCCTGTGCAGTGTTTTAGGCTGTTGGTTTGTGTGATACATCCATAGGTTGCCTTGCTTTCTAGTTTCTCATAGGAGATGGAACATAAGGAATTAAGTGAGGTTGAGGCATCACCTACTCCCTGACTGTGATGGTGTAATTTCATGTGTCAACTTGGCCAGGTTATGGTATCCAGTTGTTTGGTTAAGCAAGCACTGGCCTGATTATTACTGTGAGGACATTTCATGAACTTAAATCACCAGTAAGTTGATTGCATCTATGGCTGATTATATCTACAATCAACTGAGGAGCTTGCCCTCAACAATGAGAGATGTCTCATCCAATCAGTTGAAGGCTTTAAAAGGAGAAGTGATGATCTCAGCAGTCAGAAGAAAGAATATCTATATCTACCTCAGTCAGCCAGATTCTTTTGGGAGAATTCATCAAAACCTTCATCAGAGTTCTCAGCATGCAGCCTGCCCTATGGAATTCACACTTACCAATCCTGAGGTTCATGTGAGCCAATTCCTATAGGAAATCTTACAATATTTACACATATATCCTACCAGTCTGTCAGCTCTATTTCTCTCTGCCTAATACACTGACTATGGGTTTTTCTGTCCCTCTTCAGAGCTCCCTCTTATTGCCCCTTCAGGCCATGGAGATGGCAACAAAAACTTGCTATTTTTAACTCCAGAATATTGGACTATCCTTTGTTTGTTCTCAGTGTCCTGCCCGGCATCTTTGCAAAGAGCTCCTTTATTAGATTCCCCTCACATTGTCCACTGTTTTATGGGATACGACTGATACACAGTCTATGCCTAAGAGAAAAAGGAGTGAGTTCAATTACAGTTACCTGGAGAGGGTTATTGTGGGGAGACAGCCATCTAACAGAGCAGGGCCATCTGCTGAGTGTCATGGCCAATGGGGGTGGCTTGGCAGAAAGGCAGATGGTGGAAAAAAATACCTCAGCACCATCTCCCCCCTCCTTCCGATCTCCTATCAGAGCCCCCCATTGGCCAAACCCAAGAGGAAGCCAGAAGGCAAGGCTGCTGTTAGTGTGGTCCTTACAGGATAGCCTCCCAGGCTACAGAGTAGGTTAAAGAAGGCTGGAGAGTGGAGCTGGAGGGATGAGCACTAGACATCAGCTCTCAGTGCTCTGGGGGCATCTTACGCACAGATCTACTTGTCTATAACCCGTTTGTAGCAGTTTGATATTATTGATGAACTCCAAAAAGTAATATTGGATTATGTTTGTAAACTGGTCTTTTTCTCTGGGCATATTAGAGTATATTGGATTCAGAGGTTTTACCTTTTACTTGATTAACAATTAAGGCTTTGATTGGGCCATGTCAGTAGGACATTGCATCCCCACCCCCTTGGTGGGCAGGGACTCACAGACAAACCGCACCACAGAGAAGGGGAATTTGGAGTTTTAATGCTGTAGCCTGGGCAAGTAAGCACACAGAGGAGCTTGGTCATGAGGAAGGAGAGAAGGCCCCGGGAAAAGAGACAAGCCATTCACCTGATGGTCTACAGCTGGGCTTGTGGAGAGATGCAATCTTGAGCCTGAAGAGAAACAAGCCCAGGAAGAGAGGAACCCAGGAAGCCTGAACTCTTGGCAGATGTCGGCAGCCATCTTGCTCCAGCACGTGGCAACAAACTTTGGTGAGGGAGGTAACTTGTGCTTTATGGCCTGGTAACTGTAAGCTTCTACCCCAAATAAATACCCTTTATAAAAACCAATCAATTTCTGGCATTTTGCATCAGCACCACTTTGGCTGACTATTACATCTCTCTTCTGTATGATGAACTTATTTTCAACAATAATAGAAATAATTATTTTATTCTTGATTAATTCTTTAATCTTACAAATTAGAACATTTTTTTTCAATTTAGAATATTTAATAAAAAATTTAAAAAACAATTTACAATTTAGAAGGAATACATTTCAATGTAAACATATTATTCAAATTTTGTAAAACAGTACATGAATGAACTTAATTTTGTACCTACCAAACAAAAGTATTTAGATTTTAAACACAGATTTAAAACTCCAAGTATTCACTGCAATGACAATTGAAGTAAATTAAGTTGTATTTCTTCCTCTTTGCAATCATTGTGCTACCATGTTTTATTTTGAATTTACTGTTTAAATGCAGACCTGTGCCATATCACAGGGTTTTGAAGAAATGAACTCTACCCCAAGGAAGCTTGAAAAGTTCTAAACAGATAAAACTTATACTTGAAACAATATGATAAATTGAGTGCATGTGAACTGGGACTCACTGCTAACTGGAAGTTCTCTGGATGAACTTCCATGTAGAAAACAGTGTTTCTTAGAGGATGTTTTAAACATTTGTTCTAATTTGAAGCCTTCTTATATATTATTAAAACTCAACAATAACCATGGCAGTCGTTTGGAACTTAGACCAACAGAAGACATCTTTACTGACATTGTTTAGAATTCTTGGTGCATGGTGATAATAAAAAGCAGATAAATTTGGGTTGGGCTTCATTGTGGCCTTTAAACTCTTTCCAGGTAATGCCTGAACCTATGGGGGTTGCTCCCACTGCCCGCATACTTACCCCATTGTCTTTTTTAAAAAAATTAAATTTTTATCTACACATAGTCTATAGCCATAAAGCATAAACTCACTCTTACCCCTCACCCTATCCCCTATTAACCTCTATTCTAATTTCTGTCTCTGTGAATTTGTTACTTAAGATATCTCATTTAAGGGACATCATACAATATTTGCCCTTATGTGCCTTGCCTATTTCATTCAGCATAATGTTTTCAAGGTTCATCCATGTTGCAGCATGTCTCAGAACTTCATTCTTTCTTATGGCTGGATAATATTCCATTTTGTATATGTACCACATTTTGCTTATCCATTAATTTGTTCGTGGACACTTAGGTTGTTTCCAGCTTTTGGCTGTTGTGAATGATACTTCTACGAATATTGGTGCCCAAGTATCTGATATCCTGCTTCCATTTTCTTTGGATACATGCCTAGGATTGGAATTGCTGGGTATGATGGTTTGAGATGTATGTACTCCATGGTCTTGAATTTAATCCATTCCTGTAGGTGTGAACCCACTGTAAGTAGGACCTTCTGATGAGGTTACTTCAGTTAAGGTGTGGTTCACCTCAATCAGTATGGGTCTTAATCCTATTACTAGAGTCCTTTATAAGAGAAATGAAATTCAGACAGAGAGAGAAAGCCACAGGAAGCAAGAGGCTAGACATTGACAGAACCTGGTAGATAAGGGAGAGCCCAGGAGATGCTGCCATGTGCCTTGCCATGTGACAAAGAAGCCAAGGATTGCCTGCAGCCAGCCCCAGAATGCCAGTCCTTGAGAAGAAAGCATTGCCTTGATGACACCTTGATTTGAATATTTTTCCAGCTTCAAAACTGTGAGCAAATAAATTCCCATTGTTTAACTTGACCCATTACATGGTATTTGCTTGAGCAGCCTAGGAAACTAAAACACAAGGTCCTATGGTAATTACATATTTAACTTTTTGAGGAACCACCATATTGCTTTTCTACAATGGCTGCACCATTTTACATTCCCACTAACAGAACACTAAAGTTCCAATTTCTCCCCATCCTCTCCAAAATTTTTTATTTTCCTTCTTTTTCAGTAATAGCCATCTTTGTGAGTATGAACTAGTATTACATTGTGGTTTTGATTTGTATTTCCCTAGTGGCTAATGATGTTGAGCATCTTTTCAATGCTTATTTTAATATCCTTTTTGGAAAAATGTATGTTTGAGTCCTTTGCCCATTTTTTAATTGGGTTGTTTCTCTTTTTGCTGTTGTATAGGAAAACTTCTTTGCATATTCTGGATATTAAGCCATTATCTGATATAGGCTTTGTAACTATTTCCTCCCATTCTTCAGGTTGTCTTTTCACTTTTGATAATGCCCTTTGATGCATAGAAGATTTTAAGTTTGGTGAAGTCAAATTTATCTATTATTTCTTTTGCTGCTCATGTGTTTGGTGTCATATTTAAGAATTCACTGCCAAATTCCAGTTCATAAAGATTTGCCCCTATGTTATCTTCTAAGAGTTTTATGATTTTCACTCTTATATACAAGTCCTTGTGGCAGTTTGATATTATTTATGAATTCCAAAAAGATATTGATTATGTTTGTAAACTGGTCTGTTCCTCTTGGCATGATACCCTTTTATTGTATTAAATTCAAAGGTTTTACATTTACTTGATTATGTTAAGATTAGAGCTTTGATTCGTTTGTGTTATTAGAGCGTGCAGAGTTGAGTCCGTGCCCCCTTGGTGGGCTATATAAACAGACACTAACTCAAGGAGAACACAGAAGACAATACACAGGAATAGAGAAGGCTTCATAGACGCGGCAGAGGCAAGAACTTGATCCTGGGGCCCTGGAGAGAGATGAGCCATTTGCCTGATTGTTTGCAGCTGAAGAGACCAGAGCCCTGAGCACCTTAGAAGGCCCAGAAAGAAATGAACCCTCCAGCCTTCAGTTGAGATGGGAAGTAGATGGGCCCATGGAACCTTAAGAGAGAGAGGAAGGCTGAATCCTCACCCACATCACCCACCATCTTGCTTCAACACAAGATGTTCAACTTGCTTCAAAGGCAACAGACTTTGGTGAGAAAAGTAACTTTGAGTTGGATTCTTTAGGGCCTTGTAACTGTAAGCTTTTACCCCAAATAAATACCTTTTATAAAAGCCAATAGATTGCTGGTAATTTGCATCAGCACCCCTTTGGCTGACTAATACAGTCCTTGATCAATTTTGAATTAATTTTGTATATTAATTGAGTTATTTTATATATTGTATAAGATAGAGGTCCAACTTCATTCTTTTTGCATGTGGATATCTAGTTTTCCCAACACCGTTTATTGAAGAGACTATTTTTCCCCCATTGCATGTACTTGGCACCCTTGTTGAAAATCAATTGGCCATAGATATGTGAGCCTATTTCTGGACTTTCGACTCTCTTCTACAGTTCTATTTGTCTATCCTATGCCAGTGCTATGCTATTTGATTACTGTAGTTTTGTAGTACATTTTGAAATAGGGATGTGTGAGTCCTCCAATTTATTATTCCTTTTTTAAGATTGTTTTGGCTCTTTGGTACTGATGGTCACTCCATATGAATTTGAGGATCAGATTTTCAATTTCTGCAAAAAGGTTGCTGGAATTTTGATGGGGTTTGCATTCAATCGGCAGATCACTTTGGGTAGTTTTAGGAGCTTAAAAATAGTAAGTTTTCCAGTCCATGAACATGGGATGTCTTGCCAACAGTGTTTTGCAGTTTTCAGTGTACAAGTATTTCCCATCCTTAGCTAAATTTATTCCTAGATTTTTTTATTCTTTTAGATGCCATTGTAAATGGAATTGTTGTCTTAATTTCTTCTTCTGGATTGTTTATTGCTAGTGTATAGAAACACAATTGATTTTTGTATGTTGATCTTGTATCCCGTCACTTTGCTGAATTCATTTAATAGCTCTACTAGTTTTCTTGTGAATTCCTTTGGATTTTCTATATATAAGATCATACTGTGTTCAAATGGAGATTGTTTTAATTCTTCCTTTCTAATTTGGATACCTTTTAGTTCTTTTTCTTGCCTAATTGCTCTGGCTAGAACTTCTAGTATAATATTAAATAGCAGTGGTGAAATCTTGTTCCTGATATATTGGTTAAAGCTTTCAGTCTTTCACCATTGAGCATGATGCTAGCTGGTTTTTTTCAGAAATGGCCTTTATTATGTTGAGAAATTTCCCTTCTTTCCCTAGTTTTCTGAGTGTTTTTTAATCAAGAAAGGGTGCTGGGTTTTGTCAAATGCCTTTTCTGCACCTTTTGGCATAATCATGTAGTGTTTTACTTTTGTTCTATTTATAAGGTGTATAGTATATTAATTGATTTTTGTATATCAAAACTACTCTTACATTCCTATAAATCCTACTTGGTCATGAGGTATAATCTTTTTAATATGCTGTTGGATTCAGTTTGCTAGTATGTTAATGGTTTGCACATCTATATTCAAAAGGGAAATGGGTTTGTAATTTCCTTTTCCTGTGATGCCTTTATCAGGCTTTGGTATCAAGGTAATGCTGTCCTCATAGAATGAATTAGGAAGTGTTTCTTGCTCTTGAATTCTTTAGAAGAGTTTGAGGAGGATTGGTATTAATTCGTCTTTAAATGTTTGGTAAATTACCAGTGAAGCTATATGGTCCTGGACTTTGGTGGAAAGTTTTTGATTATTCATTCAATCACTGTACTTGTTATAGGTTTATCGAGATTTTCTATTTCTTTTTTTTTTCTGGGGTGGTTTTAAGGTTTTATCTTCTTCTGTGTTCTCCTTGAGTGAGTGTCTGTTTATATAGCCCACCAAGGGGACAGAGACTCAATTGCATCCTCTAATGACATGAACAAATCAAAGCTCTAATCTTAAAACCACCCCAGAAAAAAAAAAAAAAAGAAATAGAAAATCTCAATATAAATGAAACTCTGCTAGGGGACCCTTTTCACAATGAAAAACACAGCATCCCTGCATGATCATTCTATCATGTACCTGTGCTTTCTTAAAGAAAGACCATGTTTTCCCATGAATTTTGAGATTAATAGGAAAACAAAACTGATATGGTCTGACCCTGACCACCTCTCCAACCTCATCTCTCCCCACTGTCCTCTTTGCTGCTCATCACCTCCTTCTAATAACACTGACCTCTTTCCAAATTCCTTGAATTCACTAAGACTTTTCTCACCCGAGGGCCTTTGCTTCTACAGTTTTCTCTGCTTGGAACAATCTTCCTCCTTTCTGTCACATCCACCCTGACATCCCAATGTATAGGAACAATTGTCCTGTTGTTCTTTCCCTCTCTTCTTTCAGAGCACTAAGCACACTCTTCATTCCTGTACTTATCTGCTTGACAGGTAGCCTAGTGTACAAGTTCAGAGCATGAGTGCTAGAGCCGTGTGGCCTGGGTTAAGTCCTCCTTCCCTGTGTGATCCTGAGTAAGCTACTTTAACATTTTGGTTTCCTTATCTGTAAAATGGGGACAATAATATTACCTACTTCATGGGGTTGTGCAGAGGATTAAATGAATTAATATTTGTGGATTGCTTAGAACAGTGCCCTATGCATGGTAGGGACTATGTGAGAGTTAAATAAATAAAAGAAGTAACATATAATTCCTCCACTATACTGTATGCTGTAAGGAGATGTTGAGCATATCTATTATTTCACTGTAGTGACTAGCACAGTGCTAGATCATGGTATTTTGTTTGTTTGTTTTTTGGCACCTAGTGGGAATTAAACATTTGTTGAATGGATGCATAAATAAATGAATATCAGAGTGATGTTCTAAATGTGGGGCAGGGGTAGAATAACTTGGTTACCAAAACTAGCACATCATGACATCATGGCCTTTCAGAAAATAATATTTAAGTAGAAGTCTCTGCCTCAACTGGGAATCAAATTTTGAACCTGACTCTGTGGTCTGTTGGAACTAAATCCTCCATGACAGAGTATGTGACCCACACAGATCATCATTCCTGACTTTTCCTTCTCTTCCTTCCCAGCTAACAAATGATAGCAATCTCCTCTTTTTGGAGTACTGTTAGGTCTTCAGACAACCTAGGGAATGGAAACAAGACACGGCGGAGGACCAAGGTCCTCACTCCCACCCTTTTGGAAGGCTGCAGCGTTTATTAGGTGTTTGCTCACTGACCGCATCACCTAAGTGACAGCTGTTTCCCCCAGTAGTCTGAGCTCCAGTCCCTTTCATGACTCAGGGCTGTTCTAACTCTGAGGGGAATCTTCCAAACCCAAACAATGGCAGCTTTATGAGCCAGCTGCAATACATTCCCTTGCAGAGGCATCCAAGGCTTTTAAATCGTTTGAAAAACACAACCAAATTGCACTGTGGGGCCTCACATCAGGCAACTGGCTGCTCTACTAAATCTTGTCCAGTGCTGGGTCCCAGAGGAGCTATTAGAAACCCAGTAAAATAGACCTCAGTCACCCTGGCTGACCTCTAGAGCCTGATATTCCCCTCCCTCCTGGAGCATTTGCAGAGCCCTTGAGCATTTCCTGTGGCCTCTGTGCTCCTTCAACAAGCAGGTTAGTGTTCCGCCTCCTTGTCTTCTGGGTACCACTTGCTTTTCTGTTTCTATTTGGCCAGTGGCCTTGGAGGCTCCCCTTTCCTGCTCCAGCCCAGCTGGAAGGCTCTTTCTTAGCTTGTTTACAAGCTCATGGTGGTCTATAAACTCGTCTGAAATTTCCTGGAAAGGAAACAACTGCTGCTTCCAGCACTTGAGTCCCACTGGAACTCTGTCACTGTCTCCTCAGGCAATTCCTACCCTGGTCTCTGGCACCCCTCCCACCCGCACATACATGCATTCCTGGAAAATAACAACACTCCCAATTATAACTTCCCAGAGGTCCTGAAAAGAGAGAAAAGATTTCATTCTACCCCCAAAAGATTGTAACATACCATGGTAGCTATTATGTGGGGGCTGTCACTTTCCATGAGGCTCTAAAAAAAGATGGTTTAAGGAGAACTCCCAAGTCAGCCTTATAATGAGATATTTGCTATTCATCTACATATTTAAGAGATTGCCTGGCCTCACTGAGGTCTGATTGTGAGAATCAAGCCATTAGCTAGAGAGAAGGAGTGACCATTATGAAGATTTGCTTTGGCACAAATGCTTCTGATGGTGCCATATTCCTGTCCATTGGGACTAGCAATCACTCGGAACCAGGCAGCCAGCTCCTGGAACTCGCCCCCATTCAGCTGCTTTGGTCCCCTCTTTCCTCAGCAGTAGCATTCGTTCTCCACCGGAGACCTGGTGCTGAGAGAGAAGGAGCTGGACCTGGCTTGCTGGCTCCATGTGAAGTCTTGGCTAGGAGTACAGGTGGTAGAATCCCCACTTTCAGACAAATCCCATGTAAGTTATCAACATGCCCTTGCATTTTCTCAAGGCTAATATGATGAAACTAGCCTTAAACAGGCTAATACCTTTTAGACTTGGAAGGGAATTCAGAAATGATCTCATTTATGGGTGCTGAGGCTTTCTTTAGCCACAGCAATCTCCCCTCAGATGAAATATTACTGAGAAGCCCATGGAACTGCCTGCATGTGTCCTAGGCTATCGTAACAAATGTCACAAACTTGGTGTCTTAAAACAACAAAATTGTTTCACAACTCTGGAGGGTAGAAGCCTGAGATCGGGGTGTCAGCAGAACCATGCACCCTCTGAAACCTGTAGGGGAGAATCCTGCCTTGTTTATTCCTAGCTTCAGGTGGTTTGCTGGCCATGCTTGGTGGTCCTTGGCTTGCAGCTGCAGCATTTCAATCTCTGCCTCCATCATTACATGGCTGCCTTCTTTGTGTCTGTCTATGTTTCTTCTTCCCTTCTTATAAGGACACCTGTCATATTATAGTAAGGGCCCTCACCCTATTCCAGGACAACCTCATTTTAGCTTAACTAATTCCATCTGCAATGACACTATTTCCAAGTAAAGACACATTCACGGGTATTGAGGGTGAGAACTTCACCATATCTTTTTGGGACACACACTTCAACCCATAACATTGCCCATGAAGTGGAGAAGGGCTACAACCCTATAGACTCATCTCATCCTCTTGGTAGTCCCTGAGACTCTTGGGCTGAATGTTGAGGGCTCTCTAGAGTGCAGGCTGAAAGTGTGACCCAGAGAACCCAACTGACTCGCCCAAGGTTATGGTTACATAGAGGTCGGAGCACAACTGGAACCCAAATATCTTAAAGCCAGGTTTATACACTTACATAAATGCTCTCTCAATGCATAACCATATTATCCACATTTGTTTTAGATGTAGTCCTGTGCTGAAATGGTTTAATGCACATCATTAGTCTTTTTTTCATTAATGTCAGTGACTTCTCTTGGTTGGCTAAACTTCATCTTTTAGTGGTTATTTGAAAGAAAACATGTAGCAGGTAATTCCCTGAATTCTTGCACATTCAAAAGCATTTTCCTGTAGTCTTGTTTTTAGGTCATTTTTTTTCTCTCCTGAAACTTGGGAGGCAAGATTTCCTGTCTTACAATTTGTTATGGAGACATCTGAGGCCAGCTGGATTTCTTTTCCCGGCTCTAACTGCTAGATACTCGAGCGATACTGGAGATGATGTCCCCATCCATCTCCAGTTAAGGGACAGAAAGACTGCAGCCTCATGTGCAACCCCAGGTGATACCATCCAAAGAACTGCCCACCTGGACCCAGCCCAAAATTCTGACCCACAGAATCTTTAGCAAATAAAATGGTTCTTCTTTTAAGCCACTATGTTGGGAGTGGTTTGTTACACAGCAATTGATATCTGATACAAAGAGCTAGCAGGGATTCTCCATGGATCATAGTGCAGTTTCTTAAGATTCAGGGTTATTAGAGTAGGTGAGTAGTTTAGCCTTTGTTCCTTTCCAGCCAACCCAATCAGCAGCCGTGAGGCTGCTCACAGTACAATGCAGAAACACTCCTGCTTCACCCTGTCTCACCAATAGATCACTGCAAATATGGTGAGCCTGCCTGAATCCTCTCCAGTACCACCTTCTCAACTTCTCCTGGGCTTCTGCTGACTTTGGTACCCACCATCTCTTGCAGCACCTCCCTGCACAATGGTTTGATTTGCAGTGAATGTGGTAGTTTTTCTACAATACTGTAGCTGGGTCATAGATATTTCCTAGTTTCACCAGAGATAGAGTTGCATTTCTGTTTCTTGATTTTTTTTTTTTTTTTTTTGGTGGTTTCCTGTAGGAGAAGGAGGCAGTTCCATCTTTACTCTGCCTTTTAAGAATATTGGAGCAATAAAATTTTTAAACAAATTTGGGGGACTAACATAGGATAATCCACTTTTTATTTGTCAGATAAGGAAAGAAAAAAAGAGAAGCTATTATTTATTGTCATCATCAAAAAGAAAGTCAGCATAACACCTAACTAATACAAGCATAATAAACTCAGGAAAAGGATATTCTTCTTAAGAGGGAATTTATATACGTCTTAACACTTATATTTATGTGAAAGATTAATATTTGGAGATGCAGAAAAATGCAAATTAAAATTTAGATTTTACACAATTTTCCTTTAGGTAAACTGCAAACAAGAAAGTAAGACTACAAACTGTAAAGAAACATTAATATTTATGTTTAGGTATAAATTATTCTTTCTACCTTCCCACACAAAATAATTATTATTACCTTAAAGTAGTGATAATTATTTTGATGCCTTATCAGGTTTCTCACTTCCTTGTCTTAAAAGAGTTAACCTCACTTAGCCCCTTGGGTTCAAACCATTTCTGACTTCAAGCTCCTGATAAATTCAGTTGTTCATTTGGGGCATCCAACATAGCTGGGAGTCATTTTAAAGGTAGGGAAATGTTTATGTTGCAGAATTAAGTTCACCAGAACTCCATTGTATTTCTGTTTCCCCTTTCCCTCCATCATTGATTGGCACTGTCCGCAGACTTGTTGCTCTGACAGACAGGCTAAGCTTTGTTTGGACAGTTCACAGACTCTCAAAGCTTTACCTCTGAATCCAGCCAAATCACCAGAGAGCTCTGGAGGTCATGTGCCATCGCTATCTAGCACTGAATCGCTCCCGAGGAAATACTTGTGGAATAATAAATGAACGGCTTATAACGGGACCCACTGAAGTCTCCCTGAGGCCATGTCCCGAGACCCAGAACTGGCATTTTGGCATCCCTTGCAGGGCATGGTTACTGAAGGCCTATTATACATGGCTGGCACATGGATTTTAAATTTGGAACAAGCAGAGCTCCCGGGGGAAACCCAAGGAGGGGCAGATAGAAGAACAGCAGGTGAGAGTGGGGGCTGGCTTTGTAAGGACTCTGTGCCATTTCTTGGGAGCCCTGAGAAACTCTAACATATCCTGTTTGTGCTTGGAACTCCATTAACCGCGCCCCCTACCCCCCAAAGTCCAGAGGAAGACAAGCCTTCTCCCCTGGGTGGGCCTTAAGATTGTCTTTCTTACCAATGGCCCACCAGGAAGGGCAATATAGACTAAAAAAAAAAAAAAAAAAGTTTGCGCCCAAGAACACGACAGTGAGCTCTGCTGTGGGAAAATGGGTCTTGGAGCTCCTCCAAAGAGCCCAGCACAGGACACAGCAGGGGGCCAACCCTGCCCAGCACTGTCTTCTTGCTGCTGCTTTTGTTTCTGCAACCATTTCTTGCCCATTCTTTTCCCCATTCGAAATCAGACCCCAGGCAGATTGATGCTTGCAACATGGCCACAGAAGAAATGGGTTTTGAAGGCTCTGCTTCAATTCTGGCCCTGTCAGAATTACTCTGTAGTGATGAGCAACTACTAAATCTCCTTGAATATTAAATTTCCTCATCTATTCTGCAAGGCAGCCATGACATGCAAGTGAATCAACCATGTTAAGGAAATATAATTAGTAACCATGGGATAACCTGAGTGCTAATTATAACTTTTCTCATCTCAGATGAACTAAACTTAATCACCAGCAATGAAAAAGGGATGTGCAGGGAAGGAAAGAAGGAAAGGAAAAGAAAAAGGCAGAAAAGTGACAGTACCATTCTAGGATCCTTTACAAAGTTTCAACTACTATAAGAAACCACTCCATAATTTCAACTACTATAAAAAATAAATAGAAACAAAAAATACTGGGAGAAAATATATTAGCTATTAAGCAGTAATGGTTATTCCTGAGTGAGAGGATTATAATGTTTATTTTCTACTTTTATAATAAAATTTTAAAAAGACACCCTCCTCCTCCACTGCCAATGCGAAGTGTACCCACCCTACTTAAATTCACAATATCAGAGGGAGCCTGGGTCTGAGTACCAGGAGTCTTGGGACCTCAATTTCATAGGCAGGCAGGGAAGGAGGAGAAAACTCAGAGAAAGATCAAACAATGACAAAAAAATGGGTCAGTGAGGCAGTGAGTTCAGACAAGGAGAAATTCCAGGTGACAGATGCTACTGGGCTCTAACTGAACTCTGGGAGCTCGGGAAGGGTGTGGAGGTGAGAAAGGTGAGAGGAGTGGTGAAGCAGTCACTGGAAGACAAACTGATGGCCTAAAGCACCAATCTTCTTATGGAAGTGAAGTGCTAGTGGCAGGGAAATAGGCAGAAACTCTGTTCCTTCCACTAGCCAGGGTTCACAACTAGCATACTGTACCTAGGAGTGGGCCTGTCATGTAATTTCAGGTCCTACCCAGTCTGAGGCTGCAGTGCTGATGTTCTTTCTGTTATTCCCATTATTGACTCAGAAAATGGGCAAAAACTCAGCATATAAACACACTACCTTCCCCCCAGTGTGGGACATGACTCCCGGGGATGAGCCTCCCTGGCACCAAGGGATTGTTACCAAGCACCAACTAGCAATGTATCCAGAGAAAGACCTTGACCAAAAGGGGAGAATATTAAATGCAAACAAGTTTTTATGGCTAAGAGATTACAAAGTGAGTCAGGTGGTCATTCTAGAGGTTACGTTTATGCACATCTCAGCAGGATCTCATTGACTGCTACAGTAAATAGTGCCTCAAACAGCGGGGCTTCTGAGGGCTCTAGAGACATCCAGACACTATAAGCAGGGCAGACAAGCTCAGGAATTCAGCACCCTATCAGTGGGCATTACTTCAGAATTTATGCTCACCAGTGTAACAGAGTTAGACTCATTTATAGTTTCCTTACATGTGACTATTCTGCCCCTTTATTGGAATCTATAATTAGCACTATACTTGTTAAATAAATGTCCCAGAGACTTAAATCTTTGGTTCATTCATGTGCCAGTTGAGCCCCAAATCTCAGCAGAGTTGCAACACCTACTTTCTAGTTCATTGGACTCACCCAGGACAATTAACAAGGAGATGACAATGGACAGTGCCCATCTCAAGGAACAGAGAGTGTCTGCAACTGCAAGCAAGATAGTTCCATTTATCTGCCCCATGGGATCTAAGCCCCTTCTCAATTAGAAACAGAATGAGCATCACCATTCCCAAATTCTCAAGGGTGGGAAATGAACAATGGACTAAGGTAGACTTCTATTATAGACATTATTATTCTAGCAATGGAAGAACTTTTATCATTGATATAAAGGCAATGGTCACCAGAGGTTCTGAGGGGAGGGAGAGGGAAGAATAGGTGTAATATGGGGGGCATTTTCAGGACATTGGAATTGTCCTGCATGACATTGCAATGACAGATATATGCCATTATATATTTTGTCATAACCTACAAAATTGTGTGGGACAGGATGTAAACTATAATGTAAACTATAGTTCAAGGTTAGTAGCAATGCTTCAATATGTGTTCAACAATTGTAACAAATGTGCCACACTAATGAAAAATGTTAATGTGGGAATATGTGGGGGGGGGAGGGCATGGGGCATATGGGAATCCCCTCTATTTTTTATGTAACATTTATGTAATCTAACGTTTCTTTAAAAAAAAAAAAAAAAAACAGCAGAAAATGGGCAAGCTGAGCCTTCAGGTCGAGGACATTGGTCCCAGGAACTGTGAGGAGCTGACAACAGCAAATTTCCTAGTTTCAGATGATGCCCATTTGATACAGAGGAGAGTAGAGAGAACACAATTCGAGAGCTCCTTCCCCAGAATGGGGCGGGAAGAGACTTGTGGGTTAGATTAACTTACCAGAAAGCTCCAGTTATCACATTTGGGATGGTTCCTGCTGTTTGTCCCCTTAGATAAGGGGTGTGTGTGTTGGGGCTGGTGTTTGAAGGAAACCCTGTGACTTGTTACAATTTAAAAAAATACAAATTTCTCAAAAGTAAAAATGCAAAGAATTTATCAATAGTAAGGAACTGTAAATGATCATGAAGTGAAATTTCTTTTTAAAAAGACTTTCTATTAGAGGGAACAAATGCATGTTCATCATAAAAGTGAAAAAAATATGGTATAGAGAAATATAAAGAAAAAAATATCATCCCAACTCTGGAAACCAGAAAGTTTACAGTTAACATTTTGGTGTTTTTCTTTCAGTCTATTTTCTACTAAAAAGAAAAAGAAAAGAAAAGAAAAATCAACACATTATTGAGAGCACTTAAGTTTCTGCTAAATTTATATAAACTACATACGCTTACTTAATACATATTTCCCAAGTCTTAAAGAACTCTTTGTAAAACACTTTTGTTGGAGGCCAAATTTTCATTGAATGAATATATCAACATTTTATTATGTTTTTTTCTCCCTACTCTTCTACATACTCTTTCCCAGTAGATGAATTTGTTCCCACAAGAAGGTCTGATTGCATCTGAGGTAAGAACAGTCCTACACTAGTCCCATACCCTGTTTGTGCTCATGGATATAGGACAGGGCCACCTACTGGACCAGGACTCTCAGGCTTATCTGTTTTATTTTCTGGTTCCTGAACTCAGAGGAATAACCTCATTGTTCAAAAGACAAGTCACAGAACCCAAACGACATCACAGGAATCCCAACTGTTAACCTCTGAGAATCTGGAAGAATGAAATATCTGACCTTCATCTGGATGAGGCTTCTGAGGGTCATTTCTTGAGGGACAGAAGACTTTTAATAAGTCAAGCTTCTTTGGGAAGTGGATGTGGCTCAAGTGATTGAGCTCCCACCCACTATATGGGAGGTCCAGGTTCAGTTCCCGGTGCCTCCTAAAGAAGATTAGCAAGACAGTAAGCTGATGCAATGGACTGGTGCGCGGAGCTGACGCAACAAGATGACTCAACATGAGACACATGGAGGAAAAACATAATGAGAGACACAACAAAGCAGAGAACAGAGGAGGCTCAAGAGATTAGGTGCTTCCGTCCCACATGGGAGGTCCCAGGTTCGATTCTGGTGCCTCCTAAAAAAAGAAGAACAGCACACAACAAACAGACACAGTGAATGAAAACAATGAGGGGGTAGGGAGAAATAAACAAATAAAAATAAATCTTTTTTTTTTTTTTTAAAAAAACTTCTTTGCCAATACATTACTCTCCAGCTGGTCAGGCTTTGGAGCATTTTGAGGGGACTGAGTTTTTCTGAAAAGGACACTATATTTCTTAAAAATCTACGACTTCATTTAAAGCATCTTGAAGAAATACAAAATGGACCAAACGTTAGTGGCTTACCTTAACCCAAAAGCCTTCCTCCAGGAAGGAGATATTGGGTATGGCAGGAATCTTACTCAACTTAACAGTTGCTCCCTAAGTTGAGCCAACAAATGAAAGGGGGCAGGTACAGGTAGATCTCTTGTCTTTATCAGTGGCCTGTTAGCAGGTTGATGGATTATCCACTGTCTTCAGGTAAAGCCCAGCAACTGGTAACTAACAGAGTGGGAAATTCAGTCACTTAGAAAAGAACTGGGCTATAATCTGATATAGTATAAATTATAACTGTTTTCAAAGCTATAAACTAAAATTTTCAAGTATTTTTACACTGTGATAAAAAGTGCTATCAAAATGTATATTCAAACATAGTGACACACTCAAATGCATTAATTTATGCTGCCTGGTTAGCTAGCATAAATTTTGTTTTTGATGCTCTCAGATTAAAACCTGCTCTGCCCCAGTTAATGAATACCCTAAGTCTGCAAGGCAATTGGGGGAAAAAAAAGAAAACTTAATAAAGAAAAAGACTGCTAGTATTTGCAAATACTTACTTGTATCAATCAGGATTTTTGTGATATAGTGCAACCAAAATAAGATATTCAAATAAGCCTTGTCTCATTAGTTCATAATAATACAATATGCATAATAATCCAATAGGCAATATGCTATAAACAGATATCTACATCTGTTTTTTTATATTAGGGTTTTGGGGAAAGAATAGGCTGTTGCCAATAAATAATTATAAAACCATGTAGTTCAACCCCCATTTTGCAGAGGAGGAAACTGAGTCCCAGAATGGTGATGAACCCCCTTGACTTTACAGCACAGATTAGTAACAAAAGTCCAGGACTTGAGCCTAAGTTTTAGTTCTTTTTTCCGTGCAAATTGCCCTGACTTTTTTTTCTGTTAAATGTAACCTAATTTTGTATTTGTCCTCATGCTGGCAAATTAAATGTATATCAACATTCAATTATACAACATGAATTTCGTTTTGTGTGACGGCATGAACAATGTTAGAGAACAGCCTTAAATTAAAGTTATTAGATACTTTTTTGAATTAACCCATTGAGACTCAAAGGACAAGGACTGTAAACACAAAGTCACAGTCTCATCACACAACTGGGAAAGAGGTTTGCAGTTGCCATAAAAGGACAGGTCCATTGTGTGGCCTTTGAGAGGCTGAGAGGAAGCGCCTCTCTGTGTGAGTGTGTGTGTGTTTCACCAGTGATTGTGCTGAAAGCCCTTTTGCAATTTCTGAGTTGCATCATGTTGATTTTGTTTCTTGCCAGGTTCTCTGGAAGCATTTTTTTTTTTTTTAATTAGAGAAATTGCCAGTTTACAGAACAATCCTGAATAGAAGACAGGATTCCCATGTCCCACCCTATTATTAACACCTTGCATTGGTGTGGAACATTTGTTACAATTGATGACAGGACATTTTTATAATTGTACTGTTGACTATAGTTTATGGTTTAACTTAGGGTTCATTGCTTATATAGTGCAGTTCTATGGGGTTTTTTTTGTTTTGTTTTTTAAATTTTTTCCATTACCATATGTTTTCATTTCCTAGGCTGCTTAAAGAAAATACCATGAAGTGGGTTGGGTTAAACAAGGGGAATTTATTCACTTACAGTTCTGAGGCTGGGAAAATGTCCAAAACAAGGCCTCATCAAGGTGAAGCTTTTTCCCTGAAGACCAGCTGCTGGTGATCCCAGGCTCCTCTGTCACATGGCAAGACACATGGTGGCATCTCCTGTGCTCTACCTTCTCTTCTGGGTTTTGTTGCTTTCAGCTTCCTGCTTTTGCAGCTTTCTCTCATACCTGAACTCATTCCGTTTATAGAGGATGCCATAATAAGATTATAAGCTATCTGGATTGAGGTGGGTCACACCTTAACTGAAGAAGCTTCATGAAAAGTTCCTATTTACAATGGGTCCAAGTCCCCAGGAAAGGATTAAATTTGAGAATATGTTTTTCTGGGGGTACATACAGCATCAAACCACTACACCATACATACAACCTAACTTTTCCCCTTTTAAAAACATTCACATGAGATGTATTTCAGTGCTCTGGCAGCAATTTGAAGGACACTATAAGAACAGGTACCTAATCCTCTCCTGGCAAAAATTCACACCCTTCTCCTCTCTCTTGGATGCTATGGTGTCTGCTCCTTCCTTCCTGCAGAATCATCCACAGGCTGGGACCAAAGATGAGGAAACTGAGGGTGTGAGATGCTGGGTGATTTTTTCCAGCTCGTAGAGGTAATGAGTAGAAAGACAGGCTGAGGGCAGGGGTCTGGACTCCTTCAGGAAGCATCCATCTTGAAATGGGCCTCAGATGATCAAATATGACTTCTCAGAAGTGGGGTAAGTCAACTTTAAATAGTCAACGAGGGTCCTGTCAGTTCCCAAATGGGCTAAACCTGAGTTTCAGTAGGAACCGACTACATGCTTCTAATTGGAAGGAGCCTGCAAGTTGGACTTTCCTTTGTGCTCTGCCACTATTTGTTTGATGGGTTATTATTGTGGCTGGGCTACCCTGTGTACCCCTACCCTTTCCTCCTTAATGACCTCTGACTCCACCCATATCACAGGATCCTAAAGTTGAAAGGGCACGTTAGAAGTGGTTTTGGAACCTCTTTACTTTATAGAGGGTCAGTGACCACATTCAGCCAGTTATTAGTGAAAGATCAGAATCAGAACTCATGTCTCTCCAAACCTGTATTTCTTCTCCACTTTCCATCTTAGTGTCATCAGACCTAAACCACAGTGAAACTCCTTGCTCTTATGGTAACGTTCTTGTATCAGGTAGAGTTCTCAACTTCCCTGACCTTTTTCCTTCCACTCTTGTGATGTTAAACAACTGTGGAGTTAAAGAACACAGACCATCCAAGACCACTCCCACTTCTGACACAAATGCAAGTTTGGGGACTTCCCCAAATGACCCTCTGATAATTCCCTAGAAGGGCTCACAGAACTCAGTGAAAGCTGTTACATTCACAGTCATGATTTATTACACTGAGAGGATACAGAGGAAAGTCAGCCAAGGGAAGAAGCACAGAGTCCAGGAACAGAGTCCAGGAAAAGTTCCAAAGATGGAACTTCTGTTGTCTTCTCCCTATGGAGTCATGGACAGTGTGACTTTTTCAGAAATGATATGACAATATGCATGGAACATTGCCAACCCAGGAAGCTCACCTGAACTTTGGTGTCCAGTGTCTTTATTTGTGCTTCATCATTTAGGCACAGTTAATTGCCTGCATGACTGATCTCAGTTTCCAGCCCCTCCTGAGATGGAGTTGATAAAGCACGACCCCAGGCCCCCATTCTGCATCATTACTATGTTACTATCTGGTGGGCCCAAGGCCCCCAGGCAAAGACCCTCTTATCAGGCATGGTGTTCTAAAGGTTTAGAGATCAACTGCCAGAAGCCAAGGACAAAGACCAGATTACTCTTTGGGTAACATTAATTTCTTTACTACAAAACTCCCCACTGGGTTCAATCTTTCCTTGGCTCTTACTTGACTGGCTACCCTGACCTGCTATCTGGTCTTACAGTTGCCAGCCAGCACCATTTGGGTGTCACTGATTGCAATCCTAAATTGTGGTTATGAGGGGCATCTGTGTACAAGTGGAAAAAACCCGCGGGCTCATTGTGAGGATGAGGAAAAATATAAATAACATTTTTGTAAGCAAATACACATATATGCATATATATTTATATATCATTTTACAAATGTTTGTATGTATTGTGAGAATTTTGATTTTTACCCATAATAAAAAAAAAAAAAAAAAAAAAAAAGACTTAGCTGAAGTCCCCCAACGCCCCTGTACTTTTTTTTGACAAAAATGTGAGTAAACCACAAAGAAATAAATGGACTGTTTGGACCCTCAAAAAAAAAAAAAAGAAACAAATGTGCGGTGGAGTGATCCTGCTACTTACCTGCTCAAGGAGTAGTATCTATAGGCTCCTAGATTTTGGTGTTAGAGTCTTTCATAACTTGGTCCCCATTGTTCTCCATTTATCTCCCGAGATTCCCTCCTTCTTTGCTCCTCACTGGATATTACTGGAACAAACCTTGCTCTTTTCCACCTTTATTTCTCTGCTTCAATCTGTTTTTTTAACATGGAAGGACTTTCTTCCACATATCTGCCTGCCAAAATTATTCTAGTTCCTCTAGGCTCACCTTCTCTTAGGGCATAAGAAGAAAGCACATTTATTATTTCTCTGACTGTCCCTACAAGCCCACTCCAATGACTCATGCTTTCCTGCCCCTCTAATGAAGTATCAGGCATTTCCCATAATTTTTCTGGTTAATTTAAAATAACCCAAAGTCCAGTTTAGTCTAATTATATAACTCTTCTACCATCAGCATAATAATCAATTAGCTCATCAATTTGAAGTGTCTCCCTTGCCCTACCTCATTTTAGCTGGGAAACTTGGAATGGGGGAGGGGTATGCCTGACTTTTCATTTTTATTAATGTTCATCACCTTCCAGAGTTGTGTCCATTGGCAGAAAGGAGACATAGGGGGACAAGAAAGATCTTCCAGGAATGGGCAGTCGAATGTGGCTTTGGTGTTCTCTGGGCATGGCAGATGTCCAAGTTCCTGAGATCCTTGCAGATTCCCCATGGGGACCTTTGCCTGCAGACCCCTGAAGCAGCTACACCTCTTTCCTGGCTGGCTGCTTTGACATTCCTTCAGGCCTTAGGCTTTTGTTTTAGACTCCATTGTTAGGGTCATGTGCCCTCTCCCAGGCACTCTTCTTGGAGGGCTCTATTTTGCAGGAAGGAAGGAGCCCCCAGGAAGCGCACACATTTGTTCTGTCATGGGTGGTGGTACAGCTTGCTCCCAACACAACCATTTCTCTCTCTTTGGTGAGTCTCAACCAGACCCCAATGATACATGTCTCAGGTGGGTGTGACAGGGGCCCTCTGTCTTCTAAACCTCCAAGGACATGTGTCATGGACATACCCTCTTGTGGCCTTCCTTCTCAATTCTCCACATAAATATTCAACTTAGACTCTTCAACCTCACCCCTTTTATATCCTTAAGATGAATGAAAAGGCCATGCTGGCTACCTCCAGGGCAAGCCGAGGGTGAATGTTCTCAGCCTTTCTCTAGAAGGGGATGGGGAATACTTGGCACTTACTGGTTTGTTTTCACTCTTGGGGACTTCTGGTGAAACACCAAGATCACAGGACCCATTACATTTAATTTCCTATATAGCTAAGCCTTCATCTTGGAACTGTAGAGCACACAGTGTGGCCCCTCTTATAATTATGGATGTGTGCATCAGTCTTCTGAGAACATAAGCTCTTATGGAGCAGGGATAAGTTCTCTATCCTGAGCACAGTTTATATTTATGTGTTTGTTCAACATATGGTAAACCTCAATGAAAATTTGCTAAGGTGAGTTGAAGCACAGTGTGTGAAAGGTTTTATTTTGTCACCTCTGCTGAGGCCATGATCCTAGGGTCAGTTACTTTCCAAAAAGTGCAGTCTGCAGTATTGACACTTGTGATGGTAAACTTCAAGTGCAAATTGGCTAGGTTATGATGTCCAGTTGTTTGCTCAACTGCATGTTTTTTTGTTTTTTGTTACATCATCTTGTCAGCTCTCTGCATGGGCCTACTTGCCTCCACCAGGAGACCCCGGGAAGCGAACCTAGGACTTCACCTATGGTAGATAGGAGCCCAGTCGCTTGAGCCACATCCGATTCCCTCAACTGCATGTTAATGTGAGGGTATTTTGAGATGGGATTTGAATCTGTAATCAAGTGATTTTTCTCTACAATTAATAAGGGAGCATTATGGGGAGTCTCATCATCCAATAAGTTGGAAGTCTTAATAGCCAAAACTGAGGACTTCTGAGGTCAGAAGAGGAATTTGGACTCAAATTCAGCTCTGGTTCTTGCTGGAATTTCCAACCAGCCAGCTTCCCCTAGGGAATTCAGACTAAGGACTTTGGCCTCACCTTTATCAGAGTTTCTAGCTTGTAGCCTGCCCTATGGAGCCTGGACTTGCCAGTTCCCATTGTTGTGTGATCCAATTCCAACTCCATCCCTCCAATTACCAGGCAAGAATTGTTATAACTTTTGTAGAGTGGGCAATGAAGGATTGTGGAATAAGCATTGTGTTGAGTCCAGGCTTATGTTCTAGAGTCCCCAAACATCCATTCTCCATTTCTTTAGAAATATAACACCTAATTTTTAGCTGTCACATAGCACCCAAGAATAAAGTATAAAGATTTCACTTCCCAGCTTCTCTTGCTTGTAGGACCCTGTGACTTAGTTCTTTCCTGATTTGCAAATTCCTTCTTCTGACTGGCTGGAATGTAGGTATGGTGGTCAGAACTCAAGGAGCCATTTTGAACCAAGAGGTGGATGATGTTGGCAGAGCATCAAAATAGAAGTTTCCTTGATAATTGATGAGCTTTCATGCCAATTCTAGACTGTTTCTTTCCAGATAATTTATATGAGAGATAAATAAATGTATATCTTGTTTAATACAGGATTTCATACTTGGAAATGGCTTTTGGCATGTCACAAAAGCTAAATTATTAGTAATGGTTTATTAGAAGAGGCAAAGGTATCAAAGATTGAAAATATGGTGATCTTTGTTATGCAGTGGCAAAATGTCTGGTTAAATTGTTACCTGCTGCACTGTGAAAGGCTGTAATGCAAACTGAGGCTCTAGCACCTTCATTAAGAATTCTCTGCCAGACCATGTGCTATGGATTGTGTATGTCAAAAAGAAATGTTGATGTCCTAACTCTCAGTACCTCAGAATGTGACCTTATTTGGAAATAGGGTCATTGCAGATGGAATTAAGTAAATTAAGATGAGGTCATACTAGAGTAGGGCTGGTTACTAATCCTTTATGACTGGTATCCTTATCAGAAGGTGGAAAGAGACACAGAAACAAAGACACACAGGGGAGAATGCCACGTGAAGACAAAGGTGGCAGAGATTGAAGTAATGCATCCACAAGCCAAGAAATGCCAATGTTGCCAGCAAACACCAGAAACTAGGAAGAGGATGGAAAAATTCTCCCTAACAGGTTTCAGAGGGAGCATTTCCTCCTGATACCTTGATTTCAGACTTCTAGTCTCCAGAACTGTGAGACAACTGATTTCTGTTGTTTTAAGCCACCAAGTTGATGATGCTTTGTTACAGCAGCCATAGGAAATGAAGACACCATGGAAGCCAGCCCACTAACAAAAATCAGTTAAGGGGAACTGCCTTTCTACCCAAGCATCTGGTTCCAGAGGCTTCACCTACTTAGTTAAGGGAGGTGCAGAGTACAGAAACCAGTAAGTCGTCTTCTCATTGAGCTCCTTTCTGTCGGTTGGTGGCAGTTTATGGATTCGCACGAGAAGAAGAGACAATTCACAGAGCTAGCCTGGTTTTACCTTCTGTCTTCAGAGGTATATTTTGCTGCTTTGTGATACATTAAAAAAAAAAAAAAAAATAAATAAATAAAAAGAAACCAGTAAGTCAAAGACAAGAGACCACAGGCCTTACAATTATATCTAAAAGAGGTTTTTTTGTTTGTTTGTTTTTAACCTATAAGAGTTTTGACTGGACCAAGAATCATGGCAGCCACTTGAATCTGAATCTCTCCAAAAATCCACTCCCAAAACTATAGAATCAACATGGAATACAAAATCATGCATGGTCCATACATTCAGCATTATTAGGAAACAGTGTATATCACAAACTTCAAGTTGCCTTTAAAAAGAGAAATAAATTTTGAATTTCAACAGAGATACTGTGGGAGCTCCTGCTGTTTGTGAATCTGTGGGTGAGGAGAGCCAGGGGTGGGAAATCATGAGAGTGTGTGGAAAAGAGGAGAAGGGAGCAGAAGACAGGGAGGAAACAGACAAAATCAATCCCCAAGGAGAAAGTCCACCAAATATTGAGGCATTGCTACTAACCAAGGTCTACAGTTTACATTGTAGTTTACACTTAATTCCAATGCCCTAAAAATATCCTATGTTCCACCTATTATTCTCTTCCCCTCCCCTCAGAACCTCTGATAACCACTATCTCTAAGCAACATCACATATTCTTCCATTATTATATTATTAATAAGTTTACTTTGTTCATGGTTGCTTTCCCTCCTTATGTTTGTTCATTCCTCAACTTTGAGGATTTGGGGATGTTGAGGCCACTCTGCCTCAGATTGCAAAAATCAATAGCATTTCTATACACTACTAATGAATAAACTGAGGAGGAAGTCTGAAAAAAAATCCATTTACAATAGCAACTAAAAGAATCAAATATTTAAGAATAAACTTAACCAAGGACATAAAGGACTTCTATTCAGAAAACTACAAAACATTGCTAAAGTAAACCAAAGAAGACCTAAATAAATTGAAGGACATTCCATGTTCATGGGTTAGAAGACTAAGTATCATTAATATGTCAATTCTACCCAAACTTATCTAAAGATTTAATGCAATTCTGATAAATTTTCCAACAGCCTTCTTTGTAGAATTGGAAAAGCCAATTATCAAATTTATCTGGAAGGGTAAGGGCCTTCAAATAGCCAAATATATATTTTAAAAAGAACAGAGTTGGTTCTGATTTTAAAGCATATTATCTAGCCACAGTGGTTAAAAACAGCATGGTACTGGCATAAAAATAGATTGACCAGTGGAATCAAATTGAGGGTTTAGAAATAGACCCTCACATCTATGGTCAAGAGCTTTTTGACAAGGCTACAAAACCCACACAGCTGGTTCAGAAGAGTCTATTCAGCAAACGGTGTGGTAAAAACTGGATATCCATATCTAAATGAATGAAAGATGACCCCTGTCTTACACCTTATACAAAAATTAACTCAAAATGATAAAGGTCCTAAATATAAAAACTAGGACCATAAAACTCCTAGGAAAAAATATATGGAAACATATTCAAGGTCTTGTGGTAGATAGTGATTTCTTGGATCTTACACTCAAAGCATGAGCAATGAAAGAAAAACTAGATAAATGGGACTTCCTCAAAACTAAACACTTTTGTGTCTCAAACAGTTTTGAGAAGGTGAAAAGGCAGCCTACTCAATGGGAGAAAAATTTTGGAAGCCACATAGGTTTCCCGACAAGGGTTTTATTTCCATTTTATATAAAGAGATCACACAACTCAAAGACAAAAAGACAAGCAATGCAATTTACAAATGGGCAAAAGGGACACTTTAGGACACAGAACAGGACACAGGACTCAAACACCACTCCCTGCAGTTACCTGGCAAGGAATAATTATGAGGAAAGTAGGCGGCAGCTTGGGATATGTTTACTGGTCTAGAAACAGGCAAAAGACTTGAATAAACATTTTTCCAAAGAGGAAATACAAATGACCAAAAAGCACATGAAAAGATAGTCAACATCACTAGATATTAGGGAAATGCAGATCAAAACTACAGTGAGATATCATTTCACATCTTACAGAATGGCCATTATTTAAAAAAAAAATAGAAAACTACATGTGCTGGAAAGGTTGTAGAAATATAGGTATATACTTTCACTTGTTGGTGGGAGTGTAAAATGGCATAGCCTCTTTGAAGACTGTTTGGCGGTTCCTCAGTGTATTCGTCAGCCAAAGGGGTGCTGACGCAAAAGACTAGAAATCTGTTGGCTTTTATAAAGGGTATTTATTTGGGATAGAAGCTTACAGTCACAAGGCCATAAAAAGTAAGTTACTTCCCTCACCAAAGTCTGTTGCCATGTGTTGGAGCAAGATGGCTGCCAGTCTCTGTGAGGGTCCAGCCTTCCTCTTCCTCTTAAGGCTCTGAGGTCCCAGCTTCTTCTGAACTCAGGTGTAGGCTAGCATAAGGCTTATGTCTCCCCCACCCCCAAGCTTGTTTCTTTCAGGGCTTTCTCAGCTGTTTGGGGCTCTTGGTCTCTTCAGCTGTAAACTATCAGGTGAACAGCTTGGCTCTTTCCCCAGGGCTCCAGCATCCAAAACTAAACTCTCTGTGTTCTCCTTCTCCATGTTTTTACTTCCCTGTCTTTGACTGAGCATACGTTTATGTAGCCCACAAAGGGGGCAGGGGCGGGGACTCAAACCGAGTTGCCCTAATGATATAGTCAAATGAAAGCCCTAATCTGGATTTAATAAAGTAAAAGTGAAACCTCTGAATCTAATACAATCTAATACTCCCAGAGCCACTTTATAAACACAATCCAATCTCTATTTTTGGAATTCGTAAACAATATCAAACTGCCACATTCAGGAAGCTAAATATAGAACCGCTGTAGGATCCAGCAATCCCCCTACTAGGAATATATTCAGAAGAATTGAAAGCAAGGAGGTGAACAGATATTTGCATACTGATGTTTGTAGCAGCATTATTCACAATTGCTAAAAGATGGAAACAACCTAAGTGCCCATCAGATAATGAATGGATAAACAAAATGTGGTATATACCTACAATGGAATACTAGTCAACTGTAAAAAGAAATGAATTGGGGAAGCACATGACAATGTGGATGAACCTTGAGGATATTATATTGAGTGAAACAAGCCAGACACAAAAGAACAAATATTGTATGGTCTCACGGATATGAATTAAATATGATGGGTAAACCTATGGAGTTAAACTATTGAGTATAGGTTAGTAGGAGATAATGTGGGTTAAGAAGAGGGAGCTGAGACTGAATGTATGTAGAATGTTTGATAAGATCAATTGCAAATATGTGGTAATGGACAGAGCTGATGGTAGCATAATGAGCATAACAAACAATGCTGATTTATAAATGTGATTGTGATTGAAAGGGGTAGTCTAGGGAGGTTAATGTTAATTGAAAGACAGCTAAAGGACAATCTAGGGATTGTATGACACAGTAATTTGGGTGGTAGATGAGGATTGTGGTTACTAATAGAAATACAAGAATATTCTTTTACTACAAGGTGTTAAGAATATGGTCTTGTTTGTAGCCATTACTTCCTTAGCACAAATTAATTTCCTCATTGATCTCACAGAAGTCCAAGGAACCTTTCCACGGTTCTGAGAAGGTGAGAAACAAGTAGGCTTCAATCGGGAGAAAAGTAGTAATATGACTGGGGGTAGGATAGGGAAGCAGCCCTAGCAAGTAGAGGAGACTCTCGAGGCTTGTTCTTAGCAGCCTGAGAACCACAGACGTGAAAGGCAAGCTCTAAATGATGAGGCGGCTGTCACTGGTATAGGGGTAAAGAAAAGGGCACTCTGGAGTCAAACATGGTGACAAATGCCCCAAAACAAACTATTAGCACGTTCCCTCCTTTCCCCCTAAGTACCAGTTCTATATGAAACTGCCTTCTAACTTGGAGCACTCAACGAAAACGTTGTCTGTTGTCTTTAAAAGAAGGAACAGAGGGCGCTGTTGACCAAGAAAACTACACTCAAGTAATGCTAAACCTTCCTTTTCCAATTGGATCTTTCCCTCCTCACCCCAGTCTATGTGGGCAATCCCAGACTCCTTCAGCTTCCTGACCAGCTGTGGTTGAGATGTTTGTTTATAACACGCGTCTCTCCTGAACATATGAGGTATGGATAGGGTAATTTAACAATTTGGTTGGGTCCAAAGACACACACACAGTTTTGGCACCATTAATTTGTGGCACACAATGCATGTGGTTCTCTTTTCTAGGAGGCCAAATATGCAAACACTTTCATAGATGTAAAGGGTATTAAAAGGATGTGTGGGAAGTAAAACAGTGAAGGCTGCACATTCTAAGACAGGGTTCTCTCTCTCTCTCTCTCTCTCTCTCTCTCTCTCTCTGGTGCATGTGTTTACACACGTGCACACACACACACACACTGGATATTTAGATTGGTTTAAATGGACGGGGACTTTGGTTTACCACGCATCACCAGACTCTGGCAAACACCCTGACAAATGCCTACCACATAGTAGGTGCTTATAAACATCTTTGAATCACAACTGATCTGTTCAATATCAAAATTTTATTGAACAATGAGAAATCCAATCAAATGTTCGTTTTGTTTGCACAGCACTAAATAATGTTTAAGTGTTTTAACTAATTTTTAAAAAAATCAGCTATCTGAATTGTTTAAAGATCATATAATATAGGAATACAGTTAATAAATATATTGGCTAAACTGCCTATTTTACCTCAGCTTTCCTGAAAACCTGCCCTTCTCCCTATACAACTTTCTTCCTTATACAACCAGGACCCTTGGAGGCCGGTTTATGGGAGTCTTGTCTAGCTGAGCCCAAAGCAGCCTTTCTCCCAGGGCTCCAGGTGGGAACACCCTTACTGGCTCCTGCCCACTGGAGTAGCTTGATCTGCTTCTCTGATTCCTCCAAGAGTCTCCCTTCCAGGGCCGGTCCCAAAGAAGCAGCAGAGTGAGCCCCCCAATATCTCCCCCCTCGTCTGCCTGGAGACCCTCGCTTCTTTTCGTTACACTGCTCGGAATTTCAGAGGTGACCTTAAGTCACTTAGCCACCTGGATCTGGGTTTGCTCCCAGAGAAATGAGATCGCGCCCCAGGAACTCTGGGCTCCCTTTCATCTCCAGCTCTCTGCTTCCTAGACTCACACCTCCTGGGGAAAATCAGGAGACATCAGCTGCCCTCCTTAACGTAGGGCAGTGGTTCTCAAAGTGTGGCCCTGACCAGCGTCAAAATCATCCGGGTCTTAGAAATGCAAGTTCTTGGGCCTCACCCCAGACCCACCAATCAGAGACTCCAGGGGCGGGGCCGTCCCCTGCCATTTAGGAAGCTCGTAAAACGGAAGCACTGGTGTAGTGCACACCTTGGCCCTGGGTCCCGGGCCAATCAGCAGAGGAGCAGGCGGGGCTTGGGCCACTGAGGCCTGGGGCGGCGAGAAGGGAGAGGCTGGAGGGTGGGAAACGGAAAGCCCTGGACGCCCCGGGCACAAGAGGTGAAGAGACAGGCGGGGGGCATAGTGAGTCACTCCGCAGGCTCTGGATCTCACAGCTTCCGTCGGGCTCGACCACTGAGTATCTGTGTGACCTTGAGCAAGAGGCTTCAACTCTCTTTGCTCTGTTTCCTTATCTGTATGGGACTAACAGGAGTACAAGCAAACACTGTCAGCGTCAGCCCCTATCCCTGTGCCTTAATCACTTTAGTACACTCCTACTGGTGTACTACATCCTAGCTTTCTTGCCCCTTCGGGGAATAAATCAGAGGGGATGCGTTCCACACTGGCTCTCAGTTTCCTCAGCAGGAAAAAGCTCCTGTTACTAATGCACCATTTATCGGCTCCCTCCCTTACCCTATCTCACTTCCCCAGGCCCCTGCGCACGCCTGCCAAATAAATCCCTTGCGCTTTAATCTTTGTCGCAGGGTCTTCTCCTGGGATACCCAAGCTAACCCTTGGACTTATTTCCTAGGACTGATGTGATGATCAGTGGCTCTAGTGCTGAGAGCTGAGCTTGGCACATGAAAAATGCTCAGTAAATCACAGCCACAATTTTTATTAACTGAGCGCTGAGTGCTGAGTTTGGAGTCAGGAGCTTGATTCCAATCTTGCTTTGCAACATTCCTGCTATTGAGAAACATGAATAAGCTAGTTTACCTCTCCCTGAGCGTTTAGTTTCAGCCCTCACAGGGTTGTTTTGAGAATAAAATGCACTTCGCAAAGTGTAAAGGGCTATACCAAAGTGAAAGATAAGAAGAACCAAATCTGAAAAAACAAGTGCAGATAAACTCTGGTTATTAGAAATTTACTCTGAACTCAGGTGCAGGAGGCACCCTCTTCCCCCGAGTCAGTGCTGCAGCCCTGGTCATCCTCCCACAGGGGTAGAGCCACCTCAGATCTAGCTAGAAACCTCCCATACCCAGACCCTAACCAGAGAGCTGGGGGCTGGCCCAGGAGCTGGGAGTGGAGATGCTGGTGGAAGAGTTTCTAAGCCTTATTACGTAGACAAATCAGGATTAAGTACCTCTAAAAACCAGGGCCTTTTAACCAACTGCTACTAAATATTTAGAGGCAGAGTAGCTTAGAAGTCACCAGGCTCCTTGTTTTACGGTATTTAAAAATGGAAACAATGCCAAAGTGGGGGTACAAATGCATTGCCATCATTTAAATATTTACTTTTACGAATTAAATCCACAAGACACAGAAAGTGCTGTGCAATGTAATTGTGCTATTCACATTATAATTAGCTGGACATAAAGCACTATTAATTCATACTGCACAACAGGTGGAGTGGTCCCAGGTAAGATTAGGATGAAGTTTCTCACTTGAACCCCCGGAGTTTATGTGGAGGAATGCTTGTGGAGATGATGCGTCTTCAACCCATGTAGGAAAGGCCATTTTAAAAGTGGAGACGTAGAAGGGTTTTTTGGTGACCATGACCAGTGTGGATTGTAATGGGGAGAGATTGGAGACAGAGAATTTATTTGGAGACAGTGGCGGCCATCTGGACTTAGCACCGGAAAATTTGAAATAAAGCCATAAAAATGGCGATGAAGAAGTGTAAAGGACTACCAGGTATATTTTGAAGGAAGCCTTTTGTATTTTTGTTTGTTTGTTTGTTCACCTATGTGAAGGAGCAGAAACACAAATAGCAGGAACAGGAACTTGATATTGTTACGTAAGTGAATAGCCTGTTTGTTAGGAAATGTGCATGGAAATATAAAGTGTTCAAGGTGCATGATGTATACAATCAACACTCAGATGTTCAGAACATAGAAAAATAGATAAAGACACAGATAGATAAAATGAAATTGCAAATGTGGCAAATGTTAAAATTGGTGGATCTGAGTATATGGGGGTGGAAAGGTTGGAGTTCTCCGTGTGGGTTCTGTATTTGTGCAACAGGGGTGGCCTTGGGTACTGAAGCAAAGCATCCCTGCTTCCCTGCTTGGCTCAGAGGGAAGGAAGCCACCTGACTTCCCTGATTCAAATGGAAGATGGCACATCTCACTTGTGTCTAAGAAGGAATGAAGTCTAGAGATCCTCTTTTCCAGACTTAATATAAGCTCTTTGGATCCTTGTGTGATTCTGGAGAGGGGAGGAGCATCTCAACATAGGACTAAGGGTGCATTTCCCATCACCTTTAAATGAATAAAGAAACAATGCTGAATTTCACCTGGTGCTGGGGGACTCAATTCATATCTGAAACATTAACAAGACCCAACCACATTTACTGAGAACTCCAGAACTGAGCTAAGGGCTTTATACACATTGCCTCATTCCCTATAGAAGCTTGTGCAAATTGGAAAGTCCTTTTTAAGAAAAAGACCACATGGCTATAAATGCAGAATCAGGCATGGGTGTGATTATTCAGAATGAGAGGAGAAAGCACAACAAATTACAAAATTTTAAAAGCCAACTGTTAGATTCCTGTGGCTGCCAAAACAAATTACCACAAACTTGGTGGCTTAAAACAGCAGAAATTTGTTCTATCATCTTCTGGAGGACAGAAGTCCAAAGTCAAGGTGTTGGCAAGGTCATGGTCCCTCCAGGAGCTGGGGGCTGGGGGTGGGGGGGCGGAATCTTTTCCTTGCCTCTTCCAGCTTCTGGTTGCTGCCCCTTGGCTTGTGGGCCCCTCACTCTTTCTCAGTAGTTACAACCCTCTACACTGACAAATACCACAAACATCACAAATGTCAGGAAAGTAACAATATTTTTTATTAATTAGATGGCTGATATACCTCTGAATACTTTTGCCTACAATTTTTGACTGCATACTTGCATACTCTTTGGTTGTTTCTTCATATTTTATAATTTCATTTTCTATAGAGATAATAGAAATTCAATGTTTACTCTACCATGATTAATTTAAATGTATTATCATTGACAGATGGAATGTGTAAAATATGCAATTCGACATATTCATTTACTGTACAACTACAGATTTGTGCCCTACAAAAACAGGAATTCTGTAAAATTCTGTTTTATGTGATTCCTGTCAAAAGAAAAAAAAAGAAATAGAAGCATTTATAATCATAAATGATACATTACTGAGTATATTGAGTATATGCCAGAAGACAGCCTCAGGGTACTAAATCCTCTGATTGGAATTTTAGGCATTTGATAACTGGGATAATATCCATAGACTAGCTTCTAGCTCTGAGCATTTCAAACCTGACTTATTGTATTGTAATAATTTCCTGGAGGGATGGGTATATATAATAAAATTCAGAAACCCAAAGTGGAATCCCCCTAGAGAAGGACCAGAGAAGAAGGCTGCGATGTAGGAGAGTCTTAGGTTGACTAGCCCTGCCTTTCCATGGAGGACAAAGCATGGACCCTGTATTCTTTCTTTTTTTTCCATTAATTTTTTAAAAGATTTATTTATTTATTTACTTTTATCCATTTAAACCCCCCCACCCATGTTTTTGCTGTTTTTGTGTCCATTTTCTGGGCAACTCTCTGTGTCTGTTTCCTGCCCTCTCTTCTCCTCCTTCTCCTCCTGTCTTCACCGGGATTAGATCCTTGGAACCTCCTATGTGCGTGAGAGATGCCCCACCACCTGCGCCACCTTAGTTGTTTTTTTGGTGCATCTCATCTTGGCTTTCCCTTGTGTCACTCTCCTGTTACATCATCATCTTGCTGTGGCTCGGTGTGGGCGCAGCGGCGCATGGGGCCTGGGAGGCTCACCCGTGCGCAGGGCCTTGGGGGCTCACCTGCTCGCACACCTTCTATATTTTTCTTTTCAAAATTTTTACTGGGAGGTCTTGGGGATCAAACCCAGGTCCCTCCATATGGGAGACGGATGCTCAACATCTGAGCCACATCCGTCCCCCTGCTATATCTCTTAAAGTTGACCAAAGATACCTAGAGTTACAGTCATTTCCCACACAGGATGGCCATATAAACAATCAGGCTTGGTTTATCACCAGCATTCCAAAAACCAGACCTAGGGAGAAAAACTAGGTCTGGGGACACATGCATGGTTTCTAATATAGCAAATGTTTAGCCTACCCTGATTATCACAAAATCAGGACAGCGAGAATATTCACAGAAGATGCATAGGGGCATGCTCTTAATAATCTTCCTAACTTCTGCCACCCATTCCAGAGATTTACAATGCTTTCAGTCTAGAAGCTCATCTTCATATCCTATATCTCTCCTGCTTTACTTTAATCCCTCTTTCTGGTATTTATAGATCTTGGAACAGACAACTACTCAGCACAGCTCGCCCTTAAACCCTTCCATCTGCCAAGATGAGACCAGGATAGGGAGAGCCTGGTATCTGGGCTTGAGCTTCTGGCAACCAGGGCTCCAGCTGCAGAATGACTTCATTTACATTGCTATTCAGTAGCAAACAGCCCAGCTCAATGGAAAGTCTTTTATTTCTAACAAGCAAGCCAGGATGTGGCTTTTTCCCCCCTTCTGCTCTGCAGGGTAAATTGAACCTTGCTGATGTCCTCATAATATCAAGAGAATAAGATTCACAGATGAGCCGCTGAGAGTGGCTTGGCTCAGCTTCTGGGCTAGCTAGTTCCCATGTGGCCTGTGGTCAAGTCAGAGGGAGCAGCTGTGAATCACATTTGAAACTGACTTCATGGCTGGTCTGCATGCCAGAAGCCCATTCGTATAGACCTTCCCTAACAAAGTGCAATGAGTGCCTCCCCCTCATAAGCTGGAACCAAGGGGCTTCAATAAGAGCATCTCGTTGACCTGGGAAAGTTATGGGGAGCTCAGCATTCTCCGATCAAGGTGCTAGCCTTCCAGTGGCTTCCACTGGGAAAACAACCTGTGGAAAGCACTGAGCTGGGTGCTGAGAGATGAAGAAGACTGACCTTTCAGGACCCAACTGAGGGAACCAGACAAATAGAAAAACTATTATACAAAAATTGGTCTCTGGTGACTTTATAGTCCTCACCCTAGTAAGTAAGGACAGACAGATGCTGGGGTTGTATACTTCGTGGTAGACCCATTTTGCTAAGCTACTGTCAAAAAACTTTCAAGCCAACCAATCAGCTGCTACTTGTTTGCACAGTTGTGTGGTCAGACCAAACCCAGGCTTCAGGGTCCATGTAGTCCAAAAGTTCAGCCAACACCACTGGTGCACATTTTTCACCCTTTGTAACTGCTCCACAGTTCTTGGACATTCTGTTCCATTTCTTTTCAGTTTTTCATCTCTTTGCTTTTAAGTTTGGAAACTTTCTAATGACATATCCTGAAGCTTACCAATTCTTTCCTCGGCGGGGTCTAGTCTACCAATGAGCCCATCCAAGGCATTCTTCATTTCTGTTTCAGTGATTTTGATTTCTAGCACGTCCTTTTGATACTTTCTTAGAGTTTCCACTTCTGTTCATCTTACCCATCTGCTCTTGCATGTTGTCCACTTTTTATAATAGAGTCTTTAGCATATTAATCACAGTTATTTTAAATTCCTGGTCTGGTAATTCCAAAATCTCTGCCATATCTGAGTCTGGTTCTGTTACTTGTTCTGTCTCATCACACTATGCTATACATTGTATTTTTTGTTGAAAGCTGGGTATAATGTGCTGAGTAGAAGGAAATGAAGTAAATAGGCCTTTAGTGTGAGGTTTTATGTTTCTCTTGCTAGGAGTTAGGCTGTGTTTATTGTATGCTGTTGCTGTAGGTGTCAGAGGCTAATGCTTCCCCTGATGTCTTTGTTGTTGTCCCCCCTGTTCTCTTTGGGTTTTCCTAGAGACTTCTTCTTAAATAAGATGTCCGGGGAAGCGGCTGTGGCTCAATCAGTAGGGCTCCCGTTTACCATATTATGGGAGGCCCCGGGTTCGGTTCCCAGGGCCTCCTGGTGAAGGCAAGCCCGCCCGCACGGCGTGGTTAGCTGACCCAGAGAGCACAAGCAGCAAGGGGGGGATAAATTAATCAATAAATTAAATCTTTAAAAAAATAAGATGTCCGCCATGCAATTCTTTCAGCAGCAATCCTCTGTTACTATACAGGAGCCCCACTGGTATTGCTATAAGACTTTGGGGAGGGTAGAATGTTCTATGACCCTAGATTAGGTCTCAGTCTTTTAGGGAGATGCTGCCCCTGGGCTGTGACCTCCACAAGTGCTTCTTAGCACTTTTTTCCTTCTCAGGGAAACACAAAATCTAGCCAGGGATGAGGTTGAACATTTCCCTTCCTGGATATTGATTAGGCTCTGGTAAAATAGTTTTCTTTGAGGACAGGCTCTTAGCTATGGAGAAAAGAAAGCTCGGTGCCTATTTCAAAATAGTTAATCTCCTCCCTCCCACGAGGGGATTTTCCTCCAGCCTTCATAGAGGGGATCCTGGAGGCAAAAAACAACAACATGAAAGTGCAGGGATCTCCTTAACTCTCAAGCTAGTTCACACTGAGCTTCCAGCAGTTCACTGATTAAAGTGTTTCTACCAACGCTGACTCCAGCAGGGAGCCTCTGCTCCTGGACTTCTGCTCCAGGTAGCTATGAGTCTCTGTATCTGCTTCTCTTTCTAGCTTTGGGGACAGTGGCTTGCCCTGTGACCTCAATTATCTGATGGATCTAAGAAGAGTTATTGTTTTTTGGTTTGTTCAGGTTTTTTTTTTTCTCATTATTAGGGCAGGAGTGACAACTTCCTACCTCTTTACACATCAGAGAGAAAACTGGAAGTCAGATCAAGAACATACATTTCAGGATGTTGGTTCCTACATTAGTTTGCTAGACTGCTATGACAAATACCCCATAATGGGCTGGCTTAAACAACAAGAATTTATTGGCTCACAGTTCTAAAGCTAGAAGAGGTCAAAAGTCAAAATATTAGCAAGGGTAACTTTCTCCTGGAGCCTGTAGAGTTCTTGTGCCTGCTGTCAGCAATCCTTGGGGTTTCTTGGCTTACATTTTTGCCTGTCACATGGCAACCATTCTCTCCTTGTGTCTATTCTTCCGGTTTCTGCTGACTTCCAGCTTAATCCTATGTGGTCTCCTCCAACTTCTTGTTTCCAGTTTATTCTTTCTATAAGGCCTCCAGTAATATGTATTAAGACCTGCCGTCATTCAGTTGGGCCTCACCTTATCTAAAAGTAACATCTTGAAGAGGTCTTATTTACAGTTCACAGATGCCAGGACTTGGATTAAGATAAAGGACATGGCCAGTCAACCAAGATGGCGCCAGGGTGCTGCACTACCACAGAATCTTTGAATGACTAGCAAAACCTGGCAGAGCCATCCTATTCAAAACTCTGGAAAACAGTTAACAGGTTGCAGTAACTGGTTGAGGACTGAATCAAGAAAATGCGGATTTAAAAACTATAAAAATTCATGGTACCCTTGTTGGCCTTCCTACCCCCTTTCTCACCCCGCTGCTTGGCACAGTATGGAGCCAGCCTGTGCTCCTTTGTGAGTCCTTGGCCCTATTCCAGAAGGAGCAGAGTAATTCCTATGAACATACTGGGATGAGCCAATCTATCAGGTGACAACCTAAAAGACTGAACCAGGCTGTCACTGCTTGCCCTTCTAGAACTTGCCCTGCATGCAGAACCAGTTTGAGAAGAGATAAAGCTGTGTAAGAAACAAGTCAAAGCCACCTGAGGCAAAGGATTATTGGCTTTAAGACATACAATAGAGCATCTTTGGGAGGAGGGGAAAGTATTTAATAAGAAGTAGCAGGGACATTCAGATTCCTATAAACAGGGGAATGAATAAGATCACAAGTGGGCTGTAGGTCAGGACAAGAGACAGGCTCAGGAAAGTTGGAGAGTCTCTTCAATCCAAAGACAAAAGTAGGTTGAAAATGAAAGGATGGAAAATAATGTACCATGCAAATAGTTACTAAAAGAGAGCTGGGGTAGCTATACTCAAACCAGATAAAATATATTTAGAAAAACTGTTACAAGGGACAAAGAAGTTCACTATATACTGATAAAGGCGTCAATTCAACAAGAAGACATAATAATTACAAATCTATATGCACTTACTGGCAAAGCCCTAAAATAAATGAAGGAAATATTGATAGATTTGAAGGGACAAATAGACGGTTCTACATGAATAGTAGGGGACTTCAATATACCACTTAAAATAATGGAGAGAATATCTAGACAGAAGATATTAAGGAAATAGAAGATTTACACCATGCTCTAAACCAATTAGAGTTAGGCATATATAGAACACTTCACCCAAGAGCAGTGTAACAAAAATTCTCTATGCACATGGCTCATTATCCAAGATAGACTATAGGTAAGTCCACAAAAAAAGTCTCAATAAATTAAAAAATGTTGATAGCATACAATGTATATTCTCTGACTACAGAGAGAGAGCTGAAAATTTCACAAATATGTGGAAATTAAATAACATGCTTTTTTGTTTTGTTTTTACTTTGAAAAGCACATTTTATATTTTTAAAAATTAAGTCTTCACATAAAAGTTGTTACTAGAGCCATCTTTTGTATACGCTGATTGGTGGTTTTCAAACTTTTTGCTACTATTCACTTTATTTTTTTTTCCTTCGCTATACATTTTTTAAAGGATTTATTTATTTATTTACTTTTATCCATTTTTACCCCCCCCCCCCCCCATTTTTGCTGTTTCTGTGTCCTTTCACTGGGCAACTGTCTGTGTCTGTTTCCTGCCCACTCTTCTCATCCTTCTCCTTTCTTCACTGGGATTCAATCCTTAGAATCTTTATGAGGAAGAGAGGAGTCCTACCACCTGCATCACCTTAGTTCCTGGTTTTTCAGTGCATCTCATCTTGATCCTCCCTTGTGTCACTCTCCTGTTATGTCATCATCTTGCTGCGTGGCTTGTAGGGCTTGGCAGCTCACCTGAGCATAGGGCCTCATGATATACCCACGTGCAGGGCCTAGTGGCCCACACGCCTTCTATATTTTTCTTTTTATAATTTTTTACCAGGAATCAAATCCAGTTCCCTCCATATGGAAGATGGATGCCCAACCACCCGAGCCACATCTGTCCCTCTGCTATATCTCTTAAGGCTGACCAAAGATACCCAAAGTTACAGTCCTTTCCCATACAGGATGGTCATATAATAAATCAGGCTTAGTTTATCACCAGCATTCTGAAAACCAGACCTAGGGAGAAAAATTAGGTCTAGGGACACGTGCATGGATTCTAATATAGTGAATGTTTAGCCTACCCTGATTATCACAAAATCAGGACAGCGAAAATATTCGCAAAATAACACACCCTTAAGAAACCGATGGGTCAAAGAAGAAAATACAAGAGAAATGAGGTGAATGAGAATGAAAACACAACAAACCAAAACTTATAGGACACAGAAAAGGTGTGCTGATAGAGAAATTTATACCTCTAAGTACTTACATTAAAAAAGTATAGAAATCTCAAATCAGAGACCTAAACTCATAACTGGAGGACCTAGAAAAAAGATGAGCAAACTAAACTCAAACAAGAAGAAGGAAGGAAATAACAAAGATGATTTCAGAAATAAATGGAACAAAGTATAAAGAAACAATAGAGAAAATCAACAAAGCCAAAAGTTGATTCTTTGGAAAAAATCAGTAAAATTGGCAAAACTGTAGTTAGACTGACAAAGAAAAAAGGAGAGAGGATGGAAAAAACTAAAGTCAGAAGTGAAAGGGGGCACATTACTACTGATCTTACAGAAATGAATAGGATTGTAAGAAGATACTATGAACGACTAACTGTATGCCAACAAATTAGATAACCTAGATGAAATAGACAAATTCCCAGAAACACAAAAACTACCTACCCTGATTCTAGAAAAAATAGAAGATCTCAATCTACCAATAACAAGTAAAGAAATTGAATAAGTAATCAAAAACTTCCCAAAAAAGAAAAGTCCAGGACCAGACGACTTCACTGTTGAATTTTACCAAATATTCTAAGAAGAATTAACACCGATTCTGCTCAAATGCTTCCAAAAAAATTGAAGGGGAGAGAACACACCCTAATTCATTCTATTAGGCCAAAATCACCCTAACACCAAAGCCAGGTAAAGAAACCGCAATAAAAGAAAATCATATACCATCATTCCTTATGAATATAGATGCAAATATCCTCAATAAAATACTAGCCAACCAAATCCAACAGCACATTAAAGAATACACACCATGATGAAGTGGATTTTATCCCTGGTGTGCAAGAATGGATCAACATAACAAAATCAATTAATGTAATAAACCACATTAATAGAAGGAAGGAGAAAAAACACATGATCACTTCATTTGACTCAGAAAAGGAACTTCTTCAACATGATAAAAGGCATTTACGAAGGATAGGGACTGTGGCTCAAGCTACTGAGCTCCTGTTTACCATATGGAGGACCCGGTTCCATCCCCCGGACCTCCTAGTTAAAAAAGAAAGAAAGGTGTCCCAGGCCAACATGGAGAGGTGTAGGCCCCACATGGCACGGAGAAGTGACGCACCAAAGAGACAATGACGCAACCAGATAGAAAAAAAAAAAAGACATTTATGAAAAACCCACAGCTAACAGTATGCTCAATTGTGAAATACTGAAATCTTTCCCTCTAAGATCAGGAACAAGACAAGGATGTTTATGGTCACCACTGTTATTCAACATTGTATTGGAAATTCTAGCCAGAGAAATTCAATATGAAAAAGAAATAAAAGTCATCCAAATTGGAAAGGAAGAAATAAAAATTTCCCTATTGGCAGATGATATGATCCTATATACAGAAAATCCTGAAAAACTCACAAGAAAGGTACAGGAACGAATAAACTAATTCAGCAAAGTGATGGGATCCAAGATCAACATGTAAAAATCAGTAGTGTTTCTGTACACTAGAAATGAACAATCTAAAGAGGAAATCAAGAAAAATTCCATTTTCAATACAACTCTAAAAGAATCAAATATCTAAGAACAAATTTAACCAAGGATGTAAAGGACTTGTACACAGAAAACCATGGCTAAAAGAAATCAAAGAAGAGCTAAATAAATGGCAGGACATTCCATTTTTATAGATTAAAAGACTAAACATTGTTATGATGTCAATTCTACCCCATGCAATTTAGAGATTCAACACAATCACAAACAAAATCCCAACAGCCTTCTTTGCATTTGCAGAAATGCAAATGCCAAATATCAAATTTACATGGAAGAGTAAGGACTTCAAATAGTCAAAACCATCTTGAAAAAAAGAACAAAGTTGAGGACATACTTCCCAATCTTAAAACTTATTACAAAGCCACTGTAATCAAAACAGCATGGTACAAGTATTGACATATAAACCAATAGAATTGAATGGAGAATTCAGAAATCAACCCTCATGTTTTTGGCCAACTGATTTTTGACAAGGGTGACAAGTCTGCTCAACTGAGAAAGAATAGCCTAACAAATGGTGCTGGTAAAACTGGGTGTTCAAATGCAAAAGAATGAAGATGGACCCCTGCTGCACACCATAAACATAATCAACTCAAAGAGGATCAAAGACTTAAATATAAGAACTAGAACTATAAACCTACCAGAAGAAAACATAGGGAAGCATCTTCAGGACCTTGTATTAGGCAATGGTTTCTAAGACTTTACACCCAAAGCACAAGTAACAAAAGGAAAAAAATAGAAAAATGGGACATCATCAAAATTATAAACTTTTGTGCATCAAAGGACTTTACCATGAAAGTAAAAAGACAACCTACTCAATGGGAGAAAATATTTGGAAACCACATACCCAGTAAGGGTTTAATATCCAGAGTATAAAAGGAAATCTTACAATTCAAAACCAAAAAAGACAAACAACCCAGTTAAAAAATGGACAAAAGACTTGAATAGATATTTCTACAAAGAAGATACAAAAATGCCCAAAAAACATATGAAAAGATGCTTACCGTAATTATCTATTAGGGAAATGCAAATAAAAAGCACTAGAGATCACTTCATATTCACTAGAATAGTTATTAAATATAGAAAATTACAAGTGTGGGAAAAATAGGAACACTCATTCTTTGTTGTTGGGAATGTAAAATGATACAGCTGCTGTGGAGGACAATTTGGCAGTTCCTCAAAAGTTAAGTATAGAATTACCATATCCTGGCAATCCACTTGTAGGTATATACCCAAAAGAATTGAAAGCAAGGATTTGAACAGATATTTGCACACTGATGTTCATAGCAGCATTATTCACAATTGCCAAAAGATGGAAACAACCCAAGTGTTCTTCAACCAATGAATGGATAAATAATATGTGATATATGCATATAATGGAATATTATTCAGCCATTAGAAGGAATGATGTTCTGATACATGTGACAACATGGTTGAACCTTGAAGACATCATGTTTAATGAAATAGGGCAGACATAAAGTACAAGTATTGTATAAGTACACTGATATGAAATAATTAGTGTGATCATATTTAGAGTCAGAAACTAGAATACAGTTTACTAGAGGCAGGGCTGGAGTTAAGGAATGGGGAGTTAATTCTTAATTGGTACAGAATTTCTGTTTAGGATGATGGGAAATTTTGGTAATGAAGGTGGCGATGGTTGCATAATATTGTGAATATAATTAACACCACCTAGTTATATACTTCAATATGGTTAAATGGGAAATTTTAGGTTGTATATATGTTACCAGTATAAAAATTAAAGAAAAACACATTGGACTCTACAATACAAACAGTGAACCCTAATGTAAACTAATGATTATATTATAATTATAATTATATTGTTTTATCAAGTGTAACAAAAATATCACACTAATGCCAACTGTTAATAATAGGGAAACTGTGTGTCTGAAGGGTATTATAAGGGAACTCTATTTTCTGCATGATTTCTGTAAACCTCCAACTTCTCTAATTAAAAAGAAAGTTTTACAAAGATTAAGATCATGTCCACCTTGGGGAAAATAAATCAATCTACCACAGAGTCCCTTAAGAAAGAGGAACTTGCAAATAACCATTATATCTCTACGATCGCAATTCTTGTTGCAGGTGATACGGATGCCAATGGATAGCAATCTCTTTCATAGATTTAGCCTATCTTTTGCTCATTCCATGCTGATTTTTCACCCTTATTTAGCACTTACTGAACTCAGCCATGTATCAGGACCTTACAGGTGGAAGAAAGCCAATGTCTGTGCATTGCATTAGATGTATTTTAAATAGTTTCCATAGCTACTGAAGCATTTGATTGTCATCATGCCAGAATTCTTAATTGTGGAGACAAAGTCCACTAATTTTTAAAGAATTAAATAAGAAAATGTATAGAAAGTGACTAATATCCTGCATCAATTATCTTAAAAATGTATATGTACACATTTATAATTCCAAATATAATTAGACATTTGTTGATGATTAATACTTGTCTACCCACTAAAGCATAAACTTCTTGAGTGCTGGCTAATGCCAGGTGGAGCCTGGAAAATAAGAATGACTTTCTGACCAAATGAACATGTGAAGAATTTCCACCAACCAAATATATTATATTTCCATCTCTTTACCTTGCCTTGGCTATAAATGCACACCCTCTCTTTAAAAATTCTGATTTTTCCTTCAATCTAGATGATGCAATGCTTTGGAAATATTTTGGATTTTGTTATTTATCTCATAAGTGACCAATAGTTCAGAAAACTATCGTTGTGTCCACATGGGAACTTCACTTTCCACTGGCTGCTCATGGCAGATGAATGAGTGTGACAGGGAAACTAGGCAGACCCACTGTTGGGCTGGGTGACCTTAGTTTGAAGAATCCCTATCTTCTTTAGAACTTACTACAGTCTAAAACTCTCCTATTCACCCTTCCTTCCTTCCCTTGTCGTTCTGAAGCAGAGAGATCTTTTGCCTAACTTCCAGAGTGAAACACACAAAAGTAGCAAACCAAAACTGAAGACGCCTGTAGCAGTAAGTAGAAATGACTGATGGGTATGTTCAGGCAGTCAAAGCCTGAGTGTCCTGAGCCTCCCCTGTCCCTAGGGGACACAGAAGACCACCCAAGTGTTGCCTATGCCCCCTAAGAGTATATCTTAGTTATCAACTTCATATATGAACTTCCTCTCAAGAACATAACTGCCATCCAGGAAAAAAGATGCAGAAGGGCAGGATTCCTGAAATTGAAACAATTCCTATTTGAAATGATTGCATTATTAGTAAATTAACCTTACATGTCTTGTATTGGCAATATTGTTTCCACTTCCAAGTAGAATGGCAGCTCAAGATACATATTTCATATAGGTGTGGAAAAAATTAGGAATGTGAAGTTTTACAGATCAGTTTTGTGACCATGGAAAGCTTTACATGGTAGATACACAGACATACACATACGCACACACACACGCTTATTATGTAAGTTCTTTCTTGGCTGCTCAAGTAAATATCATGCAATTGAATGACTTAAATAATGGGAAATTATTCAAAGTTTTGAGGCTAGGAAAAAGTCCAAATCAAGGCGCCATTAAGGTGATTCTGGGGCTGTCTGCAGGTAATCCTTGGTTCTGGGCTGCCATTGCAAGACACATGGCAGCCTCTCCTGGCTTCTCCTTTCTATTCTGGGTTTTTTATTTTTTTATTTTTTTTATTTGACCTTTCTTCTTGTGGCTTTCTCTTTATCTGTCTGGATTTCATTCTGCTTTTAACGAACTCCAATAATAGGATTAGGAGCCATTCTGATTGAACTGGGCCATACCTTAAATGAAATAACTTCATCAAAGCATCCTACTTACAATGGGTTCACACTCACAGGCATGGATTAAGTTTCAGAACATGTTTTTCTGGAGAACGTAGCTCCAAGCTACCACAGGCACTTGAAGAATGTCTTAGTTTTCTGGTCATCCAGTTTCATGTTGGTTCTTATTTTAGCTGTAGATGACGTTATGGTAAATCTGTATGTGTTGGTCTATCTGAGTCATACCTTAATTGGCCCAGATTCCTTCCATCCTGAAGTCAACTCTTGAGGAAAGAATAAGGGTCATAGCTTTAATTCTGTTTGAAAATGGCACTTACTTCTTCTTGTGCACCAGAATGTAGAATTGAGGGCCAAGGGGAATAGTGCATCTGTGAAGAGCTTGCATTGGTTAAGACTAGGTTTGACTCCAGGTGACAGAAAATTCAGAGTAATCTTTAGAGAGGTAAAGAGACTGAAACAAGTTTATTTCTGTAATAAAATGAAGTTCAGAATTATGTACTCAAGACCTAGTTTGGTAGCTCCACAATAGTCACTGACCCAGACTCCTTTTACTTGATTGCTTCACTCTCCCCATGTTGTTTCCACCTCATGGTATAAGACATCTGCTTGAGCTCCAGCTATCACATCACCATTCCAGGCAACAGAAAGGAGAAAGGGTGAAGACATCACACATAAGACTTCCTTTTATATCCTTTTGGCCAAAACTTAGTCATAAGACCACCATGAGCACAAGGGACGCTGGGAAATAAGATTTTTATTCTAGGTGGCTGGTATGTCCAGTGTGTGTTCTTATTACTAAAGAAGTAGGAGAGAGCAGATGTTGGGAGAAAACTAGCAATCTGTCATAAATCTAAATTTAAAATTATTTTCAGTTTTTCTTCTGAGTCATTCTGGTTGACATACGAGATTCTGGTACTTTACTTTGATCCCTCTAACTTAAAAATCTTGATTCCTGGTAAGCTGCATATGTGCTTAAGAAGGCGTGAAGGAACTGCAGAAGATCATTATTATCAAATGTTCATTATGTATAAGTCTCCGAACAGGGAAATAAAGATTACTAATGAACTGACTACATATAAAATTCACCCCACCCATTTCTTCTTACTAGCCTAATGCTAGCCTCTGTCACTGCCCTTCAGCCTCTCCCAGAGTTTTTGATAATACAACAGAAGACAAATGCCACGCAAATTGATTGCAAATATTACAACAGCTCCTGGATTTCTTAAAGCTGTGAAATTATATTAGGGAACCGCTTGAATTGCTGCAAAGCCATTGACAAATGAGGACATATGATGAGTGAGGCTAATTAGCAATTAAAGGAGGGAAAATTGTTAAGCACTTCAAAAAAGAAATCATTTGATTATTAAAGCATTAGGAGAAGCACTGGGGAAATTTGTGAAAATCCTCTCTTTTGGATTGTTTTGTTGTGAAAAAAATGAAGTGAAGGTTATTGTATACACTGCAAATAAAACTCCAACCCTAATAATTATTTATTCATTTAAAAAATAATACACAGTCACAATTATAACCTAAATTTAGTTAAACAGGAGATAATATAAACTTAATTTTTATATTACATTTTTAAGATAAAATCTTAAATATTTTAACATCATCCACTATGTAAATTTGGTTCCAGTTTTAAATGGAGTCACTTTAAGTGGCATTTTCCCAGTACAATTGGCTAATGAATATTCTGAACATTTTGCTCTAAATAATTGCTATTTTTTAAGGCTCAGCGAGAAAATAATTTAGTCACTTTCACTTTAGCTTGCAATGGAAAGCATGTGGACTGAGGGGTAGAGAGAGATTATGAGAGGTGGGAGGAGAGGGGAAGAGATCATCCCACCACACTGTGTGTGATGGGAGAAGACAGGGGAGGAGAGTGACTGGACTGGGTTGCTGTGGCTTGAGGGGACAGACATTCACTTCCTCTGGTCAGAGACTGTGTTAGGTGCAGTGGAGGATACAGACAGATACCTAGGGACTCTCTGGGGAGGGAGACACATACATGCTGAGAATTTCAACCTAATGTAGTGAGTGCAGCAATAGTGCTTGATGTAAGGTCTCTGAGAAGAGGGGCTCACTTCTTGTGTTACTTTGGTGTTCCCAGTGCCTAGGTGAGTGTCTGGTGTATTGGAGGTGCTCAGTAAGTGTCAATGAATTTCTTGCATGAATAGGTACTGTAAAAAGGGGACCTGCTGGCAGGACCTCTGTACCAGAGTGCGGGATGTGAGGTGGAGGCGGCGAACACAGTATGACAGGCATTGATGGATAAAATTCTATCATAAGCTACTTTTCTTTTTAGTTAAAAAAATCTCCCTGTCCTTTCCTCTTCAAAAATATGGAAAAGTTAACCAATCAGTCTCTGGCTTATCAGTGAATATAATGGCTCTTTCCTCTCAAATTGAAGAAGGGGCTTCATGGAGACACCAGAACTTTGTGGGAAAGGGAGTGAAGAAGCAAGAGTTTTGGTAACTATGAAGTTAGAAGGAACCCAGTCCTCCACCAGACCACTCTCACTTCTGACACCAAATGCAAGTTCAGGGATTCCCCAGACCACCCTGTGGTTTGATAATTTGTTAGTAGGACTCACAGAATTCACTGAAAACTGTTATGCTCATGCTATTGTTTATTGCAGATAAAGGATACAGATTAAAATCAGTCAAGGGAACAGGTGCGTGAGGCACAATTTATCAAATGTGGAACCTCTGTTGTCCTCTCCTGTGGAATCAGGACTTCGATGTTACTTTTATGGAATCTATGTGTGACAACACACCAACCAGGGAAGCTCACCCAAGCCTCAGTGTTCAGAGTTTTTATTGGGCCTCCATCTCATAGGCAAATAAAGACACTCTTATCAGGCATGACATCCATGGGGCCCAGAGACCACCTTGTAGTAGCCGAGGGCAAAGCCAGACCTCTCTTTGGTAAGGTTAATTTTTCACTACACCGAAGTTTCCTTCTGAAGTGATAAAAGCGTCCACCAAAAGACAATGTAAATGTGAAGAAGGACATTGTTTTATCATTTTGCTCAAGGCCAGCCCCACAGAGCCAGATAGTAAGGTCATTTAAATTAGGAAGCATCTTCATGAGAGCCCTCTGTGGGCAAGTGGGTATAAATAGTCACAATCTATACTTGGACCATGTCTTTAGACACGTATTATTTAATGATACGACAACCTCCCCAATTGGGCACTGAGGAAGGTGGCCGCTTCCCATCATGTAATAATACCCCTCAGAGTTGCTCCTTGTTCTGGGAAAGATGGCGGGACCAGAGCCCAGAGACTGTGGTGGTTGTGGTAGATGTGGTACGTGTTGGAGTCCAGGCTGGGGTCTATCTGAGACATGATCCTGGCTTTTCATGGGCCATAACTAACTACTTGGAGGGAGGGAAACCTGCTTGCATCTCTAGCTTCCCCTCTGCTCTCTACACCCAGTCCACCTTTACATAACTTTTCGTGGGACTGTAATTCTTTGTTCTCCTGTTGAACTCCTCCTCTTGACCATGTGCCTCAGAAGGCAGGGACTATGTTCTGGTCACCTTGTATTTTCAGGGCCTAGCACTTTGATTCCATTGTGAAGGAGACTGGGGGAATGGGTACCTTGGAGGAGGTATCGTTGGGCACCTTTATGGGCATCTTGCTGAAGATATGTTCATTCATTCATGATTTCAGTAATTCAAAGTAAGTTTATTGAAAACCTGCTTTGTGTTGGGTGTAGTGCTAGATTCTAGGGAAACAAAATATATAATGTGGGGTTCCTGACTTAAATGAACTTGTGGATCTGCAGAATTAAATAAATAAAATGCAATGCAATATGAAAATGCTATTACGGAGAGGAACAGACTGCTGTGACCAGACAGGTACAGAGAATGAATTATGGCTATCTTCCACTCCAAACAGAGTGTGAGAGAACTCCCACATATGCCTTGAAGGTCTCCTCAAATTTACTGGTAGAAATAGAAAAGGCTGTTGACTGTGTCTACAGAATGGCAGACAGTGTGTCAAGGCATTTGTGATTTCAACAGTGTCTTTGAAAGTCTGCTTTCTGCAACGTGATGCATTGCCAAGGCCTTTGGACTAGATCAATTCCTAAAGAAAAGATAGAACTCAGAGCTTGCTTGTTGGGTGACATTTCCATCATGTGACATTTCCATTGCCTCTTGGCTCCAGTATACACTCAGAGCCAGACAAACTTCTCTTGCCAGTCCATTGTCTGTCTTAGGTTTTTTTTTGTGGCTGAAACCCATTATCCTCTGACGAGAATGACATTTCTTTGAGACCCCTGGGGTGTTTGAAATTTTACTGAGTAGCTACCTAATGAGCCATGGAAACAAGATGTGGCCAACTATATTGGCCTTGGCAGGAAATACAGCAGGAAAATGTTAAGCAGGTCTCCACCTTGCTCCTTGCTCCTTTCTCTCTCCCACTACCTTTCCCTCCCTACCCAAAATCAGCAACTTTCAGTTGGTGGGGACAGAATCAGAATTCAAGAAAAGCACATGGTCTTTACAGCACTCCAGAGAAAATGGGCAAAGGAAAAGGAGCGGGGAGAGGGGAATCAGATCTGAATCTAAAAGCAGCTTCAAATGATAGTCATATGGGGAAATAAATAAGATGGGAAAATAAATCATTCTGAAACTTCCCAGAGGACTCACTGACACTGTTCTCTGTGCTGTGACAGGGTGTCTAACAACTCACAGACATGCTTTATAGCAGACTAAGTGCTCTCAGAGGACAATCCAGGGCAATCTGTCTTCCTTTCCATGAAAGAAGGATGCTGAACCAGGAGCTCAGGAAGCTGAGGAGCCAAGAGGATCAGGCCTCCTGCCCAGAAAAACAACAGCAAGCTTCATCCAAAGGCCCTTTTCTTCAAAGTATCTACTAACACTGGCATGTTTTAATGGGAATAACAGTGTTTACCTGGGTCTGCTTAAGGAACTGTGGGCTCTAGGAGCTCGAGGTACCTCCTGGTACTTCACATACTGGGACGCCTCATTTCCCTGGGTGGATGGGAGGTCCCTGGAGGCCCCGCTCGAGGAAAGGCTCATTGGGAAGGCGCTTCAGGGCTTCCCGGGGGTGGGAGGGAACCAGCGCCCAAATTGGCCAAATTGGAGCATATGCCTCAGCTCCCAGACCATCCTTACTGCCATACAGCCAAGTTACCTGGACACAGAGAAACTTTCCCTACAACAAAAAGTGTCATCTGCTAAAGAATGTTTGTTAAATGAAGTAGAAAACACTTTAAATTACAAAAAAACTGTTGAGGGGCACATCTTTCTGGAGAATGGGTTATGAAAAGGAGGGCTATAGGGAATGGATCAGCAAAAGATGGCTGGGAAGAAATAGCTTAGGAGATAGCCACACCTTTAGGTCCTTATCACAAGTAGCACCTAGTTGAATATCCCTATGCCTCATCTGTTCTTGTCTTAGTTTCTATTTTAGTTTCCTAGGCTGCTCAAGAAAATACCATGAAATTCTGGTGGCTTCTGGCAATCATTGATGTCCCTTGGCTTTCAGAAGCATCACTCCAATCTATGTCTTCTTCCCTGTGTGTCTGTATATCTGTGTACAAATATTCATCTTCTTATAAGAATAACAGCCATTGGATTAGGTCCCACCCTAATCCAGTATGACCTCACCTTAACTTGAGTACATTCTGGAAGACCTTATTTCCAAATAAGTCTCATTCATAGGTACTGAGGGTTAGGGCTTGAGCATATCTTTTTGGGAATACACGTCTATCCACTACAGTCCTTATGCAAACTATGCCCTGATAAACGAGTCCAGCAACACCTAACATTCTTATTACTACAAGTTCATAGCCATCTTTCTCCTCTGCTTGACTCACTCCTACACTGTCGTTCTTACTGATTCGAAATCACACAGCCCACAATCTTCAACATTGTTGTAGATGATTCATATAGTTCCCTTCAACCAAAAGTGGGTAATTCTAGGGCTCTAAACATCCTCATGCCAACTGCTCTACTTGTCACTTGACATGAAAGGCTGTGTGTTTTTCAAGTTGTGCTCACATGCCTACAAAGCGGTGGACAGGTAGCTTGACAGTTTCAGAGGAAAGTGTGAAGCTGGATGGACCCCAGAAGATCATGTCCTTAAAGCTAATCTACTCCTGTGCATGTAAACCTCCTGTAGGTGGGACATTTTGCTTTAAATTGCTTCAGTTAAGGGCCTTTGATTAGATTGCAGAACTTAGCATGGCTTTTAATCCTCTTACTGGAGTCCTTAATAAACAGAAGAATAAAAAAAGCCACAAACACAGAAAAAAGTTGCAAAGATAGAAAAGATACCAGATGTTGAGAGAGAAGGCCCTGGAAGCTATATGCCTGATCACCCACAGCTGAACTAGAGGAGAAAGTGAGCTTGGAGGAGAAGGCAGAGACCGGCAGAGCCACCATTGTGCCTTGCTACATGAGAGGAGTCCAGGATGGCTAGCAGCTGACCTTCAGGGAGCTTCGCCTGGCGCCTTGATTTGGACATTTCTCTCAGCCTCAAAACAGTAAGCTTGTAAGTTAATAAATCCCATTGGAAAAGCCAACTCATTTCTGGTATATTACATTGGCAGCCTTTAGCAAACTAACACAGTGTATATAAATTCACAGATTTTGAAATGTAAGTTCAAGTATTACTCCAGAAATTCCAAAGCATTTTAAATAAGTGCTATACATTTTTAAGGAGACCCAAGGCCTACATTGGTCAACTGGCTTCTACTCACATTCAATTAACTGTGCAGTTTGAATCATCTGAGGGCATTAGCAGATTATTGTTTGTGCTTGTTAAATTTGCATTTTTCATTGTTATTTTTATATCTGCATTGTATCTCTGTTATGGGTTGAACTCTGTCACTCCAAATAGATAAGTTGAAGTCCTAACCTTCAGTACCTGTGAATGTAAACTTATGTAGAATTAGGGCCCAAACAGATGCAATTAGTTAAGTTAAAATGAAGTCATACTGGCTTAGGGTGGGCTCCTAATCCAAAAATGACAGCTATCTTTGTAAGAGGGAAGAGGAGACACAGATAGATGAGGGGAGAATGCCATATGATGACTGAGGCAGAGAACACCATGGATAGCTGGCTAGTGACTGCCAAAAGCCGGGAGAGAGGTATGGAACATATCCTTCCCTTTAGACTTCAGAGGAAGCATGACCCTGTTGACATCTTGATATTAGAGTTCTAGCCTCCAGAACTATGAGACAATAAATTTCTTTTGTTTTAAGCCACATGGTTTGTGGTACTTTGTTATGGCAGCCTTAGGAAACTAAGATAATCTCTAATTCATAAAAATGCATCAACTCTGAGATGGGTTCATTAGACTATAAAACTCATGATATAAGATTAATAAGTAAGGAGGATTGTGGGAAGATGGCACAATAGAAATCACCAGAAATCAGTCCTTCCACCAAAAACCTGTTGAATTGGCAGAAACTGAATCAACTATTTTGAAATTCTGGAGTCTGGTGGAACACTGTGCAGGGTCAAGGGAGGAGTGGAGGAAGAAATTGTTAAAATGCAATCAATACTGGTGAATTTCATCCTCCCTGCAGCAGCTACCATCCCCTTTCCCTCAACTTCATGACTAGCAGCAGTTGGGATTGGAGCTCAGGTTCCTGGCACAGCTTGCTGGTACCAGCGTGGGTCATAAATACTTAGTGTTCCAAACTCTGGGGTGTGTATGTGTGTGTGTCTGTGTGTGTGGTATCTGATAGCAGAGCTCTACCTTTGATTAACTACTTAAGATCTCTGGGGACCAGCTCTGAGAGTGGCCATTGTTCCATTCCCCCTCAGGCAAAGGCAGCAGAGGAGTCTTAAAGATAGAAACCTTTCTCAAAACTATGGAAAACAGTTAAAGGGTTGCATTAACTGGATAAGTGCTGTATCAGGAAATGAAGCTTCAAAAGCCGTCAAACAAGCTTCTGGTGCCCCAGCAGTCCCTCCTTCTGCAGGGTGGAGCCAGCTTAGGTTCCCATTGTAGGTGCCTGGCCCTGTTCCAGAGGAAGCAAAGTGGGCCCTGTCTGCATGCTGGGGTGCATGTATGCCAGTGCCAATCTATTGTGTGGAAGTCTGAGAGACTGAGCCAGGGAATGCATCTCAGGCTCACCCCACCACCATCCCCACCCCAAAGTTTGTTCTGAGGCCAGAGAAGCAGCTTGTAGACAGCTGGGACAGTGTGAGAAGCAATTAAGTTGAAGCAGCCTGGGACAAAGGACTACTGCATTAAGTCACTCAAGAGAGCACCCAAGAGGGGTAAGAGGGGTAGGAGGTCTATTCCAAAGGGAATAGAGGGGGTGTTCACTCAAACACCTGTAAACTGCAAAAGAGGAATTTCTAAAACCTTTAGCAAGCATAAGCCCAGGAAAAGAAGCAGTGTCTGCACTCCATGCAGGCTCAGATAAGACAGAGAGGGCCCGCAATTCCCATTAGCCTCAGACTGATCTTCTGGATAGCAGGGCTAAGCTCTGAAGGATGCCACTAGACAAAGCAAAGGCAACTTGCAAAGATAGTAAAAAAGTGCTTTTTGCTTGGGTTTGTTTGTTTTCATTAGCTCCTGGCATTCAAGAAAATCTCTATTATATCACTACCTGGACACAAACTTAAGGAATAGCCAGTTCAGGGACCAAATCCCAGAGTTAACACTGGAAAATATTGAAATGTATAGTGTCCAACAAAAGATTATAAGACAAACAAAGAAACAGGAAATGATGGCTCATCCAAAGGAACAGATAAAAATCCAGAAACCATCAATGAAGAGGACCAGACTTTAGAGTAACTGGACAGAGACTAAAAAAAGTGATCCTCAATATGCTCAAGGAGATAAAGTAAAACATGGAGAAAGAACTAAAGGATATCAGGAAAACAATTAAAGATCAATTTGGGAATCTATCCAGAGAAATTCTGGAGTTGAAGAATACAATAACTGAAATGAAAAGTTCCCTAGACAGTTTCAACAGCACAGTTGAGGTGGCAGAAGAAAAAAAATCACTAATATTGAAAAAAAGGGCAACTGAAATGATTCAGGCTATGGAACACAAAGAAAAAAAGAAATAAAAGGAATGAACAGAGCTTAAGAGACCTGTGGGACACAATCTAACATACCACCTACATGCCTTATGGGATTCCCAGAAGAAGAAGAAAGACAGAAAGCTGCAGAAGGTATATTCAAAGAAATAGGACAGAATAGTTCCCAAATTTTATGAAAGACTTGAATACACACATTCAAGAATCCCAGTGAACCCCAAACAGGATCACTTCAAAGAGAACTATGCCCAGACACATAGTAATCAAATTGTCTAATGCCAAGGACAAGGAGAGAGTGAAAGCTATAAGAGAAAAGCAAAGAGTTATGCACAATGAAATCCCAATAAACTAAGTGATGATTTCCCATCAGAAACCATGGAGGCAAGAAGGCAGTGGTATGAAATGTTTAAAGTGCTGAAAGAACATAATTGCCAATGAAAAATTTTATATCCAATAAGTCTTCTCTGCCTTTTGATTGGAGGGTTTAATCCATTTACATTTAAAGTAACTTTCAGTTACTTTCACCTGCCATTTTGTTATTTTGTTTTTGTAAGTCTTATACTTTTTGACCCTCAACTCTCCTATTATTGCCCACTTTCTTATTTAGTTTTGTTGTGTTGTACATTTTGAGTTCCTTTTCATTTCTTTCTAAATGTTTTTCATGTTTTTCTTTTTTTTTTTTTTACTATGGGGTTAGACCATATGTTATCACAAAACAAGACTAAAAATTTAAAAAAATATTTAAGTTATATAATATATCTTCTCTAACCACAATGGAATGAAGCTAGAAATCAATGGTAGAGAAAGAAAGGAAAATTCACAAATATGTAGAAATTAAACCCTGTACTCTTAAACAACCAATGAGTCACAGAAAATCACAAGTGAAATTAGAAAATATCTTGAGGTAAATGAAAATGAAAACACAACAAACTAAAAATTAATGGGACACAGGAAAGGCAGATCTGAGAGGCAAATTTATAATTCTAAATACTTACATTAAAAAAGAAGAAAGGGCAAGAATCTCTCAAATACATAGGCAGTGACTAATTAAAGAAAACAGACCAATATGTCAAGCCCTCAATATTAATGCATGTAACTATGAACCTTACTCTTGTAAAATCAAAACTTAGCCTAATAATAACTATTGCCTAAGAGTTACCTCCTGAAAACCTCTCTCTAAGCTGAGCTCAGCAAATAAATGCACTACTTTCCCTATATGGGACCTGACTTGTGGAGATGAGACTCCCTGACACTGAAGGATTAATACCAAGCACCAACTAGCAACGCATTTGGAAAAAGACCTTGACCAAAAGGGGGAAACATCAAATACAAAAGAGTTTTTAGGCTAATAGATTTCAAAATAAGTTGGGAGGTTATTCCAGAGTTTACACTTATGCATGCCACAGGTAGATCTCTCTGTCACTGTGAACAAAGCCTCAAATAGGGGTGTTCCTGAGGGCTCCACAGGCATACAGATGCTATAGGCAAGGCACACAACCCCATGAAATCAGCACCCTGTCGGTGGACCTTACCTTGGAATATATGACAACCTATTTCCCCAATGTAACAGAGTTAGACTCATTTATAATTTCCCTACACGTGATTCCTCTACCCCGTTTATTTGAGCCTATAAATAGCACTATATCCATAAAATATGTGTTTTAGAGACCTAAATCTTTGGTCTGTTCATATGCCAGTTAAGCTCTGAGTCTCAGACAAGTTGTGGACAACACCTACTCTCCAGATCATCGGACTTGTCCAGGACAACAACAAAATGATGATGATGGACAACTCCACCCCCCAAAAAAGAGAGTATATACAACTGCAAGCAAAACAGTTCTTTCCATCTGCCCCATAAGATCTAAACCCTCTCTCAATTTGAGGCAGAGTGGCATCACCATCCCAAAATCCTCAAGGTTGAGGAATGAATATACATAAGGGGGGAAAGCAACCACGGACAAAGTAAACTTATTAATATTGTAGCAATGAAAGAACATGTAACATTAATATTAAGACAGTGGCTGCTAAACATTCTGAGGAGGGGGAAGGGAATAATAGGTAGAATATAGGGCATTGGAATTAAGTGTAAACCACAATGTAAAGTACAGATCTCAGTTAGTAGCAATGCTTCAATATTTATTCATCATTTGTGACAAATGTACCACACAACTGTAAGATGTTATTAATAGGGAAAGATGTGGGAGGGGAAGAGGATGGTGCATTTGGGAATCCCTTATACTTTCAATGTAACTTTTCTGTAATCTAATTTTTTTTAAAAATAAAGTTTATTATATTAAAAAAAAGAAAAAAGATGTTAAATCAATGACCTAACTTCAAAATTGTACAGTCTAGAAAAAGAAGAATAAAATAAACCCAAAGTGAGCAGAAGGAAAGAAATAACAAAGATTAGAGTGGAGATAAAGGAAATAGAAAATAAAAAACAATAGAGAGAATAAGGAAAACCAAAAGTTGATTCTTTGAAAAGATTGAAAAGATTGATAAAATCAACAAACCTTAGCTAAACTGACAAAGGAAAAAAGAGAGGACACAACTGAAGACAGAAATGAAATGGGGGACATTACAACCAACACTATAGAAATAAAAAGGACAAAAAGAATGTACTTTGAACAACTGTGCACCAACAATAAAAGTGACAAATTCCTAGAAAGTACTTACAGTGACTACTGGAAAAGAAATACCAATAACTAGTAAAGAGATTGAATCAGTGTGGTATTTTGAGACCATATATACCCCAGAAAATCATGTTCTTGAAAATAGTCCATTCCTGCAGGTGTGAACCTATTGTACATGGGACCACTTGAGATTACTTCAATAAGGTGTAACCCAAGGTGGGTCTTAATCCTCTCACTGCAGTCCTTTATAAACAGATGAATATGGAGAAAAAAGTCTGCAGAGACACAGAGAAACCCCCAGATGCTGAGAAAGACATAGAAGCCAGAAGTTAAATCAACAGAATTTGTGAGAGAAAAAATGCCATAGGAGCTCAGAAAGGAACCCACAGAAGCTGAGAGAGAAATCCACAAGTACAAGAAGCTGAAATCAATGGAAACTGGGAGAGAGAAGGCCAAAGAAGGAAAACCCAGAAGCTGAAAACAACAAGACCCAGAGGAGAAGGGAGAGAGAGCAGATCCTGCCATTGTGCCCTACGTGTGATAGAGAAGTCCAGAGCATGGCGTGGTGCTTTAATATGGACATTTTCCCAGCCTCAGAACTGTAAGCTGATCAGTTATAAGCCCCCATTGTAAAAACCAACCCATTTCTGGTATATTGCCTTGGAAGCTTTTAGCAAACGAAAATAGTCGGTAGTCAACAATCCTTCATCAAAGAAAAGCCCAGCAACAGATGGCCTCACAGCTGAATTTTACCAAGCATTCAAAGAATAATTGACAGAAATCCTGCTGAAAATCTTCCATAAAATTTAAGAGGAGTGTGGTAGTTTGAGTCTTTTGTGAATCCCAGAAAATCATGCTCTTAAAATAAGTCCATTCTTGTGGATATTGTAGATGGGACCATTTGACTAGATTTACTTCAGTAAGGCATGACCCAATGTGGGTCTTAATCCTCTTAAGAGTCCTTAGAAATGGATGATATGAAAATATGGGACTGCAGAGATATACAGGAGCTCAGAGAGAAAACCCTGGCATCTGAGAGAGAAGGTTCTGGAGACTGGAGGCTGAAATCAGTGGAGGCACAGAGAGGGGCCCCTGGAAGCTGAGAGAGAAAGCCACAGAAACCAGGAAGCTGAAAGCCATGAGACCCGGAGGAGCCTGAGGAGACTGATGCCTTGATTTGGACATTTTCACAGCCTCAGAACTGTAAGCTTTTAAATTAATAAATCTTCATTGTAAAAGCCAACCTATTTCTGGTATATTGCCTTGGCAACCTTTAGCAAGCTAAAACAGAAATTGATACCAAGAAAATGGAGTGTTGTGACTACAAATACCAAAAATGTGGGAATGATTCTTTCAATGGGCAAGGGGTAGATTTTGGGAGAATTGTGAGATGCTTGATAGAGGAGGCCTAGACTGCTTTGAAGAGACTCTTGGTTGAATTATGGACACTGAGGATACTTCTGATGAGGACTTAGAGAAATGATGAATGTGTTATTGCAAACTAAAAGAAAGGTGAGCCTTATTTTAAAGGGGCAGAGAAATTGGCAAAATTAACTCCTGATGTCAGATGGACGGCAGAATTTGAAAGTGACAAGCCTGGCTATTCAGCTGAGGAGATTTACAGATTAAATGTGGAAAGTGCAGCCTGGCTTCTCCTTGCAGCTTATAGTAAAATGTGAGAGGAAAGGGCTAAGCTGAGAACTGAACTCCTGGGCACAAACAAACCAGAAATTGAATATTTGGGAAATTCTGAGCTTTCAGAAATCAAGTCCCCAGAGAATGGTGCCCCATATGGGGACTTGACTGAACATGTAAATAGTCAGCCATTTCAGTGTAAGTCAAAATTGGAAATGTGGTTATCCAGGAAGGATCTGTGAAACTTCTTACTATCTGAGGGCTTGGACCCTTGTGTGCTACATGCAAAATTGATCAGTTTTTTTGTTTGTTTGTTTTGTTTTTTTGTAAGATCTCTATTAATGGAACTATTGTCAGCCTAGACTAAAGGGACAGAAAAAGGAGAGACTGAAGGGAAATTACTTCAAAGACAGAACTGTGGAAGCTGAGGTTTGGACTGAAGACATCTTCTTAGGCCAGGAGAGCAGACCCACCCATGTGTGTGGAAAGGGTGAGTATGCCCCCACACTTAAGGAGGGCTGACCTTTCGCCCTATTGCTCAGGCAAAGTGCTACTGCCTCAGGCTTCAGAGAGGGTGGAGTGCATCCCCCAGGATTGGGGAGAGTTGAGCCCCCACCCCGCTGTTGAGGGGGTTGATCTTGTGCCCCAGAGTTTGGGGGAGAATCTGACCATTACCCAGTGTTCTTGGAGGGTGACGCCTAGTGTTCAGCTGCCACCCAAACGTTTGATTAGGGTGGAGTTGAGAATCTGGCTTCTGGGCAAGCCCTTGGAAAGGGTAGGACTGCTGCTCCATCAAGCTCTGAGGAGAAGAAACCATGGCTCTGTAGATGACTCTTAGACTTTGACTTCTGTTTGGGAACTGTGACCCTTTTTTTCCTTCCAATTTCTCCCTATGGCAATGGGAACATTTATTCTATAACTGTCTTTACTTTGTATATTGGAAGCAGATCACTTGTTTTCAGTTTCACAGGTCCACAACCTGAAGGGAATTTTGCCCCAGGACAGATACACACCAATAACTGATTTTGATATTTTGTATTTAATATTGTTACTGCAATGATTTAAGGTTTTTGAAATATTGTGATGTTATGAATGCATTTTGCATATAGAAAGAACATGTATTTTAGGGTCCAGAGGGTGGGATGTGGTAGTTTGAGTCTTTCAAGGATCCCAGGAAATCATGTTCTTGAAACTGGTCCATTCTTGTGGGTGTGAACCTATTGCAGATAGTACTATTTGATTAGATAACTTCAGTAAGGCATGATCCAGGGTGGGTCTTAATCCTCTTACTGGAATCCTTTATAAACAGATGAATACAAAGAGAGGGGGCTACTGAAACCAGGATGAAAGCAATAAGACCTAGAGGAGCCTGAGGAGCCTGATACCTTGATTTGGACATTTTCATGGCCTCAGAACTATATGCTTTTAAATTAATAAATCCCCTTTGTAAAAGACAACCCATTTCTGGTATATTGCCTTGGCAGTCTTTAGCAAATTAATATAAGGAGGAAACACTCCCTAACTCATTCTAAGAGGCCAACATCACTCTCATACCAAAGCCAGTTAAAAAAACAAAAGAAAAGTGAACTACAGGCCAATATTCCTTATGAATATAGATGTAAAAATCCTCAAAAAAAAAAAAAATACAAGCAAACCAAATGTCACAGCACATGAAAATAATTATACTCCACAATCAAGTGGGATTTAACCCAGCTATGAAAGGATGGTTCAACATATGAAAATCAATAAATATAATACTCCTCATTAACAGAACAAAGGGAAAACACAACATAATCATCTCAATTAATGCATAAAAGGCATTTGACAAAATTGAGCACCCTTTCTTTTAGAAAACTAGTAAGGGGAAGTGGATGTGGCTCAGGTGACTGTGCTCCTGCCACCACATGGTAGGTTGCTGGTTCGGATCCCGGTGCCTCTTAAAGAAGACAGTGAGCTGGTGCGATGGGCAGGCATGGTGAACTGACACAGCAAGAGACACAAGAAGAGAAAACATAACAAGAGACACAGCAAAGCAGGGAGCAGAGTTTCCCGGTGCCTCCTAAAGAAGACAGGGAGCTGATGTGATGGGCAGGCACGGTGAGCTGATGCAGCAAGATGATGCAACAAGAGACCGCAGGGAGGAGGAACATAATGGGAGACACAACAAAGCAGGGAGCCAAGATGGCTCAAGAAATTAGGCACCTCCCTCCCGCATCAAAGGTCCCAGGTTTGGCTCCTGGTGCCTCCTGAAGGAACAAGGAAGACGAACAGACACAGCAAGTGCAAACAACAAGGGGGTGGGAAGAAATAAATAAAATAAATTTAAAAAAAGAAAAGAAAAACTAGTAAGAAAAGCAAACTTCCTTAATATGATAAAGGACATATATGAAAAACCCATAGCTAACATGACACTCAGTGGGAAATTACTGAAAGCTTTTCTTCTAAGATCAGGAACTAGACTAGGATGCCCACTGTCACTGTTATTATTCAACATTATACCTGAAGATCTAGCTCGACCAATTAGGCACAAAAACGAAAGAAAAATCATCCAATGTAGAAAGGAAGTAGTGACTTTCTCTATTTGCAAATGACATGATCTTATCTACAGAAAATCCTGAAAACTCCACAACAAAGCTACTGGAACTAATAAATGATTTCAGCATATTGGCAGGGTACAAGATCAACATGCAAAATAGTAGTGTTTCTATACAATAATAATGAATGAACAATCAAAAGAAGAAATCAAGAAAAAAATCCCATTTATAATAGCAACTAAAAGAATCAAATATCTAGGAATAAATTTAACCAAGGATGTAAAGGACTTGTACACAGAAAAAATAAAACATTTCTAAAAGAAATCAAAGAAGACCTAAATAAATAGAAGGACATTCCATGTTCATGGATTAGAAGAATAAATATTATTAGGATGTCAATTCTACTCACAGAGATTTACAGATTCAACACAATCCCAATCAAAATTCTATCAGCCTTCTTTGCAGATATGGAAAAGCCAATCTTCAAAATTATATGGAAGGATAAGAGATTGCAAAATAGGCAAAGCCATCTTGAAAAAGAAAAACAAAGTTGGAGCCACTCTAATCATAATGGCATGTTACTGGCACAAGGGCAGATACATAAACCAATGAAATCAAATTCACAGTTCAGAAATCTACCCTCAAATTTATGGCTGTTTTAGATTGCTAAAGGCTGCCAAGGCAATATTTCAGAAATGGGTTGACTTTTACAATGCAGATTTATTAATTTAAAAACTTATAGTTTTGAGGCCAGATCAAGGTTTCATCAGAAGATGCTTTTTCTCCTTGAATACTGGCTCTCAGTGATCCTGGATCTTTGCTCACATGGCAAGGCACACAGAGGCATCTGCTAGGGCTCTTCATCCTTCTCTGAGCTCCATTACCCACAGCTTCTTTCTTCATGGCTTTCTCTCTGCTTCTGTGTTCCACTGATTTCAGCTTCTGGCTTCCAAGGCTTTCTCTCTCAGCCTGTGGGGGTTTCTCTCCTTCTCTGTGGTCCCCTATCCACATTTTCATCCTGTCTATAAAGTATTCCAGTAAGAAGATTAAGATCCAACCTAGGTCACACCCTACTGGTGTAATCTAATCAAAGACCCTTAACTGAAGTGATCTAATCAAAAGGTCCCACCTACAATAGTTTCATATCCACAGGAATGGATTCGCTCTAAGGACATGATCTTTTCTATGGTACATACAGTCTCAAACTACCACAATAGCTAACTGATTTTGACAAGCTTACAAAGATAACTCAATCGGGAAAGAATAATCTCTTCAAGAAATAGTGCTGGGAAAACTGATCTCCATATGCAAAAGAATGAAAGTGGACTCCTACCTCACACCATATACAAAAATCAACTGAAAAATATAAGAACCTAAATATAAGAACCAGAACTATAAACTATACGCCTTCTAGAAGAAAACAAAGGGAAGCATCTTCTGGACCTTGTGTTAGGCAATGGTGTCCTAGAATTTACACCCAGGGTATAAGCAAAAAAAGGGAAAAATTAGATAAATGGAACTTCATCAAAATTAAAGACATTTGGTCATCAAAAGACTTTATCATTAAAGTAAAAAGATAACCTCAAACGGGAGAAAATATTTGGAAACAACCTATTTGATAAGGGTTTAATATACAGAAAATAAAAAGAGATCCTACACCTCAACTATAAAAAGACAAATAGCCCAATTAAAATTGAGAAAAGACTTGAATAGATATCTCTCCAAAAAGATAAACAAATTGTCAAAAAGCACATGAATGCTCAACATCATTAACTATTAGGGAAATACAAATCAAAATCATGATGAGGTACCATTTCACACCCACTAGAATTGCTATTTAAAAATACATAAAATTTCAAGTGTTAGAGAGGATATGGAGAAATAAGAATGCAGCTGGTGGGGCAGACAGTTTCGTGGTTCCTTAGAAAATTAAGTATGGAATTAACATATGACCCACCAATCCCACTTCTAGCTATATAGCCAAAAGAATTGAAAACAGGGATTTAAACAGATATTTGCACATCCATATTCAGAGTGACATTATTCACAATTGCCAAAAGATGGAAGCAACCCAGGTGTCCATCAACCAATGAATGAATAAATAAAATGTGGTATATACATACAATGAAATATTATTCAGTTGTTAGAAGGAATGAAGTCCTGATATATGTGACAACATGAATGAACCTTGAAGACATCATGTTGAGTGAAATAATCCAGACACAAAATGACAAATATTGTATGAGCTCACTGATCTGAAATAATTTAAATAAGCAAATTCATTGAGTCAGAAACTAGGATTAAGGTTACCAGAGGCCAGGTTGGGGGGTAAGGAATGGGGAGTTAATGCTTACTTTGTACAGAGTTTCTGTTTGGGATAATGGACTAATTTTGGTAATAGATGGTGGTGATGGTAGCCCAACATTGTGAATGTAATTAACAGCAGTGAGTTATATATTGGAATGAGGTTAAAGGGGGAAATTTTAGGATGTATATATGCTAGTAGAATAAAAACTAAAAAAACACACAAAAATAGGACTGTACAACACATTGAACCTTAGTGTAAATGATGGACTACAGTTAAGAGCAAAATTATAAAAATATTCTTTTATGAATTGTAACACAAACGCAATACACTAAGGCAAGGCATTAATAATAGGGTTGTATATAGGAACTCTATATTTCATGGATGATTTTTCTGAAACCTAGCACTTCTCTAATAAGAAAATGAAAAAAATTAATAAGTAAGTATCTAAAACCCAAAATAATGTCAGAAATAAAATAGTGAACCAGAACTGCAGTGTAAATATATATGTTTTGGGCAAAACCATGAGTGTGAAGAATATATGTAATCAGCTGTAAAGAGAAAGTGCAAAGAGGATATAGAATGAGGAATGTTTAAAATTGTACTTTATTGATTCTGTATTTATTCAATCACCATTTCCCCAGTCTCCAATGTGTTGCCTATTATGAAACCATAAAATATTCACTTGGAACTCATCCAAGCCTTGCATAATTTTCTCTGTTAAACTAATCATATTTTTCCTGAACATGTGTAAAATGATACATTTCATAATAAAACTGATGGATGTGGCTCCTCAATTGGAGTAGAGAGGGCCTTGGAATTCTGGTGACAATTACCAGGTCAGGTGATACATCCCCAGAGTAGCCTATCTAGAACTTCAGCTTTTTGAATAGAGGGACCAGATTTTGAAGGGTGGGTATCAGGAGACAATGAACCCTATTTCCACAAAGCTGAGCAGCTGTCACCCAGCTGCTGTATGTTTCAGAGCTGAAGACAGATGTATGCAGATTTCTCATGCCATATTGGAAAATATGTGATTTTCATGGGCATAATTGCCAGACCATTACATCTGTCCTTGGAGCTTCTATTTATTGGTAAAGCCCCCCATAGTTTTCGGAAAACAGATGCTAGCCATTCAGCAGGGGTATGGATCCCTGACAATGGTTAAACTGTAGTCTTACACACCCCATTGTGAATTGAAAATCCTACAGCAGGGAATGTGAGTCTGATTAAGGTGACAGTCTACACCAACACCACCTCCACCCCCAAGCCTGAGCCCATAGACAGAACACATGGAATAATACTCTGGTCAATTTAGAATCAATCTCTCATGTGTCAGTACTGAGAGGTAAATTCAGTGTTTCACACAGGAGTCACCTTGGGCTTTGAATTCCTCATCTGTGCTAATAGACTTTTGCCACTGTGTTGGCTGCCCAATATCTACTTCTCTTTCTACATGGCAAGAAATCCCCATTGTGTTATTTCAAGTCCCACCATCTAGTACAGAAGTTGAAGTAGGGAGATTTCCCCTTCTCTCTACGCTCTGGTAGTCAAGGCACAGGCATGTGGTTTAGAATCAGTCAACCAGACATTCTCAACCAGAACTTGAATTTTGAATAAGTAACAAAGAACAAAGTGTCAGTTAAGATTTAGTCGTGGTGGCTGCAGGGGTGTCCAGGGTCTGACTGTGGAAATAGTGACAGTTCAGTGCGACTGTTCCCACTAAAAGATAAATGCTTAACTTCCTGTGTGGGCTCTCTATACTGTCTTTCCTGCATGTTTTCAAATTTTGGGCCTCTAGCTACCAGTCAATTCTCTGAGCACCTCATATCTTTCTAAGACATCCTTTTTCTGCCTAATATATCCTGCAATGTCTTCTTTACTTGCATCCAAATTTCTAATTGATACACACACTTTTTGATCTATATATGGTGAGGGCCAGTGATAGTAATGTGAGTAGGAAGAGGCAGAGGAGGAAGAGGAAATGATAAAAATATCATGAAGATGGAGCAGATGGAGCTCAGTGGTTGAGCACCTGCCTCCCACATGTGAGGTCCCGGTTTCAATCCCCAATACCTCCTTAAAAATATATATATATATCATGAAGATAGAACGTTAACAACAAGGAAAACAGGAAGGTTATGAAGAAGATGGTGAATGAAGATTCTCTGACAACTTGCTTAATTCAGTCAAGAAGACCCTTGATGGATTAGACCTAGAATGACTAAGATCTGTGGATTATGGCCTCTGGGCCTCCAATTGTTTTTGTAAATTAACTTTTATTGCAACTCAGTCATGCTCATTTCTTTAAGGACCATCTATGGCTGCTTTTGCAGAGTTGAGTAGTTGAGACAGAGATCATATGGCCCACAGAGTTTAACGTATTTACTCTCTGGCCTTTACAGATAAGTTTTCCAGAGCCAGATCTTCCCTTACTCTTTCTGCTTGTCACTCTATCTCATGAGAAAATGGAAGTAGTGGGATTTGAGTCTGGATTAGAAGCCCGAGTGAGATATAGCCAAGCAAAGACCACTAAATAATCTCCCCTCAGTACCTAAGTGGAAAGCAGCATTCAGGTACTAGATATATAATATATCATCCATTCTGATGCACAAAGATCCCTGGTCTAGAAGTCAGTAGACTCATGTTTTAGTTTTGGCAGTGCCACTGGCTAACTCTATTACCTTAGGCATGTTACTTCAACTTTATGGGCCATTATGTCCTCAAATATAATAGGGCAGATAATTGGGTTAAATGGGCTGCAGTTGTGCCCTGCTTGTCTTAAAATAATCTGGTGGTTTTATTGCATTTTTTTTTTTTTAAGTGAACTGTCCACTGATAAAATCTCAGCTATGTGCATAACACAGGATGATTTTATACCTAAGTCAATCCTAAATGGGGCCAGCCAAGGATGTCGTCATGAAGCACAATTATTTGGGTTTGTGGGAAGACATGCGGACAAATGAGACAAATGGCCCTGAAAGATAAGAGCTCCATGTCACCCCAGCAGACAGGAACCAATGGGACAGAGAAGGAATGGGTAGACTTATTAGGGACACAGTTGGGTGGATTCCTGGTTTAGAATCCAAGAATGCCTTTCCTGCCTAGTTTAAGGCCTGGAACAGAGAAATGTATGTGTGATGCCAATCCAGACTTGCTTGCTCTGTGGTTCGGGTGGAGTGTCTGGAATCAGCATTACTCATGTGGAAACATTTTGCTCTTTAATACCACCAGAAGGTCCTGGAACAGACTGCGGCAAACCATGAAAGCAGCAAGACAGAGCTGCCCTATTATTTGCTGGATCAAATGATTAATTTTCAAGACAGATGAAAGGTTTATATGAGTTATGCATACGTCTGTAAAGCTTTATTCCTTTGGGAGATTTATGTCTCTATTTTTGCATAGAAAAGAAACCTATCCTCAAGTTTTCAAATGCATGTTTAAGAAATAAAAGAAATTAATGAAATATCTTTTAAAAGTATACAAGTTTCCCAAAGTAGTTACTGTACATGCTGAAGTACTTGAAGCTGACTTACTGGAGGGAAAACTTCTCTCAGCCAGTTATAAAAAGAAATATATTATTTTTATTGATCTGAAAACTTTTACTAGATTTTAGGTTTCAAATGTTATTTTCAATTGCTTTATCACTAGTAAGATGTATAAGAAAGTTTATATTGACCTGATGCTCTCTTTCTAATAGTTTCCTCCAACTCCACCCCTTTTTTCTATCTTTGAATTATAATAACGGCTAACATTTGATAGTGGGTACAGGTACTGTGCTGGGGAAAGAGTCCTTTACTACAGTCCTGTCTCTTTTAATCTTCACAACAAACCTGTGAAGCAGGTACCATTAGCCTCATTTTACTTATGAAAAAACTGAAATTAAGGTAACACAGCTGGAAAGTTGAGGAGCTGGGATTCAGACTCAGGTGAATCAGAAGCCTAAGTCCATATTCATCCACCCATCTATCCATCCATTGGCAAATATTTATTGGTGTCTATGATATGCCTGGTATTACAAATGCAATAGTGAGGAAATGAAAGCTCTTGTCACAGAGCATACAGTCTAGTGAGGAGAGCAACATTAATAAAAGTATACAACAGATAGATATAAATTTTAAATTGAGAAGTACTAGAAGAAGAAGTACTCCAAGAACATATGAGAGAAAGCTGTTCCAGTTAAAGATGTGTATTAGGTGGGATAGGATAGAAACTACCTCTATAAACAAATTAATCCTGAAAGTTTGGTGGCTTAACACAATAAAGTGCATTACTAATGAATAGTGCCTGTTTTACAAGGGCTGGCAGAGGGTTCTGCTCCACTCAAACTCAGAGGTCCAGGTTGACAGAGGCTCTGCTGTCATAGCTCCACCATCTGGGACATGTGGCCTCCAAAGTCATTGTGGGAGGGGAAGAAAAGCAGGATGATCTCCTTGGATGTTTTTAAAGGCCAGGCTCAGAAGTGGCTTACCTCACCCACATCCATTAACCAGAATCCAGTCACCTGGTCCAACTTAACTGCAAAGGAGCCTGGAAAATGTCTGGGAAGAGAACAATGAAATGGAAATCCAGGACATTGTGTTTGTTGTGAGAAGGCATGGAAGGCTTCCCTGGGAAAAGAATGACTGAGTTGAGATGTTGATATTAACTAGTAGAGAAGTTCCAGAAGAGGGAACTGTTAGGTATATTGCTCCTTAGGAAGTATTTGGGGGCTGATTAGTTTTAGCTAATCAGCCCATAATTAATCTATTAATTTGGTTTATATTCTTATTCTACTATTGAAAAGCATTTATAGGGTTTTTCCTATGTGCAAGTTACAGAACAAAGCTCTATACATCAATAAACTAGGTATTGTTATTTCCTTCAGGGAGCTTCAACATAGTTGAAAAGATAAGACAGATATGTAGAGAGTAATAACATGAGGAAGAGAGAAGGGAAGCCATCTCAAAAGCTTAAACAATAGAAAATGTATTATCTCATATAGCAAGATGGTCGGGCAATTGAATGGCTTGAAGAGTGGGTGATTTAGTAGCCCATGGATCCCATCAATGACCACTTCCTTTCCATCTTCCTGTTCTGCCAACCTCAGGGTTGGCTGTAGAGTTACACTTCATATGCAAATATGACAATATTAAGTGGAAGAAGGATTTCTCTTTCTTGTACATCCCTTTATAAGAGTAAGGAATACTTCCCAAAACTTCCCCAGCAGACTCCTTTCATATCAGCATCACAGTATTACGTCATACCTAAAACAATTACTGGTGAAGGGCTGAGATCCGTCATGATTACCTGGGGCTGGGGCTCATCTCCTCTGACAGATAAGAGAAGAAAACACAGATTCTGTTTCACAGAAGAAAAGGAATAGTAGTTATTTGGCCCGGTTATTGTTTGAATGGTATTCTCAAAAAAAGATATGTTGAAGTCCCAGTATCTCTGAGAATGACCTTATTTGGAAATACAGTCATTGCAGAGGTGATAAACTAGGTTAAGAGGAGGTTATACTGGAGTAGGGTGGGTCCTTAATCCAATATGTCTGGTGTCCTTATAAGAAGAGAAGAAAGAACACAGAGAGGAGAGAAAGTCATGTGAAGATGGAGGCAGAGCCTGGAGTGATGTAGTAACAAGCCAAGGAAAGCCAAGGGTTGCTGGCAAACATAAGAAGTTAGACGAGTCAAAGAAGAATTCTCCTCTACAGGTTTTACAGGGCATATGCTCCTGTTGACATAGCTTGACTTTCTACTTCTAGCCTCTAGAACTGTGAGACACTAAATAACTGCTGTTTTAAGTCATGCAGTTTATGGTCATTGGTTATGGCAGCCCTAGGAAACTAAGATAGACCCCAAACAAACAGTGTAGGCCACAGTGATGATGCTAAGTGCTAAAAGAACAGTTCAGAAATGTAGCATAACATGGGGTCGGATGTGGCTCAAATGGTTGGGCGTCTGTCTCCCATATGGAGGGACCTGGGTTCGATCCCCAGGACCTCCCGGTAAAAAAAAAAAAAAAAAAAAAAAAGAAATGTAGCATAACAGCTAGTTAACCAATTGTGGTGTTATCTGAACAAGTCTGGCAAAATTTCATGAAAAAAGACGGCAATAAGAGAGTGTCTATTTTGCCAAAGACTTGCCGATGCAAAGTACCAGAAATGGGTTGTCTTTTATAATGGGAATTTTATTTGGGGTAAAAGCTTACAGTTCCAAGGCCATGAAGTGTCCAAATCAAAGCATCAGCAGAGATGCTTTCTCACCAAAGTCAGCTACTGGTGACCTTGGGGTCCTGCTATGTGGTGAAACAAGATGGCAACTGATCTATGCCGAGGTTCCTGCCTTACCCTCTGGGCTCACCATCTCCCAGAGCCCAGCTGTTCATGATCAGGCAAAGGGCTTTTTCCAGGACTCCTCTCTCAGTCTTAGCTGTTTATCTTTCTTGAGTTCAGCTGTGGGCTATCAGGCATATAGCTCACTTCAGCCTTGAGCTGTTCCAAGAGCCCAGCCTCTTGGGGGCTTCATGCTTCAGCTTTGGCTGCTAGTGGTCCTCAAGTCCTCTCTCTCACATGGCTGAGTCAAAGTAGCAGCTTCTTTCTCTTTTTCTGTGTCCCTATTTATTAAGGCCCAGCTAGAGGGCAGAAACCTCACATGTGTCCAACTTCACTGACAGTCCAAAGGGCCTCACACCCACAGGAATGGATTCATTAAAAAACATAAGTTTTTTCTTTTTTGAGATTCATAAATGAGCTTCAAACTGTCACAGAGGGCTTTTCAGGCAAGGGAACAATGGCTCAGAGATTGGAAATATGGGAAGTATTAATGGGCATTGGAAGGAACTGTCTGACCGGAGCCAGGGAGTTACAGAAGCCTAAGGAAGGCAGAGCTTGGAGATCAAGCTCTGTAATCTCCACAGGCACATCCCAAAGTGCTTATCCCATCTTCTCTGGAATATTTTCGAATGAGAAAGTTATTTTTCAGATTCCCAAATATATTGGATCATTCTTTGTGGTTATCCAAATATATCCATCTCTTCTGGGATATTCATTCATTTCTCACAATGATAACTCTGATAACAAAAACCTCCCCTTTTGAAGAATTAGCTTGTAACTTAGGATTTTGCTTTAGGCCAGAAAGTCTCTGAGGAAACTATACTTGTCTCGCCTTCATCATGTGAATGCTGTTTGCCTTGTCAAATGAGTAGGAGGCTGGTATGACATCGCCCTTGTTGAGACTCCAGGTTCCTGGGTTTTAGGACTGCTTCTGCTTCAGGCTTCTTTGGGATCAGTCAAAGTCATTACAGAAGTGAATTTCAATTTCCCAGTTGTGCAAAATGGAGTTGAGCAGGCTAGTCCTGGGCAACGTCGTTATGTTAGTGTAAAATAGTTAGCAAGTAAACCCTCTGAGAAGGCCTCAAACGCTGTGAAAACCCTGATTCCAATTCAGGTGCGTTGGGTGCAATCTCCAGGGGAAATAAGAAAGCTTATGTGTAAGTAACTGCATTGTCCTTTGCCTGAAGAAAGAATTAGGAAAAATGGAGATGATCTGGATAAAATTTACAAAAGGAGAGTTCAGACAGACCACTCTGGACAATGTATCTCAAGTGTTGCCCCAGGGAGTAGGGTCCCTGGCCCGGAATTTAAGTATCTGATCCATGTGGCAGGAACATCCCTAGAATGGAGATTGATGGATTAGGGTATCAAATCTGTGCTGTTGTCTCTCAGCTCCGAACCTACCCTTCAGGACTCTGTCCTGTGATGCTGGGCCTGAGACTGCAAATCACATTTCTCCTCCATCAGCCAATAGGGTTGCTAGAGGAAGGTCGGAAGGTGAGAGAAAGGAGAAGACACTTGCTCTTTCCTTTTGCTTGCTGTTTTTGTCATATCATGTGCGTAATTGCCCTTCACCATGGGAACTACAGTTGGTTTCTGTCAGCTTCTTTCTCCATTCCTAGAATGAGCCTCATTTCACCCTGACTACAGTACCGACAATAGCTGGCCAAGGCCCCCTCTTCCAGCTTCTCAATTCTGATAGCACTAACCTCTTCCTTTTGTTCTCCCAGCCTTAGGGGATGGTTGCTCTCTGCAGTCACTATCTCTGTGTTTGACTCATTCCTTATATTATATTCTCTGTTGAAATACCTAGTGTGGTTTCTATTTTTCTTTTTGGGACCTGACACAAATGCTTGATGATACCAGCCATTAACATCATCCAACAAATTCCATATACATATATAAAATGAAATTTTATGATTAGAATTTGGATTCTCATGTAGATTTGCCTACAGAGAGAATTTGTTGTTCAGCAAACATGTATAGCCCACCTACCTGAGTTTTGTTTTTCATTATAAATTAATACATTTGAATGTTGGTTTCTGAAAGCCTTATTTTGGCCATGGGAGACAGATCCATTCCTGGGAACCTTACTAAGTTTTCAGCTTTTGTCTAATGAAGGTCAGACCCTAAACCATGTAATTCTACCAAGATGAGGACACCGTGTCTGGCCACCCAGCTCCTCACATGCCCCTTCTGATTTTGTTCTTTATTTGGTGGCAAATACAAACCTATTTTTCTTCAAATGGCAATAGCTAATATCTAGAGGTGATTCCCCCTTTCTTGACACACTATATCTTCTCCCAACAAAACTTTTCTGGAAAGGATATGGAAAAGTCTTCAGCTTTAAGATATAAATAACCAATATAGTTAAACCACCTTGTCTCAGAGAGTATTTGTATTTTAGTAAATCTCAGAATTCACCAAGCTGAGTACAGGGAGTATTTTTCAGTGGGAAGGGGTAGGAGAGAAATAGGTCACACTCCCACTCCTCCTGAAAGTTATGCAAACAGATGCCTTCTTTAGCTACTCTATAAGTTGGCGGTGATATAAAGACACGTTCAATGCAACACAGTTCTTGACTGTCCCTTACCAGACTATATTAGATCTCCTTTTGGCCCAGGTTGTGGTGGAGCATCCTGTGGGAGACCACAGGGCATCTACACAGCTCATAACAGCCCTCTTTGTAAAGCTAAACAAACATTTGCCTCTGGCTTGCAAAGCTGATTCACAGACCTGGGATTTTAAAAGTATATTCATTTGCATCTGCACCTCTGCTGCTCACAGTTGTGGCTGTGCCAAGATCCTTGCTAAGTCCTTAGGGCCAGGGCAAGCAAGATGGCAGTGGCATTTCTAGTGAATGTTAGGGACCTGATGTTCCCAGGCATCCTCTGTGAACTTGCACAGCCAAAGACAGTTCAGTAGAACAGGGAACACTGTCACCTCCTCGGAGTTGGTCTGAGGCAGGTTCTAGGTGCTTTCAATGCTCAAGCCACAGGCAGAAAATGATGCCTGACTCATACTCACATCTTTGAAAATGGCTGGAGCATGAATGAAATTAGAACCCCGAATATGATTTAATAGTAAGCCTAGGTTTAATGTGCTTAATGAAGGAGTGGAGGGAAGTAAAATGGACATGTACTGAGAGACTGGAAGTCTGTCCTTTGGCCCAGGTTTGCCACTCACCAACCATGACCTGGGCAATTGGCTAAATCTCTTCAGATTGCCGTCTCCTCTTCTACACAATGATGGGGTTTGGGGTTTTATAAAGTTTTCATATGTGCCCTCTGACCCCAGATTTTTGCGGGTAGGCCTTCTGCCAGCTGTCGAGGTGACCACCTTCTCTCTGCAGTCAGCCTATTTTCAATCTTCCTCTTCTGCTCTATAGGAAGGCAGGAAGCATGCTCTCTGAGGACAGACTCGGAGACAAATCCTGACTCCTCCTTTCCAGCTGTGTAACATCAAGATAGTCAATTTACCTCTCTGTGTCTCTGTTTTCTTTCCATTAAATGGGAATAATAGTTTTGCTATAAGAAGTCAGTGAGCTAAAGCAAAGGAGTACTTTTCTGGCACATGGCAAGTGCTCAACAAATTATAGGTATTATTATTTATTCCCTTTGAGTCAAGGAAAGGATGGGTCATTGTTTCTTAACACTGGCTGCATATTAGAATCATATGGGAGAATTTTTAAAAATGTGGTCTCAAGAACCCACCAGAGATTCTGACTCAGTTGGTCTGGGATGGGATCCAGGAACCGATATTTTCAGAAGCTCCCTGGTTTATTTTAATATGCAGACAGGATTATTGGGAAACACTAGACTAGGTAAAAGTATTGAAAACACAAATGAGAAAGCTTAATGCAGTTGAAAGTCAGAAGATACTGAAGTGTAGTTTTGAAGCTAGCTGGTCCAGGTTATGAGAGATGATGCCTGGTAGTGAAAGCCAAGTAGACAGCTCCTAGAAAACTTGTGAGTTGGATGACCTAGTTTTCAGAGCCATTTCTCACTTTGTGGTCTCCCTGTAACTTTCCTTTCCAGGCCTTCCTAATGCCCCTTCATCTCCCATCTCTGTGACTGGCCTTAGCTCCTGCTACAGTGCTCCACCCAGTTGTATGCCCACCAAACCTTGATGCTATCCTTCTGCAGCCTCCAACTCGAGGTCTGTTAGAGAAATCTCAGTAAGAGTTAATGCCAGATAATAGTTTAATGTGCTATCCTTGTGTTTAACTTTCCTAGGCTGCTCAAAGCAAATACCATGAAATGGGTCAGGTCCAAATCAAGGCATCATCTTCCTAAAGACTGGCAGAGATCCTTGGCTCCTGTCACATAGCAAGGCTCATGGTAGTGTCTGCTGGTCTCTACCTTCTCTTCTTGGATTCATTGATTTTAGTTTCTTGCTTCAGTGGCTTTCTCTCCCTCTATCTGAATTTCATTCTCTTATAAAGGAATCCAGTGATAGGATTAAGACCCAGACTGATTGAGGTGGGGCACACCTTAACTGAAGTAACCTCATCAAAATGTCCTACTAACAATGGGTTCACACCCGCAGGAATGGATTAGATTTAAGAACGTGTTTTTCGGAGGTACATACAGCTTCAAACCACCACACATTCCCAGAGGTATTTACCTTTTTAACAATGCTAACCATGGAACTCAAAGAATCCTCTAGTGATATTTTAGACTCCCCAGGGTAGGCTTGTGGAATAGGGGTGGCGGCGCCCCCTAGGTGGAAACTGCCTGCTTTCACTGAACATGACTGCCAAGGTCCCTACATTTGTGAATCCTTTCTATATATAAACACAGACTCCAGATGCAGCTGCTCTGTGAGGAAGTAGCTTTTGATTTTCAGGCCTCTTTGCTGAGTGAGGAGGCAACTTTGGCAATGCCTCTCCTTTTCTCCAGTTGCTCAGTGTCTTTGCCATCAGGCCTGGCTCCTCTAGGCCTTGTCTTTCCTTGGCGCCACCTTTGTCCACTTAGCATCGGACACCATTGATCCTCTTTGAGTGCCCAGGGCCTCAGCAGTCCTTGGCACATGTGAGACAGCCAGTGACTTTTTGTTAAGTGAGTGACTAAGTAATATTAAATGAAATAATATATAAATAGAGGTAACGTTTTTAATGACAAAGATAAATAAATTCTCTTAATTTGTTATCATGAGGAGGTTAGGAATGTACATTTGCTCTTTGGCTGAATTAATAAAAATGTAACAACTAAGATAAAGGAAATGATAATTCTCCCAATTTTAATGTATTTGAAGTAGTGTGTTTGCTTGGCGCTTTCCATTTCCTCTATTTTAATCAAGAATATGTCAACAGGAAGAATAGCTGGAGACAAACAACCTTCTCTTAACACATAGCAGGATGTTGCATCTCCATCTGGCAGTAAGTGACCTGGTTAACTTTTAATTAACTTTGACTTTTGGAAACTCAAAGAAAAAAGCAATCAAGCCTAAGATGAGGAAACACTTTTGCTGAACCCAAAAACTTTGCATCTGAATTCAGCTCAGTGTTCCATGATCTCCCAACTGCCTTCTGCTGCTGGTGTCCAGAAGGATAAATGAGTTCCTTTAAGCAAATCAAAGTGGGGCAGTTCTAGCTACACATTCAGGTACAGCAGCGCAGGAGCTCTCTTGATTGCCCTGAATGGGTTCCGGCTCCCATTTCAGATGGAATTGATGCAGTTAAGCATGAATTTCCTGGCAAGCCCAGGGGTAGGTTTTTCCAAAAGGCATTTTTAGACCGCGAATCCCCAGCCTTTCCATGTCTAATCCCAAAAGCCAACCACAGGACACACGCTCTCTGTTTCCATCTGGTTGTGTATGCTTTCTTCACACTTTAACAGAAACATGCCAAGGTGTGACATTTATGAACCCCACCAACTGGGAGTTGTGTGCACAGATCTCTTTGGCCTGTAGTGTGGGAAAGTGATGAATGGGAGCTGTTCTGCCTGGGGAGGAGGGATGCTGTCACTCTGGCGTGCCTGCAGCCTTATTTATTACACACCAAAGTATAAAACCACTCAACTCCGACCCAGGCATTTGCGGGAGGAGATCTCAGCTCCACTAGCCCCGATCGTCTTCTCCAGGAGGCTCTGTGGCTCTGATGAGAATCATGCTCTGGAGGCAGCTCGTCTGTTGGCACCTGCTGGCTCTGTTTTTCCTCCCATTTTGCCTGTGTCAAGATGAATACATGGAGGTGAGCGGAAGAGCTAATAAAGTGGTGGCAAGAATAGTGCAAAGCCACCAGCAGACCGGCCGTAACGGTTCCAAGAGGGAGAAAGTGAGAGAGCGGAGCAATCCTAAAACTGGGACTGTGGATAATAACACTTCTACAGACCTAAAACCCCTGAGACCAGATGAGCTACCGCACCCCGAGGTAGATGACCTAGCCCAGATCACCCCATTCTGGGGCCAGGTACTCAGAATTCTCTTTTAAGGCTTACTGTGAAAAGTTTAATGAGATTTTGTTGTTGTTGTTACTATTATTTTGGCTAAGATTCTTAGGATCAGTGTTTTCAAGAAGTTTGCTAAGCTGCTGATGGGTCTCTCTCTGGGTTGCTCTGGGTTGCTGGGGAGCCTGCCAAACTCTATTAGATAGCAAATCCACAGACGTAGCAATGCTGTACTGAGATAAGGAGGTTCTATCTGTTACCCCACCAGAAAGGGGAACACCGGCAGCCAGCTCCCTGCTAGGCTGTAACTTGATTTCTTTTCTTGTGGTGCAGAAAGGATGATTGTTGACTCATGCAGATAATCCCTGTAGATAATCATTTGCTGATGATAAGAGAGTTGGACTTGCTTAGCCCTCCCCAGCAGGAGGAGGGCTTTTGTGTTTGTCAAAAGCAATCACATGTAATGCTGTGAGTTGATTGTGACATTTCATGCCAGTCTCATATGTCATTTGATTTGTAATATTCTAGATGCCTAAATCTCTATGCTTAAGCTGTTTTAAAAAAAGAGTCAAAGAGTTCACAAAGAAAAGACAAAGGACTGTGTGTTCTTAAAATGCAAACCATATTGTATGATTTGGTGCCTGATAATCTCAGAGGACTTGGTTTATTTCTTGGGGTTTAAGTTCAGCTTCTAAGGAAACATCATTAACTCTTCTGGGGTAGTATGGGAGCGAGTTAAAGTTTCAGTGCAGTGAATTGCAAACCGAAGAAATATAATTTAATTTAAAACATTAAGAACAGGAAAAAACAGATTTTGACTTACCTTCTAGGTCTGGCATGCTGAAAACAGATGGGGAGGGGCAAGAAAAATTACTTTGGATTAGGATCTCTTACCAAAATCAGTTATATTGCAAGAATTGACTGCTTTCTTCAGTGTACTAAATAGGCCCTGAAAAAGTTCGGGGAGCTGAAATCTAAACCCCTCTATCACAGATTGAGAAGTCTGGGTTGAGAGTGGTTATATAATCAGACCAATATCACACAGAGTTAGCTGCATTTTAAGTACTAGAACCTGGAACTTCTGACTCAATTGCATGTTGCAGCTGCCCCAACTATTGTGTGGGGCCGTGTTAAGAGAAGAAAAGATGACCTCTAAATACGATCCTACTTTTTTGAAAGCTGTGTTTAGAGATAGTCCTATCATCTGACAATCTTTTGCTTGAAGGAGAATTAATGCTAATTCACCTTTTCCTTAGTGGAGACATTTTCACTTTTGTCCACGTGTCCATGTGGACTTTCCATTTCAATAAATGGAATCTTCCCTGCCTCCTTCCTGGCAGTGGCAGTGTAAGGCTCCAGGCTGCAGAAAGCCGATGTAGGTTTCCATTGGTCAGTATTTTCTGGCAAGCCACACCCAGCTGAAATCCAAATTATACTTCTACTTCACCACAGTTTCTAGTCTTGGGTTCCTGAAGCTTTTCCAAACAAATCCTTAACCAAAGGTACTATTTGAGATTTAGTCACCAATTTGCTGGGTTCCTTTACCAGTGGATGTGGAGACCCAAATTGAAATTAGGGTTGCGCTATAGTCTTCCTTTCCCTCCCAATTTTCTCCCTTCTTGTTTTATTTTAATTCTCTTCCCCCCCCTTTTTTTTTCTTATTTGTTCATTCACCAAGCATTTCCTGGGCTTCTACTATGTGCCAAGCTTCAGGATGGGGCCCGAGGATATAAAGATAAATACATCTAAGCTCCCTTCACCAAATGTTTCTGAAGGACTCTGGTGGGGATGAATTAAAAAATGATTTATAAGTAACAAATAATTTAACAGATAATTAAATACGATGTGATAAACAAGGTCAGTGTGCAAAAGGCAGTTGGGACAAAGTGTCAGAATGGTAGTGTCAGCTGAGTTGGAACTTAAAAGATGGGACCAAAAGAATGGGGCATCCATAGCAGATATAAAAATATGTGCCAGAGCAATGAACCCAGGGAAGAGTTGGGTGTGGCTGGAGCTCTTGAGCTATTGAAGGGAGACATGGAGATGGACCATTGTATTAGTCAGAGTTCTCTAGGGAAACAGAATCAACAGGGGATATCTGTAAATAGTATGAGATTTTATAAAATTCTCTCATGTGACCATGAGGATGCACAAGTCCAGATTCCGCAGGCAGGCTGTAAACCAGGGACTCTGATGAAAGTCCAATGAAGGTCCTTGATGAGTTTCCAGGAGATGTTGGCTATCCAGAGACGAGCTGGGAAATTGTCTCTGAATGCTGGAATCACTTCCCCTTTTAAGGCATTCAACTGATTGGATAAAACATCACTCATTGCTGATGGCAATCTCCCTGATTGATCGTAGATGTAATCAGCCATCTATGCAGTAAACTCACTGATGACTAAAGCCCATAAATATTCTTACATTACAGTTAGTGCAGTGCTTGCTTGACCAAAAACTGGGCACAATTACCTGGCTGAGTTGACACATTAGCCTAACCATCACAAAGCATCCAAAGATTTTAGTGGTGAACTGGAAAAGATTCTATTGGCCGGTTTAAAGAGCTTGGACCTTATTTTGCCAGGAAAAGGTTTGTTTGCTTTTTCATAGCAGGACAATGAGGTGATCAGGTTTGTGTTGGGAAACTCCAGTCCTAGGTTTCCCAAAGCATTGGAGTGGGCAGAGATCTGAGCTGGGCAAAGCTTTACTCTCTTCTCAGCATTTTCTTCTTTACAGCCTCTTTGTCATTCACAATATCAGTCTTCTCCTGGACACCCATTTCTCCTCCTTTCTCCTTCCACTTCCCTTCTTCTTTCTTTTCCTTCTTCTTTGGGTTCAAGAAGGAGCTATGGGGTCTTGTTCCTAGAAATCAATAATAGAATTCAATTCTGAGTAGCTACCCCTAGGCCGCCATCTACAAATGAAGGAACTTGTCTTGGAGACAATCCCCTCCTCCCATGCTGCTGTCCTTTTGCATGTCCTTGGTATACAAAATTTACCTGATTTTGGGAAAAGGATTGATAAACTTAATAGGCTGATATATAGTGAGTAACTAATATGTAATTTCTCCTTTACCTAGGAGAAAAATTTGAATTAACACATCCTTTTCACTTGTTCTAAGAATCCAACAAAAGACTGATAATTATTGTTCCATTTAACTGAATTTTGAAAGACAAAGAGGGAGAAAGCTATTATGAAATGGTACAGGAGGGCTCGCAGGGGGTGCTCAACTCTCTAGCTGCTTTGGTGCAGCTCTCTGCTCCCAAAGTGCCTCCAAGTAGTTTGAATAGGCACCCTGAGTCCTAATTAGCTACTGTATAGAGCAACTCCATCTCCAAGATATAACTCTTCATGCCCAGACCCTAGACTTTGAAAAAATCTAAATCTTTCTAAATGATTATATACTTTGGAAGAGACTTCAGTACCTTTGTTTGCATCTTATGGCAGGAAAGAAAATTCATGACCTTCTTATCCAGTCTGCTAATCTAATAGACATGAAAAATAATGTGTGGGAGACAGTGACTTCACTAAGGCCACACAGAATTGAGACAGGAATCTTTGTTCCAGTCCAGTGTCTTTCTGACCTTCCCAACCAACACAATATTTCAATTATAATCCATAAACAAACAGTTCTCCTTTAAGATTTTCCCTCCTTCCCCTCCTTTCTCCTTCCCTAAAATCCATTCTTGGCAGAGCCCTGGATTTCTTAGGTTTAGAAAGCTGTGTTTCACATTAGCAAAATCATACCAGGAAAATATGGAATACTCACTTCTCAGATGACATCTTTGGACTAGAAGGTGGGGCGGTGCCGTGGCATCTTTGACTTTCCAAGTGTCCTGAAATCCCTCATCTCAGACCAATTGCTTTTGCTGATTTTCTTTTCCTCTACTGATTTGACAAAGAGATTTTCAGAGATTCCCTATACTGCACAGAGTTAGTCCTGATAGATTGAAGACTAGACAAGGAGTTACCTCTAAATCAATAGCTCCTGATCACTCAAAACTTGGGCTCTCAGCTGATGCAAGAGAATACTTGGACTACAAATATTGTTTTACATTCTTCCTGAATAGTTTGGTGGAAACCTTTAGGAAAAAGAGATGAGAAAGTGAGGAAAAAGTCCAAGCACATTTTTGTCAAAAGAAGTAAGGTCTAAATGTGCAGCAATGTGAAATCGTGTTCCAGTTTTCTGCTTGGATTTCTAGTAATGGAAAAAACTTGAATTTTGAATTCTTCTTCTCTCTCCCTCACTTCCTTCTTTTAATGAATCCCTTAGTAACAATATGCTGCTTTCAAAAAACCATTAAAAAAGAATTATTTATTAAAAAAAAACAACATTAAATTATAATTGGTGTCTAGGAAAGTTTCTACAAATATTTTGCATAATATAATTAAAAGGCAAGTTGCTAATTGAGAGTCCAAATTTTATTAGCAGCTCTTCAAATCTGCTGCCAAACAACTTCCACTAGATCCTAAGCTCACTGTCTCTTGATGGTAAGCAACATTTTTAGAAATTTATCTTTGTATAAATAAGCATTTAACTCTGTGTTATATCTGTGTATAATTAGTACCCATTAAGTATTCATTAACTATTGGTTCAGTCAATATGATAATCATTTTAAATTTTGAAGTGGAATATGAAACAGAATATCATGTCAAATACTTATTATTACAAAGAAGCTAAAGTTGCTTCAAAGTATAGGTCATCATAAAAAATTTGTAGGACTAACAAACGCTATTTCCTTAAATATCCCAAGGCAATTTAAATGCATTCTGAGTATTTGAAAATCAAGCATTAAAGCTCAGAGTTTCTAGGAACTCTTAACCCAACTCTTAACCTGGTATTATGAATATAGTTAATGCTTATTAAACATATTCAAAGTTGATAATTATTGCAATTTTCTGGTCATCTACTTGCCCTGGCTGTGAAAAGGGCTACTGGTGGTTGGGAAAAAGAGGAAACACTTCTAACTCCACTTCTAAAGGAGTTTCCTCCTTTGTTGTCATCAGTAGCAGCAGGAAAGTACTTCCAGGAAGTACTAGTATGCCCTCTCCCCATTGTTTTCCAAAGAACATGTTCTATTGGCTCTCTTGTTTCCTTTTCCTCTAATTAGCCGACTAACCTAAGCATCCTGACCACTGTGCCTTGACAACCCCATCCCACCCTACCCATCTTTTCTGACATTGTTGTAGACTTTTAGTAATTAAAACAAGACTCATCTAGGGGCCTAATTCCCATGGGTACTTTTCTCTGAAGCTTCTCTTTGTATCTTTTTAAAGTCTCCACAGACGGGAGGACTGCCCCCAGACTGCAGCAAGTGCTGCCATGGAGACTACAGCTTCCGAGGCTTCCAGGGTCCCCCCGGACCTCCAGGACCCCCTGGCATTCCAGGTAAGGATGAGAGAGATGTGCTGTCGCTAGTCTCATTGCAGATTGTGCCAAAACAGGAGCCAAGGGCAAACAAATAATTTAGGATGACTTGTGTGTGATCTAAAGGGTATGCATGGAAAATCCAAAAAAAAAAAAAAAAAAAAAAAATAGAGTTGAATAAGGGAGCTGGGTTTATTAAGCTGGTTTGGGTATAACAGTGTAAGTGGTATAGTATTTCTTATCTATACCATTTTCAGATTCCTATAGGCTGGGAGTCTCTACACTTGCCTTGAGCATGGGACCACAAAATCTTAGTTGGGACCTACTAAGTTTCAGTGTCTCTGCTACAGGCTACTTTATACCTCCACTATATCTGATTTCCAGGAGACTTTTGAAGTGAGAGCATAGATGGGGGGTCCAGAGGGGAGTTTATTGGTCTGGAGTTACAGTCATCTATCCAAGGTGCCAATTGCTGAGCTGCTCAGAATTCTATCTGGTCCTAGGGCCAGCTAAGGTTCTCCCTGCCCTCCATCCTCAGGGTTTCTCCATGTTTAGCTATCTCCAGCTATCTCTCAGCTGAAATTCCTGTCTGCCTAGACTCAGAAACATTTTTCTGCTCCAGCATCACATTATGGCCTATGGGCTGCATCAGGGCTCTCCAGGCTCATGTTGCAGCCACCTCTACTGCTCAGGTGCCACCCAGGTAGAAGGGAGCTTTGGGAACTTGCTGCCACCCTGGGGCTGCTGAGGAAAGGGCACCCAACCAGCCCAACCCCCTCCCCTATCCTAGAACCCCCAAACATATCTGGAGATTTTGTTGTCTTTCTCTTCCTCAGGTCAAGCCCTGGGGTTAGGACTTCTTAGGGGTCAGCAGTCTACTTGCCCTTCTTATCCTCATGGATGTGAATAATTGTCAAATGAGGTTCAATTTTTATACGTTTGAAAGGCTTCTCACATGAAACCAAATCTAAAATGAGAAAACCCGTTAGGCTTTAAATTGTGACTATTGGCTTGGAACCCATGCCTTTGAAAATCCAGGGCAGTAGTCAGAGGGAGAGGTAAGATAGTGAGGGAACATTCAGACTGTTCTAAAATCTTCTTGGGTATGAACTCTTCTGAGGTTACAGGACATGCTGACCTGGATTAAATGTTTCCCAAAAGCAAACAACTTCATCATTGAGCATATTGACCTGAAAAAAATCAAAGTTCATCCAACAGAAAGGATTGCACAATAGGTTTAATATCTGGTCAAAGGTAGGATGCAAAATAAACAACAAAAGTGTCCAAAATATATAAACCAAATATAAAATATAAAGAAAGAGGTGTCTTGGGAACTATCTCTTAGTGGCAAAGTGAAGAGTTGAAACTGTTATCCACATCCTGCTTTTAGAATTGAATTTACTTTTTCCACAGTTATGAAAGCATTTGATACACTTTGTTGAAAACCCTGAAAAGATAAATAAGTATATCAAACAATGCAAAAATCATTCATGGTTCATCATTCAGAACAAAAACATTGTTAATATTTTTGTTGAGTATATTCCAGTATTTTCCCTCTATGGATTACATATATATATGCATATATATTTTTACAAACAAAAATAGTTTCATGCTACCCCTATTGATTCATAACCTTTTTATCTAAAAGTTATCATGAATAGCTCTACATATCATCAAATATTTTTCTTCAACATTCTTTTTTTTATGATTATATAACATCATTAACTAGGACGTACCATATTATTTTATTTGGCCCTTCCAGTATTGGTGGGCATTTAGAAGGTTTCTAATCTTTGTTATTATAAGTGATAATTAGTCATCTAAACAATTTTTCATCCAAACTTGCCATGATATCTAAGGTTATTTTCAGAGCCCAGTGTACCATTTAAATGAGATCCCATTAAAAAGAGTGGCTATGTTTAGGATTGTTTCAAGTGGTCCCAATTTCTTTAGAACTGATTTTGGGCACTTTTTTTAAAAATGAAAGGGGCTGTATTTGTCTAGAAATAGCTGGTGAGTGTAAGTGACTAGGCTTTCACAAGTGATGACATTCTGGTTGTTTAAGGGAATCATGGAAACAATGGCAATAATGGAGCTACTGGCCACGAAGGGGCCAAAGGTGAGAAAGGAGACAAAGGCGACCTGGGACCGCGAGGGGAACGGGGACAGCACGGCCCCAAAGGAGAGAAGGGCCACCCTGGGATTCCACCAGAACTGCAGGTAAATCTCTCTCTGCACATGTCCGGGCGACTGATAAACCTGCAGCCCAAAGGAGCCAGGCACAGAAGGCTTGAGTGCTTCCCCAGGCCCTCACCTATCTTGAATAAATCTGAGGGTCAGTTAGTTCATCAGAGGTTACTTGCATAAGAACTGTACTTTCAAACAGTAGAAGTTTTTGAGAGCATTCTTAGGGAGAAGGGTACTTTATGAAGAGTGAAAGCCAACGATATCATAAGACCAAATACAAGGCAACCCTGAAGATAAATTAATCTCTGTTTTCCAAATGAGAAGATATGTTAAATAACAAGGTTTCAACAACTCGAATATATCAACTTTTAGATATAGTTGATTGGTTACCTGCCTACTTATATTTTATTAATTAAGTTTGTTACATTTACAGCTTTAAATCACACATATGAATATCACTATGTAAATATTGCTTTCTATTAACTCAGATTTTGTGGCACAATTCTAATTTAAACGTTTTTCATCAGTGTCTTCATCATGCCTTAGAGACCTTTTATTTTCGAGTCATCCAATCACCTTTTCCCAAACTAGATAATATTCATTTCTGTTTGTTTTTCTGGCTATATTTACAATGCTGTAACTGGACATTTTATCCCAATATCAAGTACTCCTTTATTTATTCTTCAAATTTTTTCTTTAGTGATTTTTAAAATTCTTGTTCCTGACAATATCTAAAACTTGCAAATGTGAGATTAGGTCACCAAGAAAAATGACTAAATCTGTTTTTTTTTTTTCTTTCTGATATTTTAATAATGTTTCTGCTAGGAGACTTCCATCAATCTTAAAAACCAACATTTTGCATTAAGATTGTTTCTGGTTAATATTTCTTCCCCAACAGTAACTTGTGGTTAAAATTAAGTAATTGAGGGAGCGGATGTGGCTCAAGTGGTTGAGCTCCTGCTTCCCACATTGGAGGTCCCAGTTCCTGGTGACTCCTGAAAACAAAGACAAACAAACAAACAAACGGAAAAACCAACTCAGGAGCCAATGTGGCTCAGTGGTTGAGCACCAGCTTCTCACTTACAAGGTCCCGGTACCTAAAAAAAAATAATAATAATTGAGAGAGCATCCTGTAACATAAGAAACTTAAAGAACAAGAACATAAGGTGCCTCTTGTCTTGGAAGCTAGCTGGGGGGAAACTTTGCCTTTTATTAGGGTACATACAGTGGTAGTTTGACCTTGCATTTTTCTGGGCCTTGGTTTTCTCAAGTATAAAATAAGAGATAATGTGTTAATCTAACTGCTTTTGTAGCTTTGTAAGTTGTTGTTGTTGTTGTTTTAATATATTTTTAATTTATTTTTAAAAAGATACTTAGATTACATAAAAAAATATAAGGGATTCCCATATACCCCACTCCCCACACCTCCCACTTTTCCCCACATTAACAACTTCTTTCATTAGTGTGGTACATTCGTTGCAATTGATGAACACGTTTTGGAGCATTGCCACTAAGCATGGATTATATTTTACATTGTAGTTTACACTCCCACTCAATTCTGTAGGTTATGGCAGATATATAACGGCCTGTATCTGTCGTTGCAAGATACATTCAGGACAATTCCAAGTCCCAAAAATGCCCCCATATTACACCTCTTTTTCCCTCTCCCTGACCTGGCACCTCCAGTGGCCACTGTCTCCACATCAACTTTTTAACAAATACTGTTTAATAATTTAGCATCCTGGCATCCATGGGCCTGAATAAATTCATAGAGAGAGACACCAGTCAGCTAGGTTCAAACTATCTCATAAGATGGAAGAGAAACATTCACAAAGCTAGAAAACTGTAACTTACAACCAGTGCAGGGTTATGTCATGGCTAGGGGACCCTGGAACAGCTGGTTTAATAGAGGACTTCCTGGGAAATTATTAATTTTGCTGCATCAACCAGTATACACTAAAACCACAATAAAATCATTCAGGGCAACTACTTTCACATGCTTTAAAGGAGATATTACGGAAGGGGGAAGACTGGTCTTAGGCAGATTGAGAAGGTGGATGATTTCCAGATTCCTTCACTCCTATGTCTAACCCGCTCGCCTGGTGTTACCCCATTTCCCAGCCTCTTGCTCTCTTTCTAACTGTACCTCTCCATTCTACATTAATTCTGCCAG